>KK115021.1:167632-235426 GCA_000611955.2 Stegodyphus mimosarum | reverse complement strand
AGTCCTTTATTCAGTCCTCACGTTCAAAAACATTGTTAAATTGTTTAGTTTTTGCCTATGTTGAAGTTTCTTCTGAAAAACAAGAATTCACCCTCATCCCAAATGAGCCTTAGATTTTTCGAATGAATCCTGTAAGCTGACTTCAGTATTTTCTCTTTTCTAACAGATATTTAAATTCTTACACACGTAATTATTTTCACTTTCTTGTACAAAGTAAATAAAGGAAGTATACTGCGGTGGGGGTAAGGACAGTTCTGTATCTTCCGTTCTACTGGGCCGATTGACGAAATTCAAATTACGTTTTTCATGTCGCGAAAGCGCGACTTAGAAAATGCATTAGATTTATATATAGCATTGTTCTAATATAGATATTTTGACACAAAGTGGGTCTTTTTCTGAAATGACATACCAGTTGTATCCATATTTCAATTCTACGACTAAAATGATGCCTAAATATTAAATTTTGTAAAATTTGGATCTAAATTTAAGGAGAAATTCAAAAATTTAACTTGGCGCTTTTTTTTTTCGTTTGAGCCCAGAATAATTCCCTTGGCGAACTTCTTAATATATAGTAACCTATTTTCCTTTCCCTTCTATTCTGCAGGAACGGAAAAAAAGTCACATCCTTCTAACTTTGAAATAATTTTAGCAACGTGCGTAAACCACATTTTCGCTATTATCGCTTTCAACAAATATGCCAAATTTCAAACCGCGCCAATATATCAATTCAAGTATATCTTCCGAAATTTTGAATAAAAAGTAATTTTCTGCAGGTATGCTTAGAAATACATCTACTTTAAGATGATTGTAAGAATTTTATAGGTTATAATTCAAAATTGTTTTCGAAAAATTATTTAAAAATACAAATTTCAAAAATAAATCACAAACAATGGGTAAATTTTATTTGGAATGAACCTAAATTTCAAACTACGCAGGAAGGAATGAAATAAGTTTCATAAAAAAAAGAGATATTAATAAATACATACCAAATTGAATTAACATGGAGGAGCTAAAAGTTTGAGAGCCAATTTTTTAAAAACTACTGGTGCGATTTTTACAAAAGTTGTCAATTTGGCATCATTTGAGTCGTTGTACATTATACATTGTAATTTCTAAAATAATTTAAAATGTTTAAATCTATTGTTTTTCTTTAAAATATTTTGTAGTATATAAAAACAGACTAAATTTATTATATTTGACCAATTTAGATAATTTTAAATTCTTTTTAGCACTATTTTTATATATGGCATTATTTTTAGATTTATTTTTACATATCGTATTTCTTACATCAACTCCTTTGTCGAGCTCGACTCGACATTACATATGGTATTTTCTAAAATAATTTAAAATAACTTCTCTTTAATTTGAAAACTAAATCCCAGTTTAGCAGGAAATCATTACGAAAACGTTCACCATAATTATTCCCGGAAGGCGGTTCCAACAAAAGTGCACACAACACAGTGAAATACTTTTATATTAATCAAAACATTACTTCTACGGCAGGAAAATTATTCAAAAATTATAACAAAACTACACATGATGATAACAACAATTAAAAACACATTTAAACTGCGATTTTTCTACAATGGTTTCAGATAGCTTCTCCACAGATTAATATTTAATCTCTCAATGCAACATACAAGAACAATTTAATTTCCATTACGACACTGTAAACCGCAACTATAATAATAATATGCATTCAAAAATCTACATTCTGCAGCTGGATTTTCTTTCGCTATATCCTCTTCTTCTTCTTCTTTTTTTGTGTGCGTGTGTGCTATCTTTTGTTAAGAGTTTACTCAAGCGAAATGTTTAAGTGTCATCAAACTGTTATCAAATTTCAACAAACGAATGGCAGAATCAGAGCTGCGTGACGCTATGTTTAAAAACGAGATAAATCTCTCTCTCTCAGACTACTGCTATCTTGTGGAGGTGGAGAACTATTAACCGTTTAACAAACGTTTTTTATCTAGAAAGCAAAATGATAGAATATTCTGAAAAGGCAACATAAAAAAAATGCAAATACCTCCACGTTAGTTCCATTGGCTGGAGACTATATACTGCATTACTGTTGTTCTGTTAGTTAGATCAACCTAACTAATAACTGCTCAGGTTGAAATAACTACTAAACACTTCAGCTTCGAGAAAATTTTACGGTTTCTTTGTGTGTAATAGATGAAGGTTGGATTAAAAAAAATAATGGTAATACCTTTGCATGGGACAAAATATTCACTCACCACCATACATATTAATACATATCGATCTGGATACTCTTCTCACGTATTCAACTTTTCTGTCTCTCATTTGGAAAAAGCTGGATGACCGTCATACTAATGCCCTAAGGCTCGAAAGACTTCTGCTTTTTAATATGAAAATGCTTTCTTTTCGATGGATCCTTCTGGAACTGGTTCACTAGCGAAGTGGTAAAAACCTCTGAAACACTGGTAGTTCGATCCTTGATCAAATCACGGTAAACGGGCTAGTTATATGGAAATTTTTGTAGCTTTCCCCATCTGTAAGGGGAAAATGAGCTAATTGACTCTAAAATGTCTTCCACAAAGGCATCTCTCCCTTCAGACAAATATATAGCTTGTTTGCAATCGTCGTAATCTGCTAAGCTAATCAAGTCCATCTGGAAGTACTGAGGAAGTGTCTTAGGAGATAGATGTTGTGTATAAGTTGTGATACAACATTATGCAATTCCTTATCACACACTCTTATATAGAAGCTTATTAACATCATTTTCTGGACTACCATCATATGTTTTTTCTCCGCGGAGAAAGAGATGGACTTTACCAACGACAAGCGAGCTCACTGTCTTGCTTTCTGTCGAAGTCCATGAAATTAACCGCAATCTATCTACACAATCTCCAAGCATCAGCTTAGGCGATTTTAAATATCTTTTCTCAAAAATAAAATAACTATTTGGATCACACAGCTTTCACATGAAGTCCTCCGAGAAGGCGCTCTTATATCAATACAACCAATAATAATTTTAATCGTGGTAAACAGCATTTTCAAATGGTTTGAAAAGAGCGATAAATATTGGAAAAAAAAAACTGAAAGCTTTCAGATTTTACATTACGTTTTTTTAACATTTTGTGTGTCACCCTTTATTTATTAAATATCATGTTCTATGCATTTAAACCATAAAATTCAGTTCAACAGAAATATCGCAAAATAATTTTAAAATGAGCGTATCTTTAGAATTCCCGATACACAGTCTTCCGTCCTGGACAAAACAAAAAAAATTTTTCCCCCGTACAGTGTTGCCATTGCTCGCTTTGAAATCGTTGAGTCTGTTAATCAAAAATTCGTTAAAGTGTTACAAAATATGGAATCGATAATAAAACAAATTTCAAATTAGGTCTTCCAGATACCCATATTCGGTGAAAGATTCCATTATTCAAAATTTGATGGCTCTAAGTACCGTTGTTTTATTACAATGCCGGAAACATTGATACATTTACGCAGATTCTTCATTATTTAATTTCTTTAAATATAATACAGGGCTCTTATATTTGGTGGCAACAATCTGAAAAGTGATAGGTCGTTTTTAGTGATTCAACGCAAAATGCCAAAACTAAATTAATAGTCCTTCTGGGTGAATTGCCCAGAAGGCGGACAAAAATTAGTTATCCTGAGAGGACATAAATTCAGAATGAGCTACAAATGATTGTTTTATTACACACCCTCATGATGAAAAATTCTTATATTCAACAGAAGAAAACTGTTAACCAGTTTCTTTCACAAAGGGCTCCATCAGTTTGAAAGTCTTTGTGTGCTAAATATTCTACTATTATTATTTACTTATTATATTTTGGGACTCAGTAAATGTGCTTCTGTGACGCCGGAAGTGAATACATTTCTTCAGTGCCTTTGAATACATTTCACTTTAAATGCTTGTTTACATTTTTAGGAAATTGGTCTGTGTATTTAAAAAAGTTATATTCACTCAAACTGCAAAAGAATATAAAATTCGTATCCATTCAGAGTTTTAATATTTCTTAGGCATTCGAATTCGTCTGATAGATTTAAAATGTTTGGAACTTTGATCCAGATTGATTTTCCCTTTCGTTGAAAAGCATCTAAAATTTATCTGTCTTAGAAAAGATGCTTCCTTTCAGGACGTTCTACGGATAACTGTAACACGTTCACGAGACACGACGAGAAAATTCCAAAATTCTAAATAGTTTGCCCAATGAGGATTCGGAATTCTGCTTAACAAAAACTAATAATATTCAGCCATCTTATTCATTATAAAGCTGGTGGCTTTGAAATTTCAAACCTAAAACTTCGAACATAATGTAGTACAAAGTGCGCATCGATCAGATCATGCAGCAGTTTACATTTTGAAGATCAAATCATTCAAGTCTCATCCCGCAAAAGAAATTATCCAAAACCATTTTATATCGATCGAAATCAAATCAGCTTTACTTTATCCTTAAACAGAAATTAGCCAGAGATGGTATTAATAACAGTAGCCTGACTGCGGAGGATAAAAATCTTCACGTTCAAATCCCAGTCGGCTTCTAGGTTTTTAGAAAAGTTCAGAGCATCTTCAGGATAGCAGCCCAAGAGAAAAAGACTACATTCGTAATTTAACAAGATCAGAAAATTCACTGAAGCAACACAAATGCACTGTATACGATTTGTTTCAATTAACAAATTATTTTGTTTGTTAAATCTTTCCGACACTTTTACTGTTATTGTCAAGTCCACCAGAAGTGCAAATTAATTGAATTTAAATAGCGAGCAAGAATGTAGGTTAAATTAAAAAGTATTAAAAACCTCAACTACGAGCTATATAACTTCCATATCTCCTCTGTAGTTTACATTCTAATGGATTTATAATTCTTGCTGGTTTTTCATATAACAGAAAATTAAAAATAAGGAGAAAGGAGGAAAACGCTAAGATCAACTCCACATACTATCAAACACATAATTCATACCCTATTTTCAAATATGAAATACCGGTACTTACAGAAAATCCCTTCGACCACAAGAGACGACGCCAATTGCGTCAAACCCTCGTACCACGTTCCTTTTCGAATTGACACTCACTTCGCACAAGTCTTAACGTTGCAACGCATTGTTTCTCAGTTTTAAATAAAGCGCCATATCGTGGCCATTAACGCATTTTTTTGAGGCCGGTAAGATTCCAGAACTTTGGAAATATTCAAAAGCATGGTCTTCTGTAGCAGGCGGGTCCCAAATTTTAATCATTTTTTCCCCCCGAAAATGCGTGATAGAGGGAAAAAAAGGAGTCTCTACTCAAGAATAATAACTAAGGCGTGTAATCAAGGTTACACTAAACTCAACGTGTTTGAAGAAGACTTACTTTTCCATTTTTGGCGAAAAATCGCGTAGTTTGGCGTTTTTTCTTCAATAGGCAAAAATGGTCGACGGGGTTTTACGTAAGTACCGAAATACCTTCTCTTTATACACACTGTGATCAATCAGTAGAACTGTATCAAGACAAAGCAAGCAGGGACACGTCAAAATCTACTGTTAATTTCCTGGGAAAAAATGGAAAAATAAACGCATACCCTTCATTCATAGCCCTAATAAATCTCCTGATCTATCAACCGATGTATTTTTACGCTTTTGGACTTCAAAAAGCGAACCATCTACAACCTCCTTAAGACTTTGGAATAAAAATTTTAGGTAAAATATTTTTGTAATGACAATGAAAATCGTCTAATCGTTAATCGTCTATTTCAAATTTTACACACTAACTCAAAATTTCAGTTAATCTACAGTGTGACATTTTTCTTTTGGGAACATGTGCATTCTTATCAGAAATGTAAGTTAGTATAACAGGAGAACAAAAATATATTAGGTGCAGCTTAGAATTTAACTACCAATTTATGGTTTAATTCTATATAAACCCATTTTAAGTAATGGTTTACAATATCTGGTCAACCCCATCTCTGGAATCATTACTTAGGAAAAGGCTATACGGATTATATTTCGCTGAATGGGTAAGCATCATTTTAATTAACTTTCAAGAATAGCGAATTTCTCCAGTACAAAGTAGTTGAGTGCTGATAAAACACTCTCTCCTCATATTATTCTTTTGCAACTAGTATGTTGAACACTTATCATACACAGATTTAGCAACTAAATCAATGTAATAAGTTTTTATAAACTCAACTAGAATATAGATCTACTACATACCACATCAACTGTCGTTCGAAAAACTTCAAGTCACTGATACTGTAAACATGATGCGAAGCTTTAAATTTGTCAGTTTTTAAATTTTAATTTGTTTCTAATTACGGCAAAACTTAAACACCTGGACTAAATGGAAACAGCTATCAAGATAGCTGGGCTATATTGTTTTTTTGTAGACCAAATATATATATACCTGCAGTAACACGTAAGGATATTTAATTTTTCATTTACCACGAATGTTTTTCTCAAGCATGATTATACAGCTAAACAAAAATTTAAGTTTTTTATTTGGAGAAAATCAAATATAAATTACGTAGTCTGTTGATAAAATTAAATAAAGTTATTTTTTATTTGTCTAATTACATAACCCATTCTATGGATGTTAAAATAAAACAATTAAAATTTTTATCTCCCTCGGCTTTAAATTTTACATCAGTTTTAGTTTTATTTATTTCGTACTAAAAATATTTTTATCTGCGTATATTAAAATGCATACTACTTTTTTTCCTATTCAACTAAAACATTCCAATAAATTTAGTTGAACAGATAAAACTGAATTTTTGAAAATGTTATTTTTAATAACATAAAAAAAATCTGAAAGCCTTCAGATTTTGTATTACGCCCAAAGGGGCGTATTTTTAATGTTTTGTGTGTTACCTTTTTTATTAAAAATCATGTTCTTCGCACTTAAACCATAAAATTCAGTTCAACAGCATTATCGCAAAATGATTTTAAAATGAGCCTATCTTTAGAATTTCCGATACAAATTCCGCATGCTGGAGATAAAAGAAAAAAAAAATTCTCGCACAGTGTTGCCATTGCTTGCTTTGAAATCGTTGAGTTTGTTAATCAAAAATTCGTTAAAGTTCTACAAAATATGAAACTGATAATAAAACAAATTCCAAATTTAGGCTTTCAGATGGCTATATTCGAGTGGAAACGTACGTTATTCAAAATTGTATGCCTCTAGGTACCGTCGTTTTATCACAATGCGAGAAACATCTATATATTTATGCAGATTCTTCATTATTTAATTTCTTTAAATATAATACACGGCTGTTATATTTGGTGGCAACAGTTTGAAAAGTGAACCGACATTTATAGTGAACTAACACAAAACGGCAGAAGGAAATTAATAGCCTTCTGACTAACGCCCTTTGGGCTAAAAATAACTGTACTATATAAGTACAGTGCGCTGTATGAAAGCGATACTATTTACATGCGTTACTATTTATAAATTAGTTAAAACATTGATAAGAAAACAGTGAAAATAAATGTATCAGCAATACATTTAATTTGAGCTAGATTTAAACGAAGAATTACTGATCTGGAAAACTGGAAACTAATTCGTTTGCAGATTTCAGCGGCAAATAAAAGTTTTAATTATACTAATTTTTATGCCTTTTTATTCGATTTTGGAATCGCTTTATTCCTTCAGTGTAGCATGTTATCACTAGAATTATCAAATCAAGTATGTTACACATTTTCAATTATAGCAATTATAGCATGACAAGAAAAATTGTACTTGTGAAGTACGTTCGATGTTCGACTAGAAACGTTTTTTAATATACACAATGGAAAGAAATTCCTAAAAAACTTACAGCAACTTAATAATTTCCAAGGATAATTCCTTTTACCGAAAGTTAATACTTACATTAATGCTCAAACATAAATATTAAAATATATGATGGACATTAAAATCAAAGCTCGAAATGTTTCGTACAAACTAGCACAGAGAAAATCTATATTTTCAATTATTTTTCAGAGAGTTAAAATTCAGCTTTAAATATAATTAATGGCAAACGATACGACTTATAATGTCAAAACCGAAGCATGTATAGAGCTTGCGGTTAAAATTTTGGAACTACAATAAAGCCAGCTTAAAGGCATTTTCATGGTTCATTCAAATAACTCTGAACATGAAACCAATTTAAAAACACCGAGCAGACCCACATACAAAATTTGAATATTCAATATTCTAAATATCAATAATAATCGTTTATGAGTAACGCAAGATACGTATATATATATATATCACGTATACATACAAACGTACGTATAGACGTCCTGAAAAAATCCCTTTTGAATGCGTTTTAAATCCATTTGATAATCCGTTTTGCAAAAAAAGAGTCCTTTATTCTGTCCGCACATACAAACGTCACACAAAAAAACTGTCCGAACTAATTCGGGAAAAATCACTACATACAGATGTCACACAAAAAAATTGTCCAAACTAATTCGGGAAGGGTCAAAATGATATTCCGGTTAACATTTAAAACGCGAAATTTTTCGCGATTACAATACTTCTTTTACTTCGTAATAAGAATATAAAAATAATTCTAATTTTTGGATTTTTTGCCATAGAATAATTTATAGAAATACTAAATGATCTAGGATTTAACATAAAAACAAGAAGAAAGATATATTCTTTATACCCGCTGGCAATAAGATTTTTCGAACTGACATTATTCCATGGAGAAATGTTATAAATGAATATTCTCAAGAAAAAACGCACATAATTACATACTGTATCCTTGTACGATGTTGACATACGCATCTTACACTAAGCACAATATTTCATACAGTTAATAATTTCATTTAACATTACAATAACTGATATGTTCCCAACATTTTTTTAAGACTGTAATTAAAATAAAATTAATATTAAAAAACCACGAATTTTAAGACATTTGATATCACGAGTTAAAAAGAATTCCAGCTAAAGTAATATTTTACATAATTTTTAATAAAAAATATTCCACATTATTCTGTCGTTTTAGTCAATAAGAAAGTTCGTGTAAGCATATTTTGTAAACAAACATGTAAATCCATACCTGTTCGTGGTTTTAGTAACCGTTTTTCCAACATGTTTCCTTGAACTTAAATTACTGCTGAAATAAAATGGTCTTTGAAATAATATGGCTGAGTCACAGACACAAAATTCAAATGCGCAAATAATCTCCGAGGAATTATGCGTCGGAAAACAGTTTATCCCTTTGATACCAGCAACCACCTGTCTGAACTCAAACGTTAGTTAGCTAGCTAGCCACAACAAAACTTTCAGCTCTTTTAAATGAACTGCTCAGCTGTCAGTTGGAGCGCGCGGTAGTTTTGTTACGTCATCCCATGACTACCGTTGCGTCATGTCCAATCAGAAAGAGAGAAGCTAATGCTGAGACTGTTACACTATCCGCCATATTTGGTCAAAGGTCATTCAGAAAGCACGGAAAACGTAATGGTGCAATTGCTTCATTGGTTATTTTTAAAACGAGGATTCGATCCAAAAAGCTCAGTACAATTAAATGCTAAATACAGAATTAGAAAACTAATCATTTTTAATAACCAGTTAAAAGAAGCTTATTTCGTTAGTTAAATGCAAGGACTATTTATCTAAGGAAAAGACTGATCAGGAAAATTAAGTTATATACATATTTCATATGGGAAAAAACCAAGAGAAACCTAAGCAGCCAATCCATTCGCCAAGTGAAGCTGAGTTAAACTACCAGTGTTCAGCGGTATTAGTCACTCGACCACCGATGAATCTTATAAACATTGAGGCCAAAGGTTTTAATTCAATGAATACAGATGAAACACACACATTTAACTTTGATAAGTAGTAATTTTTTTAGAATTTGGCGTTAATATCACACGTAAGAAAAGATTAGATATACATCAGAATGAATGTATGTACTTTTTTCTGCAACAACAGACTATCAATTACCATGCTAATGCATGAGTCAATCAATATTGCAGTTTTTACATGTAATGTATGATTCACACATGAAATCTAAAAACTGCGAAATGTAAAATGAATAGAATAAAGTCAGTGTCACCGAAATAAAGAAATATAAATGCCGAATTATCAAAAAGTAAGATATAACCGCTTTTACTACACTTTAAAACACTTTATAAGGTATTTCTCCCACCTTTTTCGCATGCCTTCGTGGTGTAGTTATCAGAACGCTGGGCGCGTATTCCATGGTTCGAGTCCCAGCGAAGGCGTTGCTCATTTTTTATATCTCTTGCTTCGAAATAACCTAATGTCTCTACAACTGTACACTTATTTTTGAGTTATAGTTTGCTAAAAATTAGCAAAAGGCCTTGGAGGATTAATGTTTGAATCATTAATGTAAGAAATTCTAGGATGTTTGAAGAGCTAACTCTGACAGACTTACTCAGATTATATACAAACTCAAAATATTATTAAATAATTTTCAAAATGTTCCATAATTTCACACGGGTTTAAAAGTTAAGTCCAAAATCATTTGATCAGTATTAAATTTTGTAATAGTGCCCTTATATTGATATGACTGGCAAAACGTACAAACATTTCAGCTGTTCTATTTATCCCGCCTCCCCCCGATTACTCATTGAATTTTTTATTCAATTTTTTTTTAGAATGAAACATATTCGTTTTACAACAATATACTATGCTTTGGAAACTATATAACTCATGTTTAAATATATATACTGTTTAATATTATAAAATATGATTTATAAGGCAATATGAAACATGAATTTGTGAATTTGTGCGAAAAAAATTTTTTCCTCCGCCATCACTTCCATTACAGTATTGCCTTGACCGTACTTTGCTTGTAAGTTGAGCTTATGGTCAAATATGGCAACATCATGTACTTTATTTCTACTCTTGCATTCTGAGCGCTTACTCAACGCTGGGAGCGCTACGGCCGTTTCAGATCACGTGACGGAAGAACTGATCTTCCTTTTCTTTTTTTTCACCCGCCTGTTCCAGTCACGTAAAAAGGTTCAGCGCGGAAAGGGTTCAAAGAGCGCTTTTTTACGAGGTTAAGAACACGTATCTTTGACCAGCATAATCGAACAGTAGTGAGGCAGACGATCAAACCATCGGTAGCCGTTTCATTAAAAGGATTCGAATTCTGTCTTGGAATATCGAATGTTCAAATACCAGGTGTTTCCATCGGGGAACTGCAAGTGTTGCGTTTGACCTATAAACATGTTTTCTAGATAGTCACCGATTGACAGGAAGTGGCGCCGTTTGTGCTTCATATTCTATCGTTTGTGCGGTGGTTTTGACGCTTCGCAAATCCTCACATGAGAGAACATACCGCATCACGTGATTTATAACAAACGCTGACCTTGTTGTGAAACTAACCGATAGATGGCAGGTCATCAGATTGTTCAACCTAATTGAAAACGATCGGTTCAGTCACTGGATGATGAAAGCCGCCGTAATTATAAATGTTTACATAATTACATATTTGCGGTCTAATTCTGAAGTTCTGACAATATCCACCAGAGTCTTATTTGTAAGCGTAATCTCCTAAAAACGAACAGCTATAATTCTAGATGATTTGAATCTTTTATGGAGGCCTTCACTTTGTACAGCCATTAGGTTTTTTAGAGCAGAAGTGAGAAATAAGCAACCCCCTCGCCAGGACTCGAACCTCGGACCTTTCGAATACGCGCCGAGTGTGCTGACCATTACACCACGAAGGCATCCTAAGAAGGCGGGAGAAACAGCTTATACACCCTCTCTTTTAAAGGATGTTAGGACTGAGTGTTCGGTGCATATTCTTGGCAAACATCTTCGTGAACTCCTTAAATCCTGATCTGGAACAGGGAGCTGAATGCAGCTATGTTCTGTGGTAGACTATTGTGATTAAGTGGTAGAAGAACTGCAGTTTAAAAGGGATTTAAAATCCTCTTTTATTAAATCACAATTATTTACAACCACTTCCCAACTCGGGAGGGATACAGAAAATAGAGACCACGCTTGGGTCTAAAATGAACAATCAAATTTAAACTAAAGCTAAATAGAAATTAAATCGTCGTTGCTAGCAGAGCTATAACGCGAGGTTGGCCTCTAAACTAAATGGTGCGTAGCAAGATTTAACTAATACTGACGCATTTGGAATTACTTCAATAAGTAATCACGTAAAAACGCTATGGCTTAGAATTTAAATGCTTGCTAGTCAGGCGAACGTTAAATAGAGTAACCGTGGTCTGAGACTAAAAGCTCTCTCACACTGAGAGTATAACTTGGCTCCACTTCAAATTAGCATAAAGCTGAAACGCGCGCTTATTCTAACGGGAAGTTGAAATGAGAAAAGATAGAAAAGGAAAAATTAGAATAAAACTTTGTTAGTTTAACTAAAACCTTATAAGGGCAACTGGGGATTTGGATACCGAATCGTTAAATCCTGGTGGTGGAGAATCATCAGCCACCACCGTTTTTAGTTCGGGAGCCACTGTAGACTCATTATGATTATTTCGGTGCTGAAGACGTGAAAAATGAGCAGTGCCTTCGCTGGGACTCGAACCTCGGACCTCTCGAATACCCGCCGAGTGTGCTGGCCATTACACCATGAAGACATGCTAAGAAGGTGGGAAAAATACCTTATGACTTGAATGAGTATCAGTATTTATTTCTGCTTTAAGAAATACTGATGAATTGCATTGATGGCTGCATATCGGAAGTTTCCCATAGAGCACTCACAAACAGTGCCTACGTATCTCAAAGCAACTAACTTATACGCAGATGTCCAAACAGTCCAGGCATTCTTAAGATATTACTCAAGCAACAATGTAATGGATAGCGTGTATACAATGTTTAATGTAAATCTAGGCGGCGATGTAAATGCCCCAAATTTGAAGTTCAGCTCTTCTTCCTCACATATTTTCGAAATAACACTAATTCTATTCCAGAGATGTTAGTAGATATTAAAAGAAGATTCCGATTATAATCTGATAACTTACAGAAGACACTTGTTTGCTAAACTTCGAAAAAAATGGGGAAGTAGATGATGAGACTACTAGGTTTGGTTTATTTGATTACGGCAAAGCTTCGAGGACTATCTGTCTAAGCGGAGGGATGCCATCGTGGAGGACTATCTAAGGAAACCTGGCTCGTATACACGTTAAAAATGTTGAAAGCCACGAAAACGCCCATGCAGCTAACCCGTTCACGGGATTCGAACCTTGGGCCGAACTACCAGTGTTCAGCGACTTTAGCGCTCGGCTGCTGGTGGGCACGGTGAGACTATTAACAGCGATGTACAATATCTATTTATTTGTTTCTATTTTAAAATCAAGTTTGAGAACAGACGTAAACTGCGTTACTTAAAAGATTTATCGGATTTACTTTTTCCAATGTACATGCATTAGTGCCATCATCTTTTTATCACATAACTGAATGAAAATTCGGCGAAATAAATGAGTTCATTCAGAACGCCGATAGCTCTAAAAACATTAAACGGTGTATTAAAAAAAATAACGCCGGTTATAAATTAAAAACTAAGCGAGATTTAACCTTATGCTGTCTAAGTATTTCGAAAGAAACCGATGACAGTCCCTCTTCTTCAAAGAACAAAAACATACTGCTATCAGAATATTTTTTCGTTTGAGAAACTAAAATTGAAATAGATTTTATGACTTCAGTGCTAATAAATTGATTTTAGGCCTGTAATCCATACAGATAGATAAATGAATCATTAAACAGTTCCTTTTCTTGACAACATATGTCAATAATATTTGCTCCTTGTAAAGGAGCAAATATTATTGATATATGTTGTCAAGAAAAGTTTCTAGAACAGCATATATTAGTATAAATATTTTTTTTCTTTTGCAGAAAAAACTAGGAAAATAGAACGTAAGACAAGCATTAATAATCAAATGCTTCTAGAAACATATTCTATCATATTTTTTTATATATTGTAATAATGTACTATAATATAAACAATGAGTTATAATTTCGTTATATTTTGCCACATGAAACGTTCTGCAATAAAGGAATATACTACTCTAGCGCTTTTTAGCCCAAAGGGGAATAGCCCAGAAGGACTATTAATTTCGTTTTGGCATTTTGTGGCGTTTCAATTGTTGCCACCAAATATTACAGCCCTGCATTATATTTAAAGAAATTAAATAATGAAAAATATGCATGAATGCATGTATGTTTCTCGCATTGTGAAAAAGGTACCTAGAGACATCGAATTTTGCCGTTAGAATATGGGCACCTGGAAGCCCAAATTTGGAATGTGGAATTTGTTTTATTATCTATTTCATAGTTTGTAAAACTTTAACGAATTTTTGATTAGCAAACTAGACGATTTCAAAGCGAACAATGCCAACACTGTACGGGAAAAAATAAAAAAACATATTTGAGCGAGACTGTGTATCGGAAATTCTAAAGACATGCTCTTTTAAATATTTTGTGATATTACTATTGAAACTTAATTTTATGGTTTAAGTGCGAAGAACATGATATTTAATAAATACAGGTAACACATAAAACGTAAAAAATGTCTCTTTGGGCGTAATATAAAATCTGAAAGCTTTGAGATTTCCACCCCCCTATTAACTGTTTTCAAGATACAAAAATACAGCCGAATTTTTTAATTCATACAATTCCTATAATACAGTGGTCTACACATTTATCCTATAAATTGTTGCCAATAAATATATTAAAATGCGGTCGAATTTTTGAATTAATTAAATTTCTAGGATTTACTTCTTTCTTTGGCCTGAATTATTTCCAATAAATGTACAGGAATAGTCGAATTTTTGAATTCATATAACTCCTAGGCCTTCCTAATATCTTCTAATTATTCGTTTCTGCAAAGTGTTTCAAATAATAGCATATATGGCATTATTTGAGTTATATTTTCATGTGAATCTTTGCTTAGGATTTTAAGTTTTAATTGTATTTAATGTGTAATTTTGGCACTAACGTGCTTCTTCGAATAGGATTTCAGAGGGTTTAGGATGTACTATGGCTTTTGGCATTCTTACTTGTTAATAATAGAATATATATATATAACAAATATAAATAAATAACAAATTTAAGAATGAAAGCAAATATTGAATTCAGACAATTCCTGGGATATATTGTTGCCTTTTTTCCACCTACAAGTTTTTCTGCGAGTCTGCGGTAAATTCCAAAAAAAAAACTACAAAAATGATACACTCTACCCTTAAACCATCAACCAACTTTCAAATGAACGGAAGAAAGACACAGAAATAACTACATTACCATATTTTCCATTTCTTTATTTGTCTAAAGAAAAATGCCAGAATATATGCTATCATTCCCATTGCTATTAGTTCAACACTTTAAATCTTTTACATCAACACTTATTTCGTGTAGTGCTCATCTTTTTTTTCAATGCTGTTGCAAAAACGAGCTGGACATACACGGTGTTGGAGGAGGAAATTTTTATAACACCCGTCACACATTCATCAACCACTTAATGTTCAGTTTCCCCACATTTCGTTTCCTAAAAGGAAAAAATGGGAAATTAATGACTACGGTTTCACAATTTTCTCGAAGTAATCATATCCCACGCAAGGCTGAAAGAAAATTTTTTAAAAAAATTATTAAAAAACCTTAATCTCGCAACAATAACACAGTCATTTAATGCAGACAGTCCAAGACCGCCTCGCGCCACACTCGCGCCAGGACAAAGAAATTGGACTCTCTTAATTTTTTGTTCTTTCGGTTTTCCAAGGTTCTTCGTGCTGTTTGAGAATAAACTAAACGTTATTCCGTTCCGCTAGGCAAGGAACAGACCAGTAGGAGTTGACGTTAATGAAGCAGTTGACTTTCTGCTTACTAACCTAATGAGAGACAAAATTTTTTCTTTCTTGAGGTTTCTCGTGGGTCATGACTCCAGAGAAACAACGTGATACCAAGATTGGTAAGGGCAAAACGATGACATCATTTTAGACGTGGACACCTCAGACTTCAAATAAAATTGTAAAAGTCCAATAAGCGAAAGTACTATTATAAGACAGCTAAAGTAAATGATTTCTCGTAAGTTTTAGTAGAGATTATGTTTTGTCAAGATATGTGGTACCAAGACAGGATAGGAAAAGGCATCCAGGGCATGGAACTTTACCATACGGTGAACCACACATTGTTCCTTTGATACTAGTGGTCCCGTGCAGCACCCTACAAGGTCTTATCAGTACCTTCCATACATTTCCAATGAAACTTCATGCAGTTATTACTCTTTAACGTGTACGTACTGGTGCGTTTTACGGATTCGTGGATTTGGAGTAATTGGTGATAACGCTTGATGAATTGAAACACAGCCCGTATTATACAAAACAGTTCCACCAATGCGTTTACAGGCGTCGACAAACTGCAATAAACAGGCTGAAACAATCAAATGACAGTGTAAATGATATTTCTAAAAATTTCATTAAAATGGCACTGTCATTTACAGCCTTCCGTCCCCACAACGGTGAAGACAGCTTAACGGCAAAGCACACTAAAGTGCAGCTCCCGACTCGGTTCGGTAGCTCTCAAGCTAATCTCTCAACTCAAAACACTACTCCTAAATTCAACATACTACTCTCCGCGTACAGGCAGGGTATATACAGCTTTCAACCTACCTTCCAGAACATTAACGAAGAGAGCCGCTAAGAATGCGTTCAAGAACGCTCTCGCTCCGTCTATCGCATATCGCCAAATAGGTGATTTCGTGCCAAATATGGGAATCCTGCCTTTCCTTGCAACTTTTCGCCAACGCTAACCTCGCTTTGCGAGTAAGTTATCTTACCGCAGCTGGGGATTTCGTAACATTACGTTTCAGCAAGGGGTATTTTTGTGACAATTATTGCATACATATACCTTAGCCTTGTTCTAGATGATATTTTATAATGCGTTTCTCAAGTCCCGGCTAGGGCATTGCTCAATTTTCACGTTTCCAACTTCGAAACAACCTAATGTCTCTACAGTGGCGCCCGAACTAAAAAAGGTGGTGGATGGTGATTCTCCACCACCAGGATTTGGCGATTGGGTCCCCTAATTCCCAGTCGCCCTTTAAAAGGGGGAATATATAAGGTATTTCTGCCGCCTTCTTAGCATGCCTTCATGGTGTAATGGCCAGCACCCTCGGCGCGTATTCGAGAGTTGCGAGGTTCAAGTCCCGGCGAGGGCACTACTCAATTTTCACGTTTCTATCTTCGAAATAACCTAATGTCTCTACAGTAGTGCCCGAACACCAATTCCTGATGGTGATTCTCTATCACCAGGAATTGGCAATTCGGTGCCCTAATTCCCAGTCGTCCTTTAAAAAGGGGAATATATAACGTATTTCCCCGCCTTCTTAGCATGCCTTCGTGGTGTAATGGCCAGCACAGTCGGCTCGTATTCGAGATGTCCGAGGTTCCAGTCCCGGCGAGGGCATTGCTCATTTTTCACGCTTCGAACTTCGGAATAACCTAATGTCGCTACAAACTTACTATTTAGTTGATCTTATTATGAAATATTAGAGTGTTTACCAAATACCTTGGGAACTCGAGCTCGTTTATGCATGTCCCAGCAGACACAAGAAATAATATACGTTTATTCTAATACACTTCCTCCGCGCAGTTGAAGCCATTTATCGCTCTTTCCTTCTTCTGTTAAAGCCCAATAGTGGTCGAATGGATCCCTGAATATTATTTGTTCAACCTGGATTTGAACCCCGGGAAACAGAATGGTGGCAGAGACGTTTGTGTGCTTTTCCTCATGTGTAACATGCATGCCAGCCAAGTTACCTTAAAAAGCACTTCATGAAAGCATCCCATCACTTATGCAGATGACCCTTGTGCGCTGTTCGAGTTCAAATAACCTACCCTAACCTTATTTCTATTAGTATTTCTAAAATTCGTTGTTGTTACAAGAGTGGTTTAAAACTTGGGAAAGAAATTAAAAAGTTGTTAAGTTTTCGGAGCTGGAAACGTGAAAAATCAACTGTGCACTTGTCGAAAATCGTATCACAAACCTGGCAGCTGTTAGATGGATGTGTTAAGTGTTACACCACACATGCACGCATGTAAGAGAATACCTTAATTCCTTACACTGCCTTCAGTTCGAAACATACAGTACCTGAAGACTTCGGTTTAAGAGAAACGTTAACTTTTCGAGTGTTGTTATCCTAGTGGATACAGCTAGTTAAAGACGTCCATCGTCATAAGCATCCAAAATGTTCTGTCAACGACATGTTAACTCTCACACCACATATTGTAGAGTCATTAAATTATTTTGAAGCAAGACACATGAAAAAGTATCAATGCCCTCGCCGGGACTCGAACTGGACGTCTCGAATACGCGCCAAGTGTGCTACCGTTACACCACGAAAACATGCTGGAAGGGGGGAAAAATACCTTATGACTAATCATGAGGACTTTCAAGAAGGCATGTAGTACCTACATATTCGGATGAAGCAACAACAGCCGAAAAAGTAATAAATTCCAGGAACTAAGAACGGGAAGCTTTTCTAGACTTATTTGAATTTCCTTCTGAATTCTGAACTGCTTAGTAATTTAAACATAAAAATGTGTATATTTGTAGTTTCATTTCAGTACGAATTATTTGATTTGCACTGAAATTAAAAATAACATGACTAACTTAGAAGAATTCGTTTCGAAAAAATATATGTTACGTTTCAGCTTGCTAGAAAATGCACATATTAAAAAATAAATAAACAAAATAAAGAGCACTCCTTCACGCAACGTTTTGCAGTCTCTTCAGTGCTAAAATTCAAAAGTAAACCACCTCTGTTGTTGAAATAAAAGCACTACTTCAATGGCGTTTATATTATCCCCATCATATATATCCCGCATGACATTTCTGTGCATTCGATACAATATTGAATGCTTTATAAATTATAAGAAAAAGTTGTGTATTTAACTTATACGTTCGTCTCGGTTAATTCCCCTCGGCTAAGCGATTCTACTACAATCAAGTAATTACACTTTTTTCCATATTAGGGTTAAAGTCACTATTTGTTTATTTTAACTACTTAGAATATTAAGGTCGTCAGTAATTTTACTGATATATTTAAAACAATAATAAGAATATAATCGAATAACATGTAGGGACTATTTTCATTTTCTAATAATTATTTTTAATTTTGAAACCCTTTCCTTTAAATTCTTGTTTTTCCACTTACAGAATGAGATTTCAGTACCGTCTTTTATGTAAATGAAGTAGAACCAGTATTTAATGAGAAGTTCAGTCACTTCCGGAGAAGAGCTCAGAAGTTCTCATTAGAGCGCGTTCTGCCTTCGGGCCACGTCGTTGCTTTAAGGGCCAACTCGGTTAGTTATCTTTGCATAGCTTGGGCTAAAATTTAGCTAGTTAGCATTAGTTTAGTTTCTTATTTCCTATTCAATGCTAAAGCCCAGGTGGAGGCTTTCTTGTAAGCCCGAGAAGGGGCCGTTTGTGAGTGTTTCTTTGAGTGAATAAAAAGGTAATTTAACCCTTCTTTGGACTTATATTTTATTGTTATACGAAGACCAGCGAATAGCTGCTATACACTTTCATAAAAGTTCTAGTAGCCAAGGACATAAAAAATAACTAGAGCTTTATAAAATAAATAAAAGATAGCCCGATTACAACAATTACCCCATGCCTTCACACAAAAAATTTTTTTTCAAAAAGCCAATATGCAACGTGCGTTAAAATTCTGCACACTCGATTTAGATTTTGCCTTCAGAGAACTCATACTCGAAGCGTCTTGTATAGAGTTTAAAAAAAAAAAACCTTCCTATATTCTTAAAGAAAATAAAGCAAAACAAATGCAAACACAGAACAAACGTACACGCAAGAAAAACTTTTATGGATAACAGCGTAAGATTTTATGACAAGATTTGCTTTTCCATCTATCGCACGAAAGGAAGAAGATCAATATTTGGTATTTCTTAAAATGAAACTGTGAAAACAACATCACGAATAGACAAAAGGTGTGCTCTGTAAACTCCATTGATGTTTTCTTTCCCTTCAAGTTCATTCGAAAAGGGAACGAAGGAAATAATCGACTTCGCAAATAAAAAATAAAATTCTTTTTTTTTTAAACCTCGCAAGAGATTGCATTGAACGCTCAGAATGATCTGTTAGAATATATCTTTTGCTGTGGAATGTAGCGATGTAGACAAACATGCTGTGGAGAAATTGCTCTTTGCTTTTGCCACAAATAGCCAGAGGAACATAATTTATACATGCTTTTAAAACTTCTGAACTCTTTTTTTGCTACGGAAGAGAGAAAAACAATTTATTATCAGTTTCCCAACAACAACTGCTTGCTCACTACATCTAAAAGTTACCAAACGCAGCTCATTCATAATAATATTGCTCAAAGAAGCTCCTTGGCAATGAATCGATAACGATGATGTTTAGATCGATATTATTGATACAATTCTATAAAAGTAACCTCTCGCTAACAAAGTGGACCGTGACAAGATTCATCAAATGGCAAGGTCTTAAGAGCTCAAGAAAGCATGAAATGGATGTTCTCACTCTGTTCTGACCTGATTGATATCGAAAAACGCAGTAAAAGTGACCATCAGATAAGGTCTTCTGATAAAAGAAAACCAGACAATAAAATCAGTCTTGTCTATAAAAGGGTTTCTGTTAAGGGTAACAACATCATTTTATAAAACTGAATGGCAACGGTAGCTATTCATTTGTTCTAACCGCATCGACCGGAACGAAGCTAAAGCTTTTTAACATAAGGTCTGAAGAGCTTATGAGTATATCTGCCTATTACTTCACAACTAAACAATTACTATCTTATTTTTTAACTAAACAATTACCATTCTGTATTCTGCTTCAAATTCTCACTGCTAATAGTTGTGAGACTCACGTTTTTAGAATGGATCTTAAATTAATTATATTTTATACTTAAGTAAAAGAATATTTGAATGAAGAATATTTGATATTTATATATATAAATAATATTTGAAAATTGGGTATAAAATATGTTCTTGATAATATGTGGAGTTGATCGTAACATATTGTTACGGATTTTGTATTTAATTTGCTATTTTTAGTAGAACTGTAATTAAAATTGTTTTATTTTCCTGTGCAATGCAGCGTGTGACGAATTTTAAGAAAAAGCTACGTAGGAAAAGTAAAAATACAAGAGCACGTGCATTTAGCATTTAATAAACAGATATCTCGTAATTGCACTCTTTTGATTTCCAGAAACCTCGAGAAAATAAAAATTACCAGAGCGTTCTCGTGCATGATTAAAAAGTGCTAAAAAGCAGGAGAAAAACATCGCAGTTCAGTTGTTTACTTATTTTGTTGTTGATTGTAGCGAATTCGCGGTGAGATAGGATTAGCTTTCTCTCCGCTTTGAATTGTATTCTATTTAACGCTTTAGTAGTTTAAAATATAACTACTGCGTGGTATTGTGATAGTGTACGAATATATGTGAGGAAAAAATTTCAGCATTTTGTTTTATTTCTTGTGATAAGAATAAATTTTATTAACTTTTCATCAGACTTGTGCTTTCAATCCATTACGAAT
Organism: Stegodyphus mimosarum; assembly: GCA_000611955.2. NCBI lineage: Eukaryota > Metazoa > Arthropoda > Arachnida > Araneae > Eresidae > Stegodyphus > Stegodyphus mimosarum. The sequence continues at coordinate 213,966 of KK115021.1, read as the reverse complement.
CCGTACGCACGCAACACCTTTTTGGTGCCAGAAGTGGGATTTTGAATGCCAATTACAAGAGCGATGGAAGGACAATTAAGGCAATTACTGGCAGCCTTTCCTACGTTCAAAGAAGAGGTGTAAGCTGGCCAAGAATCCGTTAAAGAAGAGATGAAAGCTGACCAAATAACAAAGGAAAGATGAAAGTTGTTCAGGAATTTGTTAAAGAAGAAATGAAAGACGTCCAAGAAAATTACGCCCGTATGCACAGAACAGCACTTCTCCACTCTCTGTATTTTTAATTTGCCTTATATGAAAAATCAGCAATAATCATAAATCCCTTTGAAAAACTTTCTTTATATTCTATTAACCATGTTTTAATATTTTTTCTCCCCTTTGATAAAAATAAACGGATCTCTGTTTATTGTAATCATTTAAATACACCCAAGATTCGTCTATTGCGACAACGTTTTTCCATTTTTGTCCGGATCTATGCTTCACTTAAAGAATTTTGCATTGGGTTCTGCATTCGGCGCTATGTTGTGGAGAAAGACGATTCACATTATGTTTTTTCTCTTTCTCAAGATTCAAATCAGCATTAAGCACTCAAATCAGCACTTTTGTTTACAGTTGACACCGAACATTTTAAGAATTTTGCAGCCATCCTTTGACTTCGCGGATTTTTCTCTTAATATTAAAAATCTTATCTCTGTACATTAGAAACATTTTTTTCCCTTTAGATACGTATTTGGAACAATTTTTCAGCGTGAAACCAAAATGTGACGCTTTTTTCGTGTCTTGTTGACAGTATTATTTATGATAGCTTTAGATATCGAAAAACCACGGCTTTCACTGTGTTTTGCAATAATTTGACACGAATAATTTTTTCGGAAAGAGCAAAGACACAGCCTTCCATGCATTGTTTTTTTAAAAGCGTCATTTTGCACGAAAACAAAACTGTCAAGAAGCAGACTATTATTTACACCTTCAAAAACACAGTTGCAGTTAAAAAAAGTATTTCCAGGCACGTGGTTTCTTTTATAGCAAAGCAAAATCGTCTAAAAAATGTGCGGTCAGCCTCTGCAAGATTACTGTACATGAAAAATGACTTATAATTAATAAATGGTGGCTTCATATAAATTTCCAGAATTATCGCCCCACAAAAGAAAAGAATGAAAAGAGAATAAACGTTGCAACGATTAAAATTGAAAAGCGTCGAAGACACCGCAACGCAACTTAAGTGATAAAATTATTCTCTTTCCAAAAATAGAATTTTATTTTCAAATATTATACATACGGCACGCTTAAAAATTTGAAATGTCCTTCATGAAGCGATTTGATTGAAAAGGAAAGTATAATATTGCAACTGAAAGATTCCTTCTCTAAATTCTTCTGACTTTTCTTAATTCGATTCGCAGCCCATCAACAGCCAAGTGGTAAAGCCGATGAATTCTGGTAATTCGATTCGAATGTTCAAAGGGGTTGAAGAGCTGACAGTAAGAGAGTGTGTGTAACTTTCCAATATGGAAATGAATACGGACATGTCTTTTAAAATTTTCTTCACAAAAGCATCTCCCGCCATAGCAGACGACACGTCCACTAGGACAAATCCGTTCGTCGAACAGCTAAAGAATGGATTGCAACACTACGCCAAGCAACGTTATGAATTTTAGGAGAAGAATATGGCCGAAGGAAATGTTTAGTTTCGCCGAAGAACAAATCCGGCAATCTTTTGAAGCTTGTTTGTCAGGAAAGCCTGATAGATATAGTAAGGAATATAATAAAGATCTGTTCAACTATATATCCGAAATAAATTTATCCGGAAAATTCAGTACAGAAATAAAGCAGAAAAGCGCGAGATTCAAAATCCAAATATCAAACTTCAATATGCAAGGTAAATGGACTGGGAAAAAAAGATCCAGAAAAAATTTTAAAAATTGAACAAAGTACAGACATGAATGTCACTCATAAAATTGTGAACGATACTCATGAAAGTCTGACTCAGCTGAAAATCAAAAATTTAGCAAGAAATTTATATCAACAATGATCTCTCTAGAAATACTCGTATAAGGAAGAGGAGAAATCCGAATAGAATGACTATAATTTACCTTCTTTCGAAACTAGAATTTAATAGCAGATAGTATTTTCGCGGCCATGAAGGTTTTAGAATTTTTATAAAAAAATTACTGCAAGAAACATTATTTGCCAGTGCATTTATTTACTTATTTCTTTTCCCAAGTAAAGCCAGATCTTCAATGTAACGTAACGTATTTAAACTGCCAGCTTCTTCTTTAACGCGTATCACAAATCCGACAACGCCCGTAATAACCTTACACATAATTCGTCAACCACCTATTTCGCGTCAATTCTAACTTTGGGAAGGCATACATTTCTAGCTTTGTCACGTCTTTCTTTGTCGGTTGAAAAAGTTGCAAAATTGCTCGTTTTCTAACATTCGGGTTCACGCGCGGGCAGATGAAAGTGTTCGAGCAATACAAGCAAGTAAAGCATTACTTTACGAGGCGTTGCTAGTACGAAAAACGACTTACATTATTATCTTTTAAGTCTACGAAAAATATCCGAAAAGTATTTTCGCTTTTATGAAATCCAAAAGAGAAATATTTTTAAGAAAATTTTGATTCTTAAGAAAATCCAAAAATAATTTTCTGCCGCAGTAGAACGGTGTTTGCAACACCAGGGTACCTGAGCCAAAGGCTCTACCCCTTGTAGAATTTATTTGGTAGCTACGAAAGATGGTACGAAAGTAACTAGCCAATTAATAAAATAAGTGTCGGAGATAAATGTATACAAATAATTTTTTTTTAAAATTATATGTGTAGAATATGAATTACTGGAATAGTTAATATTAGATTAATTAATTAATTTCTAGGAAGCTGGAAAATAGCAAGCTGTATGAGCTGGTGAGGAGGCGAAAAAGCATGATTAGTGATTAGTAAGCACAAACATATCAAGCAACCTGAACCCAAATATATAAATAGAAAGAGAGATGTTTAAAGACAAAATAACATATATGCAGGATGTACGCAGAACGACAAACACAAATCATAATCAATACTATAACATAAATATATACACAGGGAATAGGAGCAAAAATAAAGTGAAAAGTGATTCAAGAGAAATGAGCAGCGGGTAAAGAATTTACATTATGGTCGTATTCAACTGGGCCAAGGGCCTATCCATATTATTTAGATCATTATAATCATAAGTACAGATTTTAATGCTATCGTTGTCAATAAGGCTTTGCCTTGCGTGAAAATGTTTTGCCAATTTGTAGTAATGGGATCTGAGTAGCTTCATTCCAAGCTCCTCATGTATCCTGTTGTTTCGAACATACCATTCGGCATTAGTAATTTGGCGAAGAACAATGTTCTGGCAAGCCTGCAACTTTTGCCTGTTAGTTTTTCTGGTCTGTGCCCAAACTGGACTGGCATAACATAACAATGGTCTGAGAATGGACTTGTAAATAAGTAACTTATTGTCTATAGATAATACACTGTTCCGAGAAATTAAGGGATAGAGTTGTGCTTTACGAACTCGGAACCTCTGGATAATAGAAGTGATGTGTGGGGACCATGTAAGAGTATTATTGAGGATCACCCCAAGATAAGGAACTTGCTTGGCCCATGGAATATTTGAGTTATAGAACTTCAGATTACTCTTGATTCTTGTTTTCCTTGTGAAGATAACTGCCTTGGTCTTGTCAACGTTGTTAGCTATTTTCCATTTATTGAGCCAAATCTCTAGTGAGTGCATATAATTTTGTAACCGTTGAATAACTGGACCAATAGATGCACTTTGTGCTAGGATCGCTGTGTCATCTGCATACATAGCTAGTGTAGTGTCGTGTGTGGTAGGGATGTCATTCACGTAGATATTAAAATATGTGGGTCCAAGCAAGGACCCCTGTGGGACCCCTGCATGGATAGGGTGCGAAGTAGAATTTGTTCCAGATACGTGAACGACAAAGTGTCTACCAGTAAGGTAGGAATTAGTAATGTTTATGATGTATTCTGGGAATCCCAGAACGTGTAATTTGTAAGTAAGGGCATCCAGCCAAACTCTATCAAAAGCCTTGGCTATATCTATGAAGAGACCCCCGGTGACCTTCCTTGAAGCCATACCTTCAGAAATGGTTTCAATAACTCTGTACAACTGGTTGGTGGTAGAAAGATTCCTCCGAAAGCCAAATTGATGCGGGATGATGATGTTATTGACGTCCAGGTGCGTATTAATTCGTTTCAGCAGAATGGCTTCGAACACCTTGCTGATAGACGAGAGAAGACTTATTGGTCTGTAAGATTCGGGTTTTGCTGCAGGTTTACCAGGTTTAAGGATGGACACAATCTTTGCTGTTTTCCATGGTTGTGGGTAGTACTGCCAGTTGAGGATGATATTACAGATTTTCGTAAATAGAAAATTGTCTTGATGGGCATCTTCTTCAGCATATCAGGTAATAGTATCCAACCCAGGGCTTTTTTTCCTTTTTAGCTTTTTGATAATAGCAAGAACTTCTGAAGGTAAGGCTGGAATGATGTTGTTTGTGCATGGGGTTGTTGAGAAGGTGGAGTGAAAGAGTTGAACAGTGTGTTCAGTGTCCGTATCATGAATGTTGTTTGTGCGAAATTGAGATTCCAGATGCTGCGCTAAAAGTTCTGCTTTCTCAATATCGGTGTAGTGGATCCCTTGAGGCCCTTTAAGGGGCGGAATGTTATTGTGGCATTTAGTATACCTCTTAATAGCTTTCCACAGTGAGTTATCATCTGTGGTAAGGTTATGGAGGTATCTGGTCCAGCTGTGTTGTGCTTGCAAGTTTAAAAGAGATTTGACCTTATTGCAGAGACGGTTGAAATGTTGCTTGTCATCCCGGTTGCGGGATCTTTGAAACTGTCTTCTGGCTGCATTTCTGAGCTTGATTAGGTGCTGTAGCTCAGTACTTCTGTGAATGCGGCTCTGAGGGACTTCCTTTTGAGCATCTACAAAGGCACTGGTAATTTCGGAGACGAAATGCTGAACTAAACTATCAATGTCATCCCTTCTATGAACTGTGGGTAGCGTGTACTGTATGTTGTTTAGAGTTTTGGCGAACTTTCGCCAGTCAGGAATAAAGACTCTTGTGTGTGGTGGGGTATAACTGCTGATGTTCAGAATCATTCTGACCGGATTATGGTCAGAAGAGAGTTCATCCAACACAGAAATATCCAGCGGAACGCTGGTATTTCTGAGCAGGAAGAAGTCGATGATTCCTGTAGAACGGGCAGTATACCGTGTTGGAGTTTTAGGAGCTGCTATGCGTAGGTTCGCCGAATTGGCCAAGTTGTATACTACGCGTCCAGTGTTGTTAGAATTGTAGCAGTTCCAAGCACGGTGTCTAGCGTTCAGGTCTCCACCAATAATAACATGTGTGCCAAGTGAGAGTAGTACCTCCAGGTCCATACGAACAAGTTGAGGGTTACGTGCTGGTGGAATGTATGTGGAGACAAAAATGTATGTTGTGGAAGTGCTTGTAATGAGTGAAATAGCTGAGGCCTCAATGGCTGAAAGCTGTGGAATTGGAACAGGGTGATGAGGGATGCAGCGTTTAATTAGAAGTGCAGTACCCCCTCCTCCAGGATTCTGGACAGTGGCAGGCCTATTATATCTATGCACAGCATAATTCTGCACAAAAATTGGAGTAGAGGGGCCAAGGCGGTGTTCTTGTAGGAAGAATAAATCGGGATTGTACTTATTTACAAAGTCTCTGAGTTCATGAATTTTACGAGACAGTCCATTCGCATTCCATGTAAAAATGTGTACACAATTATTTGCACAATTATACATGTTCACTATTACAAACAGAACCAAATACATCTTCAAATATATTAAAAAAGATAAATAATTTATCAACAGCATTAGGAGCTGCCTGTAATTCAGGCATTTTGTCAGTTATTTTACGAATAATATTGCCTAGAGAGAGGCCTTTAAACACATTGCTAATTTCTTTTAAAAATTTCAGAACATCCATAAAGCCTCCAAGGGTAGACTCGTTTTGTGAAGCACCAGGGTGTACATTATTAGTATCACTTTTGGGTGCGACAGTTTTTTCAGGTTTTAAATTCTTCACAGCATTAGCATATGAGAGTCCATTAGTAATATAATTATTATTTTGGTTATTAACAGTATTTTGGCTGCTTTGCTTAGAATTTAATACAGTATTTTTATTACTAATAACATTGGGGTTACCCTTAGATGCAGTATTATTAACAGGGAACTTAGGGCATCCCCTATAATTCGCTGTGTGGTCCGCTTGGAGACAGTTGCAGCACTTAACATTATCTAGACGTTTTGCAGAGCAATCCGCCGTTTTATGAGGTCCAGCACACTTGATGCATCTGGGTTTGAATTTACACATATCAGATGAATGATGGAAGTGCTGGCAGTTCCAAAAATAATAAATATCATCCACTCATTTATTAGTCATTTAGTCAACGTACTCTCAAGACTCTCCACGCTACAACTCGCGATGCAGTCACGGCACACTGACAACGTACTAAACTAGACTGCTACTTCGCGTACAGGCAGGGTTTATATAGCTTTTGGCCTGCCTTCCGTAACATTTTGGGTCAAACCGGTAGGAATTTGTTGCAGAATGCGGCATACAGCCAATTTTGTCGCCAAATGGGCGATTTCGCGCCAAATGTGGCAACCCTACATTCCCGTTTTCTGGCAACCCTAAACCTTACTTAAAACTTAAGTGTTGAATTTATCTGTAAATATAATTTACATAACTTAATTTAACCATTTATAACTTAATTTCTTCATTTCACCATTATGGTGTTTATTCTCCCTTTATTTACAATGCGTTCTTTTTTATTTGGTTTTGATTTAGTTAACGTAACCAAACGAACATACTTTCCATATGTTACATGCTTGAAAATACAGTAAATTGTTAACAGTATTTTCTTTTCGTTAATTACAATGCAGGTTGTTCTTCTTTCCGACCTAAAAATACAGATGTCACAGAACTATTTTATCGAACGCCATCTAGTGGCGAAGTTAGGTCACGAACTTAGGTCAGTTGAGCTCCAGCTACGATGAAGATAGATTCATTATTACGTCTCCGTAAATTGTAACGTTAATTTTAAATGTTAATTCTGATTGATAGGTATTTGGTTCAGTGTATGCTATATTCTGGTATATATTTTCTTTGTAACTATTCCTGTGCTCGGTTAATAAATACTTTAAAAGCTAGCCGGCGTTTGTGTTTACACAAATAAATTGTTAACAGCATTTTTTTGTTAATTTTATTATGAGTTCTTACTTGAGCTTTTTTTAACTGCTCTCAGATTAATCGTAATTTCGAGACGATGGTGGATATCCGATTTTCAGTAATGAATAGTTGGTTCTCAAAATCTTATTGTGTGATAAATATTCGGATGGAAGATATGCCTTCAAAATATCTTTGAATTTCACATTCTGATTCATAAATGTGCTTATACAAAAACAAATCACTTTGCCGACACCTTAATATAATTTATTAGTACACTACTCTTAAAAAAAGAGGGGGACAATTCTAATCTCCCGTTCTACTGAGGTGATTGAAGATATTCAAATTGCACTTTTTCATGTCCCGAAAGCGCGACTTACGATATATATTAGATTTATGTACATAGTCCTAACATAGGCATTTTGACACAAAATCAGGCTTCTTCTGAAATAACATACCAATTTTTTTTTTCATATTTCGATTCTACGACTCTAATTATCCCTAGAGATAAAATTTTGTAATTTTTGGTAAGAAATTTATGGAGAAATTTAAAAATTTATCTTGGCGGAATTTTTTTCAGTTTGCGCCAAGAATAATTCGCTTGGCGAACTTCTTAATTTATAGCAACCTTTTTACCTTTCCTGTTTTTCATTGTCCAAGAGCGGAAAAAAGTCATCGTTCATACTTTCAAATAATTTTAACCGAGTGCGTAAACCACATTTTCATTATTACCGCTTATAATGAATACGACAAATTTCACAACGCAGCGAAATGTAAATTCACATATATCTTAGGAAATTTGGATTAAAAAACTCTTCCTTTTTTGCAAGCATGCTTAGAAATACATCTACTTTAAGATGATGGCAAACATTTTATAGGTTAGAATTCAAAATTTTTTTCGAAAAATTTACAAAAATTATTTTAAAATACAAATTTTAAAAATAAATCACAAAAAATTGGCGAGTTTTATTTCGAATGAACCTAAATTTCGAAATATGAAAGAAAGAATCATGTAAGTTTAATAAAAAAGGAGATATTAATAAATATGTACCCAAATCGATTAATACTGAGGAGCTAAAATTTTAAGAGCTAACTTTTTAAAAACCTACTCGTGCGATTTGTACAAAACTAGGCAGTTTGGTATAATTTGAGTTGTAGAATCGAAATAAGGAAAAAAATTGACATGTCATTATAGAAAAAGGTCCGATTTTGGGTCAAAATACCTACATTAGAACAATGCTATATATAAATCTAATACATATCCTAAGTCGTGCTTTCGAGACATGAAAAACGCAAGTTGAATTTCATCAATCGGCTCAGTAGAACGGAGATAGAACTGTTCCCCCCCTTTTTTTCGCAGTGTATATTGTTTTTTATTTCTAGAAGAATTACTGGTTTCACCAAACTCTGAAAATGATCGCTAATTTAACAGAAGCCATGCTTACTAAATCGAAGAGATAAGAAACTGATTATATACTAATGAAACCGCCCTGTTTGATACAGAACCAGGACAAAAATGGGGAGATCACTATTTATTTCGCCAAGGTATGCCCTTAGTTGCTACAGTTGAAACACTGCAGGTGTTTTGATAATCCAGAGCGACACGTTTTTGCAATTAGCCTTATCTACGCGGCAGCAGCTGGTTAAGCTAAACCAGCGATGATAAATGCATATATACATATTAAAGCTATGACGTCAGGGCATCGGATCAAAATCTCTCAGAAGTGACTATCAGTTAATTATACGACTAAAGCGATGGAGATCATGAAGCATTTACAAGTATTCCCTTTAAAGACCGCATGAAAAATTTCACTCCTTTCCAGGCAAGTATTTAACTCGACCTAAAACATGACTACCATTACGAGGATTGCTATTTATATTCCTGGCCTAATAATAAAGAAAAAACGATATATATGATCGAAATTGGTTTCATTGTTTTTCAAAATATTCTCCATGAAGATCAATACACTTTTGCACGCGTCTAAACCAATTTTCGAAGCACTTTTCGCATTCCGATTGGGGTAACTGCAAAACATGCGTTTTGAATGAATGCATCAACCGCTTCTTCGGGTGTTGCAAATTGCTGATTATCGTAATTCATTTTTGATGTGCGGGAATAGAAAGAAACTCATTGGGTGCCAAATCAGGGTTGTACGGCGGATGACCCATCAGTTCTTTTTTTTTAGCCATCAAAAATTCCTTTGTTTGAACCGATGTGTGAGAGCTCGCATTGTCATGATGAAGTTGGATTCGCCTCTACTGCTTTTTTCGAATTTTTCCGATGACGTCTGGCAAATAAATGATCCTGTACCATTCAGAATTACCCGTCTTGCGCTGCTGTAACGCCACTGTCGCCACGTGACCGGCAATGCTGAAGGAACAGGCAACCATTTGTTTCGCTGTGCTTCTTCCAAGAACAATTTCTGTTGGATTTGTCTCGTCTTATAGATGTTCTCCACAGCCTTTGATGCACGTTGAACGTATGTTTCCAACATTTCCTTGCACCAATCTACACGAGCCTTTTTGAGCGTTTGTCAGATTATGCGGGATCTAACGCGAACAAATCTTTTTTGCGACCAAATGTTCGTGTAATATCTTATTGATGCTTGTCATACTAATGCACAAAGGTGTCTCAATCTCACGGTATGTCACATAACGATCTTGCTTTATCAGTTTATCCACAGCATCGATATTTTCTGGCACAACAACTGATCTGGGACGACCTTCTTGGAATTTGTTCTGGAGTGAACGTCGACCGTGACTGAATTCGTAGTACCAGTTTTTTACAGTGCTGTAGAATGACGCTTTATCCCTGTATAAGAATGCAGTTCATAGAAGCATTCTTGTCCTGATAAAAGTTATGAAAAATAATCCCACGAACATGATCACGACTCAGTTCCATTTTTTGTAAGAGATGAATTTTTCAATTTACTGTAAACAACTCAAACACGCTAAAATGGCAAAACGTTCTGAAGGAGTTATTATTAAATACCAAACTTTCGACTGGAATCGTCTGCGATCGCCTAGCAATACTTACTGTTGCCAAGGCCAGAAATATAAATAGAAATACAAAATTTGGCAGTTTGGCATAATTTGAGTTGTAGAATCGAAATATGGAAAAAAAATGGCATGTCATTTCAGAAAAAGTCCGATTTTGTGTCAAAATACCTATATTCTAAGTCCCGCTTTAAAGACATGAAAAACGAGAGTTGAATTTCATCACTCAGGCCAGTAGAGCAGGAGATATAGTACTTTTTTTTCGCAGTATACCTTGAAAATAATAACTTAAAATGTATCAAATTTTTTCTCTTTTCATTACGTGTGTTGCTAATTATACGCTTTGTTAATTTATGTCCATTTCGATTGTATGCTAGCGTCGGTTTTATGCTTCATCAATTCTGTGGACGTCTTTATACGCCTGTTTATGCGTCTGTCCTATGCAAGATTTGTTTATTTTTTTTTTTTCCTCAATGGTGAGCCGTAACCGTCTACAGACGCAGGCCACTACTAAAGCTGCAAACAGTGGTCACTTGACCATGGAGGCACATAATAGGTGGGCCACCGTTGGCACCTAGAATGAGACGAACAAATTACATACGTGTCTTCTTCGGAATTCGAAACAGCGCTCTTCAGTACGGCAGTCAGTGTCAATAACCACTTTCCCGCCTGGACGACATTTAAGATTTTATTATCCAGGCAGGTATAGTTAATGAAATTAATTCGGTTTCATTAGAATAACATACTTATAAAAATAAAATTTACATTACAACCCCTACTGTTTAATCATAACAGCAATCCTATAAGCCAATTGATTAAGATTTCTTTGTGTACTAAAATGTGGTGCAACAGAAAAGGTTTTTAATATGATTTAAAAAAATGTTTATACGTTACTCTTAAAACAGTAAGAGCTGCTAAATTTATTTACTTCTATCCTGGATAAAACATCAGATTTCTTACCTGTAAAGAAAAAAAGAAAATTGTTATAGTTTTTAAACTTTAATTGCATATTAAATGTAATACAAATTCATGAAACACATTATTCATGTTTACAATTTATTTTCGAGGAAAATTAAAGTAAATTACAGTGTTTTTGTATTTTTACAAGCAATCATACAAAGAAAGAAACAGTAGCGCCATTTAATTCAAATACATCATTAGAAATCAATAAAATAAAGAAAGGTAAATAATAAATATCAAAGGAAGCGCAATTCTACTGCAACGTAATGCAAAAGCATCACTTAAAACAGACACTTAAACAGAAAAACAAATAAATAATAATTAAGACAGTACCAAATGTAGAGCCATTTAAACGGATAGATGACGCTGTAATTGCTATGCCTTTTTTCTTTTTTTTTTTTTTAATTTCGTTTATGTTAGATAACGCATCTTCATAATATTGTTGCTCAATGAAGAAGAATTATATCAAGTCTCCTTGAAATGCATACAGCTTTTCTTTAAAACTAACGTTAATTGCCTAAGAATGAATTTTGAATATTTAAAACAATGGCGTTCTTTTCATGCATTCAAACATTGCTTTAAAGCAAATGTTCCCAGTGGGCTCGGTATTAGTATTTTTAAAGGAATCAGTAGTGAGCAAGGGATCGACTGGCATCGACAGCCACATATGTACGACAACTGATCGACATAGTCAAGATCCCAATGTAAAAATTGATTATTCCAAGATTTTTTTTGTAATAAAATCCCAAGACTTTATTAAAAAACGTATTAAAAATACTGATAATTAATTATTTACTGATACAAAGCTGCATAATGTAGTAGGAAAGAAATCATATAAAATAAGTATGAGCAGAAAATATATACTAAAACTATTTAATATATTTTAAAAATCAATAATATTTTTTAAATATATATATATGTGTGTGTGTGTGTGTAAGATATAACAAAATACGATAGCTGCTTCAAGAATAATTGACGATCTCAAAATCAACTATTCTAAATTTCGTGTTCTCCCCCTAAATTCATCTGTTCTCCCAAATTCGAGATCTTTCCATGTTACGTAACGCTTAAGGCAGATACCTCTTGTCCAATCAAAATAATAGTAAACCAAAACTTTAACTCGAACTGAAACTTTTGACTCCTTCCCTTCTTCCTTTGGATTGCAGCGTCCTTTTTTATTTTCGCTTAAGCTTTTCTCCTGGCAAGACGCTTTTCTGCTAGGCTTACTCATCTAAGAAGAAGTCGTACTTTAAAACAAGTGTACATGGAAATTATTGTATTCAACTGTGATTAAAAAATATCTTGTCTACAAAAGGATGATTTGATATGCGTAAAAATAAAGATTGTGATACTTCAACCTCAGTTGCATTAAATGAGTCATCATGCCTTTTCACTCAACCCTATCTACAGCCACAAGCTGCTAAAAAGTATCGGATTCCTTCTTCTACGCATTAAATTATGAAAAAGTCAAATGCGATAACACAAGATGAAACAATAAAAAAATTTATGAAGGCTACAAAACTAAATTGGAGAACCAGAAACAGGCTGAATATTTTTGAGCGAGTTGATTTAAAAATTAAATTGAACAATTTTACGCGAAATATTAAAAACATTGCATTACTACACGAAGTACAACCAAAACCTTAAATAAAACTGAATTTTTAAACAATTAGAGAATACGATTTTTGTTTCTTTGTTCGTATTAGTAAAATAAATAAATAATAGTGTTACGGATTTCATATTTATTTGGCTATTTATTTAGAACTGTAATTAAAATTTCTTTATATTTAGCGTGCAACGCAGACGATTTTTGAAGAGAAAGCTACGTCGAAAAAAAAAATAAAATAAAAATAAAAGAGCGAGTGCATTTAATGTTTAATAGATAAATATATCTCGTAATTACTGTTGCCATCCAGAAAAATCGAGATTGTTCTACTGATAATTAAAAAGCTTATAAAAGCCGAATTGAAACACCTCATCTCAGTTGCTGTTGTAGTTGTAGCTGTTTAAAGCGAACTGCTGTTTGTTTACTTTATGCTGTAGCGATTTCGCTGTGAGAGAGAATTAGTTTATCTGTTTCGAATTGAGTTTTTTGTAAACGTTTGAGATATTGTGACATTGTGCGAATATTTTTGAAGAAATATTTCAGCATTTTGATTTATTTCTTGTGGAAAGAATAGATTTTTGTTAACTTTTTAACGAATTGTGCATTCAATCCATAACGAACCCGTACGCACGCAACAATAATAATACAAAAAATAATTAAACATAAATCTAACGAGACATTTTTTTCAAAACTTTTGTTCATAGTCTTCAGATAATTGTTATCTTCAAGCTGTATATGCGCAAATATTAGTATTATGATTACGTTGTACACTGTACATTATACAAAAAAAATTTCTTCAATTTTTCAGATTTTATATTACGCCCAAAGGGGCTTCTTTTTAACGTTTTGTGGGTTGCCATTATTTATTAAATACCATGTTCTTCGCCTTAAAACTATAAAATTCAGTTCAACAGCACTATCACAAAATAATTTAAAAAGAGCATATCTTTAGAATTTCCGATACACAGACCTCGTGCGCTGGAGATATATATATTCACCCCCCCCGTACAATGTTGCCATTGTTCCCTTTCAAATGGTTGAGTTTCTTAATCAAAAATTCGTTACAAGTTTTACAAAATATGGAATAGGTAATAAAACAAATTCCAAATAAGGGCTTCGAGATGCCCATATTTGGGTGGAAGATTATGTTATTCAAAATTGGATGGCTGCAGGTACCGTTGTTTTATCACAATGCGAGAAACATAATACATTTATGAAGATTCTTCATTATTTAATTTCTTTAAGGCAGGGCTCTAACATCGAGTGGTAACAATTTGAAAAGGAATACGCCGTTTATAGTGATTCGACGCAAAATGCGAAATCGAAATTAATAGACCTTTAGGCTAAAAAAAAGTTAAAGGGTAAATTAAGATATAATTTTTTTAAAAAGTGATCGATGCAAGAAAAAGGATGGGAGTGCGCGTCTATCTTTAATTTCTGTAAAATTGCACAAATACTTTTCATTCCAGCGCCTACAATGGATTCAATTCAAAGATACCACCATACAGAATATTCATGATGCTTGATGTAACAAAATGAGCATGCACCAAACAGCTATAATTTTTACTTCCTTGTACAAAGAAAAAGGAAGTATTGTAATCGCGAAAAATTTCGGGTATCATATTTCAACGAAAATATCCATTCTGACCAGTATCGAATGCAATTTAACGAAGTTTTTGCGTGACATCTGTACGTAAGAACAGAATTAAGATCTATTTTTCCCCAAAAAAATTACAAAACTGATTTTAAATTGATTCTAAAGAGATTTTTTCATGGCGTAGCCACAGAACGTTGAAATTTTATATATAGGACAGTTATAACATGTAGATGTGCACCTCCTATTTTGGTTGCAATCGGCCGCACCAAAAGTATATAAATAATAACAGTATATACCAAAAGTATATACTATTGAATATATATGAATATAAATTCAAACTAATAGCAGCTTTAGCGCTATTTTAATAACAGCCTGTTCTCTATGTATTATATCTCCAAGAAACTTTGCAGTTTTGCCGCCAATTTAGGCTAAACTTTCTTCAGTAGAAAACTACTTATTACGACAACCCTTTTGCTTCCATCTCTTAACACGTACTTGCATTCCAGTCATTTGGTTTTTAAAATTTTAAGGCAAGTTGGTTAATTTTTGCTTTCTAGTTTGATTTTTAAATTTCTTTTTTACTACAGTTTTTAGCTTTATGGATTATTACTTTTAATCTTCTTATGATTTTTTAAAATTTGTTCTTGAATCTACTTTTGTATTTGAAATGACAAGAGAGTGTAGGGGATATGTCTTCTAAAGTAAACGTCTCGTTCAGATTAATTGTGTTCTTAGCGAAAAAATTTTAATCTTAAAGATTATTTGCTTTTTAACGGGATTCTTTTGGTTTAGTGACTAATATCTTTATTTTGATTGAGTATCAATTAGTGATTTGAATCTAGCAAATAATTAGACGCTTACTTGGAAGTAAAATGAAACACTCTCTTTTTTTTAGTTACTGTTAATTGATGGTAGATTGGTTTATCCCCTTGATAAGTCGATTAATCTGCTGTCAATAACAATAACTGGTTTTTCAATACTTAAAAAATTTACTTTTGATTTTGCATTTTTGCGATTTAGTTTTACCTCAACTGTGTTTAAAGCAAGGAAGACTAAAATTCTATATTTTTTTTAATTCTGAAAAATACCTTTTCACAGAACACTCAGTACTGATAGATGTGCACCTCGCATTTTAATTGCAATCGGCCGCACCAAACGTATATATATATATATATTCATTCTGTTACTCGGCTCAGTGAGATCACTTTCTTATATATTTGTAAATTGTCCATTTTCTGCTTTAAAAATGATTGAATTATGTTGTTTTTATCTTCCGGTTAAGGTTTTTATGTCTTTAATTAATCTACCTGTTCTAGTTGTAGAATTATCAACAATTTAAAAGTTGCTTAAGTGCGGCTAAACATTTTTTTTTTCGATAGCAGCCATATTTGTTTACATTTGAAACTTGGCAGATTAGTGGATTTGTTTCCAATCTAGAGAAACTAAGCTTCACAACAACAAAGTAACATATTCTTTTATTACTACGAATTAAATTATGCTTAATCGATTCTGGAATTATCATTCAAGTTATCAAATTATCTCATATACTGACAAAGCATAGCGTCCACAAATTAAGTCAATTTCTACGCCTTCAGTGTGTTTTTGCCGAGTGAGACCAAAAGTAAACTTTGAATTTTCTGCACCGAAAAAATCTGCCTTTTTGCACGCTGGCCGAATTGCTTGTTTTGGCGTAGAAACTATAATTTTAATTGTAAAAGTTTTTTTTAAATTGTTTTAACTGCATTTGGTGTTTTACCTTTTCCTATATCTTTCAATTTTTAATATAGTATTTTTATGTATTTTTGCCTTGTTGCGAAGTGAGAATTGAATTAATTGTATGAGAAATACATCTGTAATGAAATTCGAGGAAATACATTTAAATGAAAGGCAAGAAAAAGTGCGTATAATTTAATATTCCGTACAAGGAAGTCATGTGCTGTACACATCAGATTTTGTTTTTCGGCAGGCATAAGAAAAATTAGAATGAACAACGAATCCATGGGCTAACACGTAGATGTCAAAAACAGAATACAAAAACACAAAGAACTAAAATAAAGAAACCAATATTCTTTGATATTGATCAGCAAAACGTAATTGCAGATGCACATCGTAAAAAGTTAAATTTATAACAAAATGCAAACATCACACAGGCCGTCACTAACTGATACATAAATCAGATAAATGTAACAAAGTTGGAAGATTTAAGTACATGTCCGGGAGCAGGTGATTTCATATAATTGCATTTCTTCAGCAGTAAAATAAATAAAAAAACACATGAAAAGACTGGAAAGAAATCTAGCATAGAATTTATTTAAAGAAAGGGGGCGGAAAAGAGAGAGAGGAATAAAATGAAAAGAATTAAGTTTGGATACCATACTTATGGACGGTTTAAAATATATATCTATATATAGATAGATACACATTTGTTTACTCTGCCTTCTTTTTTTTTTTTTTTTTGAAAAAAAAATAGCCGAAAGAAAAACAATCTAAGAAAATATCGATTTTGCATTTCATTTATTTCGGTTTTTGCTGCGGCGTATGATAAAGCCCAAATGCAAGTAGGAAAAAACGGATGTTATGAAAGAAATCGTTTAAAAAATAAGAGAAATACAAAAAACAAGCTTTATTCCTTTATAATAAAAGCAATACTTTTCAAACAAATTTCATTGTATTTTTTTACTTCCTTGTACGAAGTAAAGGAAGTATTGCAATCGCGATAATTTTCGGGTATTATATCTCAACGAAAATATCCATTTGGATCGCTCTCGAATCTGTGTGAACGAGGGTTTTGCGTGACATCTGTAAGCACGGGCAGATTAAAAGACTTTTTTCCATCCAAAACGTATTGTAAAATGGATTTAAAATGGATTCAGAAGAGACATTTTCGTGATGTATGTATGTATGCATGTATCTCAACTAATTCTGAAATGGGATTTTGTAGTACGTACATATGTATGTATGTATCTTAACTAATTCAAAAACGAATAACCGTAGAAACGTAGCTATAACATTCCAGCTATGCCCCTCTCTTCTTACTGTAATCAGCAGTACCAAGCGTGTATATATATGTAAGAAAAAAATTATGATGGCTTTGCTCTTTGCGAACTAGCAACCTTTAATTAATTTTCTGCAATTTTTTCCCTAGACCAGTACCTTCTGAAACATTCGCGCCTATTATATAACCTCCTCATATAAATGCTGCGTCATAAGTTTTCCTATACAGATGCCTTCTCGCCTTCGTCCTGATAACGCCTTCGCTATGCTCCTCTTTCTTTGTTAGAACGTTATGACGTATTAAAGTTTAAAGTCAGTCGTATCTAGTAGTTCAATTACTGAATAAGTTATTTGAGTAACTTCATCTGGAAAAATCATCTGCTCTAAATTAAAATAAAGATATGTTGTTAAAAGTGAAAGTCCTGAATCGTATTTTTCTCCGTGGTTCAACCATCCCAGCTTCGTCAACCATCTGCCAAAACGTGTAATGGAATAGCCTCACCATTCACCCACGACGTGTTGGAATAACTGAAATATTACATATATATTTGAATTTAACAAATATTCTCTATTTGTAAAAAGCAAATATAAATTTAAAATCAATTATAATTGCAAAAATAAAATTAATTATTGCATCGAACCAATTTACAATATCATTTAAATTCTAATAGCATAGTTAACTTAAGTGTACGTATTTAAAACTAGGATAAAAAAAATAAAAAAATACATAATTCCTAAAAATTAATCGCAATTTTTTTTTAAATCTAAGACAAATTAACATAAGTGAATAATTGTTTAGCAGGCAGGAGACAAACTTATCAAGGGGAAGTTGCCTCCAAACCTAATTCTTCAATTTCTCAATTCGTGTTTCGTCATCCTAATAGGCGAGGGTAAAAATTCAAAACCAAAAGTACTCAAAATGAAATTAAACTAGTTAGATTTTTGAGAAATTAAGCAAGTAAAAAGACTGAGAATTAAAGGTCAATAGTTAAGTAATTTGGAAACTCTTTATTTTTAAGTAAACAAAAAAAATTTAGACACTCTTGCCTATTGAAAACTTCTCCTACACGAATTATCCATGTAAACTTAAAAACTATATACAATACACTGACTACCAATAAGTATTTGGACACCTATGATAGAAAACAAAAACTAACTTTATTCAAAATCAATAGTTGGTAGAGCCTCCACGAGAGGTAATTACAGCGTGGACTCTCTGGGGCATACTTTCCACAAGTCTTTGTATGACAGCTAGCAGTACTTTATTCCACACTGCTTGGAGAAGACAAAGAAGTTCCTTCACCGATTTTGCACGGGTAGTGCACCCCTGAATTCGGCGATGCAAGTCGTCCCAGAGGTTCTCGATAGGGTTCAGGTCTGGACTCTGGGCAGGCCAGTCCATTCGATGAACTCCATTAGCACCATACCAAGCCTTGGTTAACGTCGAAACATGACAACTGGCATTGTCGTCCTGAAAGTAACAGGGGTCCAACCCGTAAAACTGCCACAACGTAGGAAGCACATTGTCATCCAAAATAGTGCAGTAGGCATCGGAGTTGAGCTTACCATGAATGGGGACCAAGGGTCCCAGCCCATACCAGGAGAAACACCCCCAGACCATAATTCCACCTCCGCCGAACTTGACTGTTGGCACAATGCATTCTGGCAGGAGACGTTCTCCAGGTAGACGCCAGACCCAGACCCTGCCATCCGAACGGTAAAGGGTGAACCTTGATTCGTCACTCCAAAGAACCCGTTTCCACTGATCTACGGTCCAATTTCGATGTGCTTTGCACCACATTAACCGAGCAGCGCGGTTGGACTTTGTGATCAAAGGCTTATGGGCAGCAGCACGACCATGAAAACCAAGCAGATGTGCTTCCTTACGGATGGTATTCATTGAAACAATACTCCCGGATGCCTGTTGAAACTCCTCGCGGATGAGGGCCATCGGTTCGGTGCGGTTCTTCCGAATTTCTCTGGACAGCACTCGTCGGTCTCTATCTCCCAGTTTCGTTGGTCTGCCGACTCGGGGCACATTCCGACAATCACCATTCACCTTCCACTTCTTAATCACATAGGCTACTGTCGATTTTGGGTACTTCAGATCGCTAGATCTTACCCTTAAGGATCGGCCACATTTGTGATACCCGATAATTATACCTTTCTCGAAATCAGAGAGCTCCGAACTGCGAGGCATCTTGCATGCGACTAAAGTCGGTGCTGTTTCCTACACGATATATACCAGCGGAGTCCGTGACGTACCTTAGGACCGCAGATATCGTCATTTGCATAGGTGTCCAAATACTTATTGGTAGTCAGTGTATACCAAAATATAAAAATACTACTAAAAAGCCAGTAAATAGAAAATTCTAATTTAACTTTTATTAAAATTAATCTAAAATTAACATTCTAGATTTGGTGCTCTCCCCTTAATTTACCTTTCTCCCAAATTCGAAATCTTTCTATGTTATGTAACGCTACTTGAAAAGGGCAACTAAAACTAATATTAACCAATCACAGCTTGCCTCTACAAATACTGCTGATGAGTTAATTGCGTCATTATTCTGCTGCATTCCTTTCTCTAGCTTGAGCCTTGCAAATATCTCTTCTGTGTTCTGCTAAAATGATGTCGCCCCCATTAACCTGTGTAAATTGTTAATAAGAAATTATCGTAATTGCTATGATTAAAGAAAATATTGTCTACAAGGGATTATTATAATGTGCCTGGAAATCTGTAAATAAAGATGACAATTCGCTGAATTTAGTTTGGTATCAACTCCCTCTTCTCGCCGTACCGCTCAGCCATCCCGACTACTTTCATTAAAAATTTTTTTAAATTTTTTCTAAATTTAAATTAAAAAATACTTTATAAATTAAATTTACTAAAAAATTTTTACAGTCCTTAGTAATTTGCAACCATTTTACACATTATAACAGTTTGCATTTTCACAATTTTTACACATTTTTACATTACTACACTGTTAGATTTTTAAAAAAATTTGAGCTACAGAACACATTTTTTACATTACATATATTTTGCAGAATAATTTTAAATAGTTTTTAAAATGGTTTTTACATACAGCAGCTTATCACTCAACTTTACCTTTCACTAGCGCCCTCTTTTATAAATAGAAGAAACACTACTTTACATCACTTAATTTGACATGCTGCTCCTTGTCCACACTTCAATAGAAATAGTGGTAAATTAATTAATTTAATTTAAAACTTACTTTTTACTTGACTTTATTATGTTATTTTAGAATTATTTAATTTAGATTTTAGTTTATTTTTTGTATGTTAATAGTATCTGTATCTTTTTTTGTTTATATGCATATTCGTGTCGGGGAAGTTTTTTGTGAGCAACAGTTTCTAAATTAAATTGGTTTTATAAAGGTATTGTTTTGTATTGGGTTAGATTTGTTTTTTTTTTCCTAAAAGTTCCACTCGTTTGAATTGCTTTTGGTAGGTCACATCATTTGGTTTTACTTTTGGTTTTGAATTTTACACTTGTCTACATAAATGACGAAACACGAATTGAATAATTGAAGAGTTAGGTTTGAGGGCAACTTCCCCTTGATAAGACTGTCTTCTGCCAGCTCAACAATTATTCACTTAAGCGTTTATTATTTTTAGGATTTTACAGAAATTATTACAGTTTTATATTTGTTAATTGATTTTGATACTCGCACTTGATTTACTTATGTTCTCAGATGATCGTAGTCATATACTTTCAATTACAAAAGTGTTTTAAATGACGAAAATATTCATGTTTGGGCAATGTCAAATTTAAAAAAATTGTATATATTACGAAACCTAACTTTTAATGCGGTCTCCCGGCTGCTATACTTGTATTAGGTAAAGTTTTATACTCGTTATGGAAAAAAGAAAGGAGATTTTCTCCGTCCTTTCCGCATGACTTCGTGTGTAACGGTTAGCACACTCGGCGCGTATTCGAGATGTTCAGATTCGAGTCTTGGCGAGGGCACTGCATATTTTTCACACATCCTGCTTCGAATATAACCTAATGTCTCTACAGTGGCGCCCGAACTAAAAAGGTGGTGGATGCTGATTTTTCGCCACCAGGTTTTGGCGCCTGGGTCCTTGACCCCAGTCATCATATAAAAGGGGGAGTGGATAAGGTATTTTCTCCCTCCTTTCCGCATGCCTTCGTGGTGTAACGGTTAGCACACTCGGTGCGTATTCGAGAGGTCCAGGTTCGAGTCCCGGATAGGACATTGCACATTTTTACACGTATCCTGCTTCAAAAATGTCTAATGTTCTTCGAAAAAAAAATTCTAATATATCTACAACTCTACAGTGTGATTGCAGTCACTGAAACTTAATTACCTTCCGTAAGCATCACTTGAATCAATTCAAAAATTTTTCTTTTTTCACGCTTTGCAAAATGCACGGTTTAGAAATATTCCGCTCGTTCAAAACCCTTATCTGTGAAGTAAAAAACTAACAAACAAATACCCTTTGAAAGATACTAAACTCACAGCTTATCTAAAAGGTAACGAATCTCTTTTGGGAAATAAATCATCGTCTATCACAGGCCCAGCTATTCAGATGTAAATAAGAGACGACCAACAATGACGAAAAAGATATAAACTAAACACTGCAATCAAACTAGAAATACAATACCGATTCGAAGAAAGAATCACAGGCCAGCAATTCCCAAAAAGTGAACAATATACATAATGTAATCTTCTTCCACTTTCGTTTCTAACATCAAATCGGTGAAATAAATAAATAAATAAATAAGCAAATTTAAAAAGAAGCGGAATTTGACCTTAAACTTTGATCGGAACTGCAGGTCACTGAATACCCACAGGCGTTGTCATTGTACGAACATTTATCAGTATTTGAGACTGCCATTGCCTCATTCCATTAGTGCAGCGTCACTCCCAGCTTTTTATTCTGCAAGTTGCTTTGAAATATTCGCGGGAACCCCATGGAACCCGGGAGTTAAAATACAATGTTTACGATGTATTAGACCAGGGATGGGCAAACGTTTTCGTTCGCGGGCCAAAAATCGAAAACAAAAGCGTTCGGCGGGCCAAGGTAAATTTTTCTAAAATTTTAAAAGCATATACAAGTATTACAATTTAAATATGTTAATGAGAAGAATGAAATTGCGCTTTCATTTTTAAAAGTTTCTTATATTGAGGTTCGAAGTGAGATGTACTGATTCTAAGGAACGAGGCTAACTGCTCATCTGTTACTCTACTTCTTAAATAATTCTTTCTAAGGTTCACTGTTGAAAACACTCGTTCACATATGTAAGATGAAGTAAACATAGCACTGATTTTCTGGCGTGAGATATTAAATTCGGGAAACTCACTTTCGATAATGATGTTATATTCTTTGAAGATTGCTACAGCTTCATTGCAGATGAGACACACTGGTTTATCTTTTACAACTGTAAAAAATATTTCTAGGTCCATTCATCATTAAAAGCATGGCATTTTTAGTAGAAATTTTGGGGTTGAAATATTTTACGAATAACCCAAACAAGCACTAGCTAAGCTATACTTTTAACAATTTCAAAACCACTATTCACAATGATGCTATATGTCCGCAATCTTTCCATACGCAATCAATAATACTAGAATTCGCGACAAAAGAAAAGACCGCTGGCTGGAGCTTAAAATGCGCAGTCTGCCAAATGTGAGGTCTGATTCACTTATATTGAATTCGCATACTTCTCCCCGAAAAACAGATAACGATTCTTAAGCCAATCTACAGCATAACTACCAAAGTACTTCCGCGTTTAACACTTTACCGATTGAAAGGTGTTTGTGCTTGCTATTTCCATCGATTTATGTTTTGTAAAACAAAAATAGAGACAGTAAAAAGATCATCAATAGTTTGAACAAATGGAAGAAAAAAAGTGATATTTAAACAAAGTAGAAAAGAAGATGGAGATATAATATTTAAATATATATTTCTTTTAATTTGCCTCGGACCGGCAAATTAAGATTCTATCCGCGGGCCGGATACAGTCTTCCAAGGGGCCGGATTTGGCCCGCGGGCCGTAGTTTGCCCATCCCTGTATTAGACAGATTAACAAACGGCAGGTCAGACATTATTGTATCGCCATTTTGTGTAAAGGATATTTCTCTATGGATGTTTAACAGACATTTTGATGTTAAAAAGCTCTTTAATGGAATTTTTAAATAATTTTACAATCGTTACGATATGCTATCAGTCATGTGATTTTGCAAATTATAAATAATAATAACAATAATAAAAATAATAATTAAAGAAAATCAGAAAAGTTTCAGATTTTAAATTACGTCCAAAGAGGCATTTTTTTAACATTTTGTGTATTACCTTTATTTATTCAATATCATGTTTTTCGCACTTAAACCATAAAAGTCAGTTCAAGAGCAATATCGCAAAATAATTTTAAATTGAGCATATCTTTAGAATTTTCGATACACAATCTCACGCGCTGGAGATAAAAATATTTTTTCTGTAGAACGTTGCCATTGCTCGCTTCGAAATCCTTGAGTTTGTTACTCAAAAATTCGTTAAAGTTTTAAAAAATACGAAACCGATAATACAACAAATTCAAAATTTCAAATCTGGGCTTTCAGATGCCCATATTCGCAGTAAGATTACGTCATTCAAAATTGGATGGCTCTAGGTACCGCTGTTTTATCCCAATGCGAGAAATATACATACATTTACGCAGATTCTTCATTATTTAATTTCTTCATATATAATACAGGGCGATAATATTTGGTGGCAACAATTTAAAAAGTGAAACAGACATTCAGAGTGATTCGACGCAAAATCGCAAAACGAAAACAATGGTCCTTCAGAAACAAAGCCCCTTCGGACTTATAAGATAATAAAAGAATTTTAAAAAAATCTTTATTTGCTGCAGGGTCTCCAAATGACGTATGACGTTTGAAACTATGCGGCTTCATACACAGTCATTTCTCACAGCGTTGCCAGTCGGCGAAACAAAAGATCTTTCTTTTTTCTTTCAAATTTAATCGGTCTGCATTTGTGTAACAAACTGACGGATTTAAATAATTAAAAGAACTACTTAATAATCCGCCGCTCAACCGGTTAGCGTCGCTGACTGCCGTATCGAAGAGCCCGGGTTCGCGTCCCGGAGAAGGCATGGATGTTTGTAAAGTTTGTATAGTGTCTGTACGGCATGGGAGCGCTCTAAATATGCGGCGAGTCGAAGGTTCTCTAGAGAGGTTGGTGGTTTTTTTGTCATGGTATGACATACCGGTCCAAAACATTTATGTCATATATTTATAATCCACGCGTCTTAGTAAGCACTGACTGTGAGCCTTTAACTTATCTCCTAAGCAGCCTGGCATGTAGCTTAAGAGACAGGAAAACAATATTCTTCTATTTACTTCCCTCATAGTCATTTTTCCAAACGCTGCTGCTCAGAAAAGCGTAAGATCTTTAAATTACAAAAGAGTCTATTAAATTCATAACAAATTCAGGGCTTTAAAAGCAATTCAAACACTTTTTAGCAATTTAAAATTTCGTTTTATATTTTTGAAATAATTTCGAAAATATGCTATGAAATTAAAACAAATGTGCTGTATAAAAGATATTTCTAACATGAGGTATAAAACAGTTTAATTTTTGAAACACAGCTAATTGATATAATTAATAATACACTAGTTTTATAATTTAATTTTTACGAACATTTTCAGCATTAGTAGAAATAATATCAGATTCTGTTAACGTCGGATATACTTCATAAATATAGAATTGTTTTTTAAAAATGTCTAATAAAAGTTTTGTAAAATGAAGTTAACGAAAACTTTAAAATAAATCTAAATTTTTATAAAAATAATATGAAATTCTTGAAAATATTTCCATGGAACATCCTTGAATACCATACTGTAAAAATAACAGTTTGTAACACTATCATTTGTAAATACAATGTTATAGTGTATACAATAACTTTGAATGTAAACTAAAATAATGTGTACTACAGAAACAGCAGTACGTTTATTAAGGGATTCATTACAAGTTAATAATAAGAATACTTTTAAGGAGAAATTTGAGCTCGATGTTTTTTTGATAATTTCATTTATGTTTTGTTGTAAAAATAACAGTGCTACTCTCATATCGTCTTCTACATTTAACAGTCTCGATCTTTTATTCGTTTTTATGTTAGTTAATACTAAAAATCCGAATTCACACAAATAAGATGCAGGAAATTGTAATAATATTTTTAAAGCTTTTTTGGCCATCGTGGGATAATCGCGTCTAATGTTAATCCAAAATGAATTAATTGATTCTTTCGAATATTTCAAAATTAAATCTCGATTATTAGAAAGCGAAATTAGTTCTTCCTCTTCATTCAAAGTTTTCGAATACGTTATCACATATGGATTCTGATCCCCATCAAATTTTTGTATACTTTAATTCGAGAAATAATTAATAATTCTCTGCTCTAATGTTGTCAGACGGTCAATAACAATTTTATGAACAGTTTTATTAAATTCTTTGGAACTGACTCAGACTTTTCCAGATTGCCTTCCTGAGCTTTATTCTTCCATAAAATTATTTATTTTTGGAATCCCACCGGTTTATCTGTTGAGTTTAATATATTTTCTTTCGGCCCTTGCACACTTGAATTTATGTTATTCAAAATAACAAAAATGTCTGATAAGCTAGTCTCGCATCTGCACCAATCGGAACTTCTCATTTAAATTACGCACTGAACACGAGCGACAATGCTCCGAATTGCGCTCTCCTTCAGAGCACCACAATCGGCTTGAATACCGCAATTGGCGCGCTTATTAATGTCTTAAAAACCGAATTTCGCCAATTGTCATGTGTACCGTATACTAGGATTAAACCCATCATAATTTTTACTATATACATTTCTAAAATTTGGCGGCACTTAAAAATGCCGCGGCACAGGGGTTGAGAATCATTGGTAAAGATTATTTGTGCAATGCTTGTTTTTACTGAGATTTTAAAAAAAATTAAGCAAGACTACTTCTATAAGGCTGCTATCATACCACCGTTTGTTTCGGAAGAACAATTGTTTGGAACAATTTTTCTGCTTTGTCACGTGACATACAACGGCCAATCATCATAGATCACTTTGGGGTTAACATATAAAGAGGAAACTGGCTGTCTACTACAAACACGAAGGCTACCAAAATCAGCTATTTTCAGCGTGATGAGGGATTCGATGCTGATAGCTGATTGGCGAAAACGAACAACCTGCAATTTTTTCCGAATGGAAGGAAAACATCGCGCGTCTTTCTTTCAATGGTAAAAAAACCAGGCAGAATAGTTGTCCGAAAGAGTTGTTTGTGTGAAACAACAGCCGTGTGATATGGGCCTTAGACTATCTTTTTAACGCAGCAAAATAAATTAGCGTCTCGAGTTTAAAAAAAAAGAGGGGGAGAGAAACAGAGAAATTTTATGAGCTATCTGAAGTTCATCAGACACCCATTGCAAAAATGAGTCACCAAATTTATCAGCAGAGTCCATTTACAGAAAGCACTGACAAAAAAAAAAAGTGGTTTTTCAGCTAACGAAAGATGAATAGATACAGATAAGGATCCGAAAACGTCTAAAATCATAAAATTTTCATCAAATTTAATGACACTAAATATGATATCACACATAAACGCAACTATACAAACAAATACTTCAATATTATTTCCGTTTCTATGAAATGATAGTGAATGAAACATTAAGTAAAACGGCCAGAGGTATAAAATACAATTAAGAAAAGAAGGTTGACCAGTCAAACCTTTTTACATTCATTTCTTAACCTGCTTTCGTTCATATCACTTATTTACTCCAGAAGCACAAAAATCAAAAGTGAAATAAAAGATCCTGACACAACAACAACAACAACAACAAAAAAAAAAAAAAAACGCGAGTATATTCGACTGGTTCCAGCGACCTTAACTGAACCTGGTATAGAATAGAAGTGATCAGTTTTTGCCTATTTATTTCCGCACATTTCTGCACACGAAATCCGAAATCCAGTTCAATGTGGGCTGACGCTGCGCCGCAGTGTGTTTTGTTCAAACAATACGAGTAAACACTGATTAGTGCAACACAATAATTCAGAAATATTTTTTGTTAGTATTCTAAGAACACTGAAGCCTAGTTTAACACGACACATGTAAGAAATTTAAAATGCAACTTTGAATATATTTTTCAGCAAAATATTGCTACCAATTTTGTGTATATATAAAAAAATTTTAGTGAAATCATACGTAAAATTGTAGTATTTTTTACTTCCGTAAAGGAAGTATTGTAATCACGAAAAAATCCGGCTACCATATTTCGAAGAAAACAGCCATTTTATATGTATCTCGCTTAGCTCAAAAACAAGCACCCACATAAGGTTGCAATTTTGTACATAGAACTGCTGCATTTTTTGCTTTAAAAATGATTGAATTATGTTGTTCTTACGACCCAGTTACGGTTTCTATACCTTTAGTTAATCTGCATGCATTAGTTGTAGAATTATCAACAGCCTAAAATTTGTTTAAGTCACACTAAGCCTAATTATGGTTACGAAACAGCCATATTTGTTTACGTTTCAAACGTAGCAGAATAGTGGATTTGTTGCCAATCAACAGAAACTAAGCTTCTCAACAACAAAGTAACGTCTTCTTTTATTATTGCGAATTAAATTACGCTTGATTCATTCTGGAATCAGCATTTACGTTATTACCTGGTTTTTGCGTACAAATTGTAATTTTAATCGTAAAAATTGTTTTTTTAATTGTTTTAACTGCACTACGTATTTTTCTATATCTTACAATTTTTAATTAAAATATTTTGAGTTCTGATGTATTTTTTGCCTTACAGCGAAGTGAGAGCTGAATTAATGAGTAGCGAATTCGCATTAGCTAAGGGGTGCTGAATCGTCTGTGAAAAACTGTTCCTTTTTTATTTGTTTAATTTATTTTATACATTGTTTTAGACGACTTATAGTATTTGAATAGAACATGTGGCAACGATTAGATAATTCTTCAAATGATATACATAATTTTTGTGCATTCTGAGTCATAAAATGAATGAGACGTAAGGCTGTTAAGTGAACTTAGCGTCACAGTGTCGCTATGGTAAACAAACATAGTGTTTTTCAAAGAGTGCATTTATTCTGTTGTGGTCTATACGATATTTGCGAAGTAGATTTAATTGAATCCAGTAAGTTTAAATGAAATGCAGGAAAAATGCGTATAATTTAATATTCCGTACAGGGAAGTAATGTGATGTACACATCAGATTTTTTAATCTCGAGATAATACTCGTCGACAAGCCTACTGCTACACCATATGGTACACCATGATATACGCTAAGCCAAACGAAGCAGCCATGTTTGTTTACATTTGAAACTTAACAGAATAGTGAACTAACTCAGTTTCTGTACCTTCAGTATCTTTTTGCAGAGTGGAACCAAACGTAAACTTTCAGTGTTGTGCACGAAAAAATCTCGCTTCCTACCCGCTGGCCAAATTGCTTATTTTTGCGTAGAAATTCTAATTTTAATTGTAAAAATTGCTTTTTTTTATTGTTTGAAATGTATCTGGTGTTTTATGCTTTTCTATATTTTTCAATTTTTAATGAAGATTTTTTTATGTGTGTGTGTATTTTTACCCTGCCACGAAATGAGAACTGAATTAATTGAATGAGAAACAGATCGCGAGTAGAATTCGAGGAGATAAGTTTAAATGAAATGAATGAAAAAAAAAGTGTCTAATTTAATAGGCCATATAATGGAACCATGTGGTATCCACATCAGAATATTTTTGGGGGGGGGTTGATGAAGGTGAGTCAAATACGTTTTTGTGCAAGAAAAACAATGGTTTTTTTTTTTACTTATGCTTTCTTTTGTGTCCTGCCAGCCGTGAGTTAAACACTACCAATTTAGAGAGGCGTACAATTCTATTACTGCTGACAACACAAGAACAAACATATAACTTAATTTGTAGCTGCGGGTGAGGAATTCGGAGTTATCGAGAAGTTGAACTTCCTCGGATAAATTTGATTTACAACAAAGTTTCTTTAGTAGAGAAAGCAGTATTGTGACAGGCTTTAATAGTGGTGTTTAAGACTTCTGGACTGTTTCACTTTTCGAGAAATGAAATTTTATGTCTCGAGAATTCTCCAAATATTCCTTCTATAAAATCGTATGTCATTACACTCAGTTTTATTTTATAAAACTGGATATTAACTCTTTTCCATCTTTTTTGGTTCAGCATTTTCTGTTTCAATGGCAGATAGTGTCTTAAACAGAATCTGTGGGCCTTGGCTGACTGTGGCAATGATGGCTCTGGTGATTGATGATTGATGATTGATACGGGCTCTTATTGATGGCCAACTGCAAAAGCAAACTATTTATTTCTTATTTTACTAACGCTCAAACTGAAAAACTAGTAAAATTTTTAGGCAGATTTGATGAACTAGCAACAGGTCATTTCAAAGTTTGGCGACGATGCACGTGTCGAAAAAAAATCACAACTATTTAAAAAAAAGGGGGGGGGAGGAGAAAAAAGAAAGAGAGAGAGTGAAAATGAAGAATACTGTAGGCTTAATTATAAATTCATCGGCAACGCAGTCCAATAAATAATAAACAGAGGTGTTGAGAGGATGTCGCCTGAAGGTCGCGAGCTACTTCACAAAGCACATCCCCGATTTGCAGGGAGATACTACAAATCCGGGGATCACAATCGCTTCATCCGGGTACTTGCGTGACTGACCATTCAATATTAAGCATCTGGACTGGCGCCCCTTCACGGTCCGATCGTGATCCACAATGCGAGAGAACCGCGGCGCTCACGAACACAAAGAAATAATAATGGCCGGGTCAAGCCCTTTTTATACCACGCGACGATGAATGGGGAAGGGTTATCGATTCCTTACTAGTACTTGAACTTTATCAATGACGAGACTCTTTTTAGCCACATTCATTAAGGTGGCTCATAATCTCTATATAATTTTACAATTATTTGTTATATTAATATTTAATTGCGGATACTCTTGTCTGCCAGCTGTTAGCGACACAGACAACTGACAGCTGCATACACGACAGCGCATTTACACAGCTACAATGAATTGCCGAGTTACAGGCATTTTTAACTCAACTCGCCGTTAATTCGAGGACAGTTAAAAATCACAAGAAAGAAGAATAATTTATATTATAATTAACAGGAAAACATTGTATACAATTTACCGGTATTTTCAAGCCGTTATATCCGAAGAATAAACTAATTTGATTAAGTAAATTAAATCAGTATTCAGCCGCCTAACCGGTATAGTGGTTAGCGTCGCTGACTAGGGCTCGCCTTCGAATCCCGGAAAAGGTATGGATGTTTGTAAATGTATAGCGTCGGTGCGGCATGACGGCACTCTAAATATGCGGCGAGCCGAAAGTTCTCTCGTGTGGTTTGGTGGAAGAACCTCGCATTCGTCTCCCCCGTCCTGCTCTCCATCAAAATTGGGGGCGGAACTCACCCAAATCGCACTGTAACCTGTTAGGTGCTTAAGGCTGTTGCCAAGGGTAGGCGTAAACTTGCGCTCCTTGCCATCACAAATTTCGTGGGCTTAGGCTGACTACCTCAGACAAGTCAGCATAAGTAACAACAACAAATTAGTATTCAAAATAAAAAAAACACTCTGTAAAAAATCTGTTGTCTATACCACATGACTTAATTGTACGGAATATTAAATTATACGCATTTTGCATTTCATTTAAACTTATTGGATTGAACTAAATCTACTTCTTGAATACTGCATAAACCACAACAGAATAAATGCACTCTATAAAATTTACTATATTTGTTAACCAGAGCGACACTCTGGCGCTAGGTTCACTGAACAGCGTTACATCACATTCATTTTATAACTCAGAATACACAAAAATTAAGTATATCATCTGAGGAAATATCTAATCTTTGCCACATGTTGTATTCAAATACTATGATAAATCTAAAACGATCTATAAAAGAAATTAAACAAACAAAAAGGAAACAGTTTTTCACAGACGATTTCAGTAATTCTCATTCAATTAATTCAGTTCTCACTTCGCGACAAGGCAAAAATACATTAAAAACTCAAAATATCTATATTAAAAATTACGAAGTAAATCTTAAACACTTATTTCCTCGAATAAATTCCAGAATGGATTAAGCATCTTTCAATTCGCAACAATAAAAGAAAGCGTTATCTTTGTTCTTGCGAAGCTTAGTTTCTCTAGATTGGCAACAAATTCACTATTCTCTTAAGCTTCAAATGTAAACAAATATGCCCGGCATGAGAAAAAGGATTAGGCTTAGCGGCACTTTTAAATTGTTGATAATTCTACAAATCTTGCATGCAGATTTACTAAAGGCATAAAAGCCTCAATCGGAAGATAAGAACAACATAATTCAACCATTTTTAAAGCAAAAAATGCCCAATTTACCAAAATATGAGAATAAAAACACTGAGCTCACTCAGCCGAGTAACAGAGTGGAATATACATAAATTTATATATTTTTGGTCCGGCCGATTGCAACCAAAAGAAGAGGTGAACAACTGCATGTTATAGCGGTCCTATATACAAAATATCAACGTTCTGAGGCTACTCGTTTTTGAGTTATGCGAGATACATACATAGGTACGTACGAACGTACGCACAGATGCCACAAAAAAGTCTCTTCGTAATCCATTTTAAATCAGTTTTATAATTTTTTTGGGGGAAAAAGAGTCCTTTATTCTGTCCTTACGTACGGATGTCACTCAAAAACATCGTCAGACTGCATTCGATAGCGGTGAAAACAGATAATTTCCTTAAAATATGATACCCGAAATTTTTTGCGATTACAATAGTTCCTTTTTACTTCGTACAAGGAAGTAAAAATGGAAAAACGAATATTATTTAAAAACCAAGTAACTAAGTTTATAAATGACACTAAAGAATAATACTTATAAGAGAACTTAAGCCATGTCACTGTGCTCAACATCGTGTGAAAATGAAAGTTTCTATATTTTTCGGGGGGGGGGCACAGTTTGTGTAATAGATGTCATCTGCTATCACTGTTATTATCTCTCTCTCTTCAATAAACGAACTAAGCTTATTTCTTAAAGAGGTCCCGGATAACACGTCGACAGTTAATCAGGTATTTTGACACAAAATCGGACTTTTTCTGAAATGACATGTCATTTTCTTTTCATATTTCGACTCTACCACTCAAATTATGCCTAAATATTAAATTTTGTAAAATTTGGTGCAATTTACAGAGACATTCAAAAATTTATCTTGGCGCATTTTTTTCAGTTTGCGACAAGAATAACTGACTTGGCGAAATTTTAATTTATAGCAATCTATTCCCCCCCCTTTTTTTTTCATTGTACACGTTCGGAAAAAAGTTCATCGTTCATACTTTCAAATAATTTCACCAGGGTGCGTAAACCACATTTTCGTTATTATCGCTTATAACAAATTTGAAAACGCGTCAAAATGTAAATTCACCTATATCTTAGGAAATTTTGAGTTAAAAACTGTAATTTTTTTGCAGGCATGCTCAGAAATACATATACTTTAAGATAATTGTAAAAATTTTATAGCTTATAATTAAAAGAATTTTTGAAAAATTTATAAAAATTGTTTATAAATACAAATTTTAAAAATAAATCATTAAAAAAAGGGCGAATTTTATTTGGAATGAATCTGAATTTCGAAATGTGAAAGGAAGAGTTAACTGAATTTAATTAAAAAAGAGATAATAACAAATATATACCAAATTCACTTAACATTCGAGGATCTAAAATTTTGACTTGTTCATTTTCGTTGCTGAGAAGTTCGTCGCATGAGTCTAGCGAGTCGATTTCTTCTTCGTCATCAGTATCTCATAACAAATCGTTTTTAAAGCCGTCCAAAGCATTAGAAATCCCACCACTTTTGGAAGGACTTTATCTCTGTTTCCACTTCTTTCACTTTTTCTGGTGATTTGATCGCGAAATCACACAGCACATCCTGCAGAGCTCCCTCTTTCCTATACGACATTTCACCAATCACCATCTAGTTATTCCTTCGCTCATCCATGTGATCTTTCAATGGTTTATTCAGAGAAACGTCAAAGGGTTGTAGCACCATAATTAAACTACCCCGTACAACAGTAACTTTAATACTGTTCTGAGCTAAGCGATTTTTAGTGATCTCAGTTCCGTAACTGCAAAACATATCCTTCATCAGCAAATTTTCTTGATTTCGTAGAACACCTGGTAGTCTCTGCCACACATTTTCCACCTACAAATTTTATACCACTCTCGACCATTCACCCCTTTTCATGAAAATGTACGAAAATGCCAGATGGAAATTTTGGTTTAGGAGTAGATTTCCTCTTGAAAACGACCATAACTTTGTTCCATTTGCTATGCATGTTAATAATACTCTAAACCTGGTCGTTTCATGGGCTGACTTGAAGAGTTTTTAAGCCTTTTTTCAAGGTTCTATTCCTTATCAAGTCGAAACTCTTCGGTGTTTCATCCATATTTCCAATAATAGGTAATGGAACGCTGTATTTTTGCATCATACCAGTAACAAACTTGCGAAATCTCGTGACTTTGTGGTCAAGACCTTGCGGAGATTTGTTTGTTGTTGTCATATGACCAGATTTTTCTGTTCATGAAACGATTGCACCAATCTACTGTTACTTTAAACTCCTTGCCTTGTTCTGGATTGGTCCATGCTCGCTTCAGTGCATAAACCCTAACCAAAGTCCTTGTAAATTCTGCTTCTGTTTTTGTACCCTTTCTCAACTCTATTTTCTAAATGTGGCCAGCAAGCTATTCATCTCATAAAACATTTTTTAATACCATATTATTTTTTTTTTCTATTCTCTTATCATCTTCTCGGTTACATCGAAAGCCCTTCCTGCAGCACACTTGTTCCGATTCTTTAGCTTGCCACATATTTTCTTCTCTTCGTTGGTTCCATGATTGGGCCCCTACTTTACAAATTTTACGCTGATTACATTTACAATACAAATTGTTTGAACACACGACACAACCTAAAATGGAATTTGCCAGAGGCACATGTGAGTTCGTAATTCGCCTCGCGCTTCAGCACCTGTGCTACCAGATGCAAGAAAATAAACATGTGAGTTCATGATTTGGCACGTGCTTCTATAGGCAATGCCATATGCAAGAAAATAAAATTTGTTCCGGGTAATGATCGCTGGCTTAAAATTCATAGGCGGCGTCTTACAGGACAGATACATAATATAAAACTTTCACGAAAATGTATGTCTTGTCATATCGTCTCATCTGCGGAAATATACGATTTATATATATATGACTCAGAGCAGTTATATATATATATATATACATGTGTATGTGTGTGTGCGATGATTTCGATGAGCTTAGAAGGAGGAATAAGCTTGCAGTCGTCGTAGCTGATCGTGAAAGCTTACAGATGAAAATTACAAAACATGAACTTGAAGAATTTCCAATCTTTATTTTCACACATATAAAATCATCTCCATAGATTTTTATTCAATCATAATGAAATCCGATACATTTCTATGCTTCAAACATAATGAAAGATGATAAATTGCTATTTACATTGATTCTTAAAATTAAGACGCAGGTACTTAGACGGGAAAGCAAGACGAGTTATTAGCAAGATGGAAGCTAGCAGAAGAAAGGTTAATCGAATCGAATCGAACACTAATATTCCGCGAATATCGCGGTCAGAATCAATGACACATTGCCATAAAGGTACATAACACGAATGCAGTCATGATAAGTAGGACCTGGAAGGGCGTACCACGGAATGGAGAACGTAATTAGCTCGCCAAAGTATTTATACCAGAGTAGGTGCGATTCTAGAGATAAGCTATGATTGGCTCATGTTAGTTTTTGTTTGCACTTTTCAAGCAGCGTTACGTAACGTCGAAAGATCTCGAATTCGGAAGAACAGATGAATTAAGGGGGAGATCACCAAATATAGAATGCTAATTTTGAGATCGCCACTTAGTTTTTAAAGCAGCTATCGTATTTTCTTATACTTTACATATATATAACCGCTATGAGTCAATCCCCGTACTCGCCAGATTTGACACTTGGTCTATAAAATCTTTCAATTTCTTTATGAATTCAACCCTAACATTTTGAAGACGCGCTGTGTATATAAGTTAAACAAAAAAACCCGAAGACATACTACTTTTTCGACCATGAATTCAATGGAAAAACATTATCAGCAAGCTTGTATAAAGCACAAAGAAGCCGTTCATTTCGCAATGACTATGACTTAGGCTTCGGTTATAACTTATAAATAAAATTATATTTAAGTAATATAAAATAGTATTTACAGTTGCTAATATTTTTACGGCTGTAAATCCCCCCCCCCCGTAGATTGAAAAGGAGGGGGAAATTAAAATCTGTTGCCATTACCATCTAACAAATTCCAAATACATAAATTTCCTAACATTCAACGGTTATCTGCAATTGCAAAATAAGGATTCTTATCTTTTAACGGAAATGAACACATTCTTGATTTTATAAAAATAGGAAAAAAATCGTTATCATCCTTCTGAACATATTTAACTTTATTTTATTTTATTTTTTATTACTGTTATTATTATTATTTTTTTTTCGGAAGCGGTAGTATAACCTTATTGGGCTTTGTTTGCCGTTCGTGTCGACAGGTGCTCGAGACTTGATAAGATTTTACGAATGACGTGCTTCTCCCGCATGCCTCGATGAATGGCATACAAGAGATATCCCTATTTCGAAAATTTCAATAGGAATTAAACTATAGCTAACGATGATCAAAAGCAGAAATGTGCCAATAAATTAAAGAGAAAACTATATATCTTTCATTGACAGATACTGCTGGCTGGTTTTGCAAAGCAGAAATAGATCTAAGGCTGATTTTTCTTCAATTACTTCTACGTAAATAAAAGAATTCGATTTAGAGAATTCTCAGAAAAATAAATATTTCATCGTAACATTCTTTTCTTAGCTTTTATTAATAGCTTTCCAATTTTCGAGTTAAATTCTCCTTTTCTTGGTTTAACTATTTCAAAAAATATTAAAGATTTACTTTTTATTAATAATTAAATAGTAAAAACAGTTACAGAGATATTAGGTATTTTTTTTAAACCAGGAGAGATGAAAAATGAGCAATGCCCTCACCGGGACTCGAACCACGGACCTCTCGAATACGCGCCGAGCGTGCTGATCACTACACCACGAAGGCATGTGTTGGGAGAACTACCTTATACACGCTTCCTTTTAAAGCTCGACTGAAGATTAGGGGACCCAAACGCCAAATCCTGATGGTGGAGAATCATCATCTACCACCTTTTTTAGTTCGAGCGCCACTGTAGAGATATTAGATATTTTTTGACAGCAGAAGCGATGAAAAGTGAGCAATGCCCTCGCCAGGACTCGAACCACGGACTTCTCGAAAGATTACGTTATTCATATTTTGATGGCTCTAAGTAGCGTATCGAGAAACATACATACATACATGCATATTCTTCATTATTTAATTTCTTTAAATTTAATACAGGGCTCTAATATTTGGTGGCAACAATTTGAAAAGTGATTCGCCGTTTATAGTTTTCAAGGCAAAATGCCAAAAGAAATTAGGCATTTTAGTCTTTCAGAGCAAATTGCCCTTTTGGACTAAAAATAGCATCGCCAAACATTAAACATATTATTTTTACATAACAAACGCTGAATAAAACACGCGATTACATGTGACGTCATTGTCTGTCAAAAATTATTCGTTAATGACAGCATTTTAAATAAATAGCTGCTGTTGGCAACTTTTGTGTTTCAGGTTAGGATAACTGACACGATATGTTATTGCTACGTTAATTATTTTATTGATGTCGTAAAAAAATTATTATATTATATTAAATTTAAATCATGACGTCATACGTATTAAACTGTAGTGTCAAAAGTTTTTGTTTCCTGGTTTGGCAACAAAAAGTTATTAACGATTGGGTTGTTGCTTGGAAAGAATGAATTCATTTTATTCATACTGAAATGTTTTGATGCACTTTATTTTTCAGGTGTACATAGAACTTCTAAATTTTGTTTGGCAGCAGTCCGCTCATCAGGTGGGTTTGCTCGCTAGTCGATAATAATTTTTCGAATTGACCCTGATCAAGTTATAATCCCAGTCCTATTTTTCAGTACTTACAAAATACAGCGGAAATGAATTTGCATAACGCCTCCGCATTGCAGACATTTTGGCGACAAAGCGACAAACTAGTTCTCGTTAGACGGGTGGTGAAGCAAGAAATAGAAGAAAAAAAATTGTCACCAGGCAACTATTAATTAATTACTTCCTTGGGTAGCGCAGTAAAAAAGAACGCTAAATAATTAGGTAATATCATATGCAGGGTATATTTATACTAAGATCGGCACATACTCGACAGAATTTTAATTCATAAGATAGATCAAATTTATCAAAAGACAGTATCAGGAACACTAATTTACACAGAAATAAATATAGCCCTTTATTTAAAAAAATAGCGGTGGATAAAAATTTGTTTTTATTCAGAAGAAAACAGTTAGATATATAGATACATAAATACAACTCGACTGTCTCACTGATATCTGAGTGAAGTTTTGCAATCGTTGAAAATGCAGCAAATTTTTTTAATTACAATTAAAAAAATACAAGGATGAGGTGTTCATGGTTCATGGAAAAAAAT
Organism: Stegodyphus mimosarum; assembly: GCA_000611955.2. Lineage (NCBI taxonomy): Eukaryota > Metazoa > Arthropoda > Arachnida > Araneae > Eresidae > Stegodyphus > Stegodyphus mimosarum. The sequence continues at coordinate 175,876 of KK115021.1, read as the reverse complement.
TAATTATAAGGCGGGGAGGAGGATTAAAGCACATTTGAAAAAAAGACCCACATAAAAAGGTTTTAAAGGAGGGTCTTTTACTGCCACGCTAAATTTTAAAGGAAGCAGCAGTTACATCTTTACTATTAAGCTAAACCGTCAGCAGAGGCTACAATAAAAGACCCATAATCTGGCATTTAGTAACTCCCCACACGTATCCTCGATTTACGTGGGTACTAGAAACGTGCCATTTAGCAATATTATTAAGGATTTAGCAACATTGTTAATATTATGAAGCTTTTAACAACATTACTAACATTCAGAGGCTGTTTCTGTCCGGAGGTCTATTTGTTATGTACTTCATGGGTTGCCAGATTTTTTTTCTGTTGGAATCTCTTTAAAATATTTTAAATATGTTTTCGTGCCTCCTAAAAAAATTTTAAAAAGTCTGATGCTGACAGCACATGACTTACTTGTATTAAATTATGCCCATTTTTTGTTGCACTACACTTAAAATTATTTCTTCGAATTATTCTAACTTGAATAACTGTTCAGTCAAGGCAAGTTGAAAATGGCATCAAAAATTGCAAATTTTGAAATTTGAATTCCGGTCAAATTTGACGTACAGGAGTCAAATTTCTTATAATTTTATTTTTTCATAAAGAATATAAAACGTTTCCAAATATACGTAGCGTATTCGGAAACTAAGTACCGTTTCATTCTAGCGTCGTCGCAGCGCTGTGGTAGGCGTCCCGCGCATGCGCACTAGTCTTTCTTGTTCACTGACTTTCAATTGTCGCCATTTTGGTTGCTCTATGTTGTGTTTTCAGTTTGCTGTGCACATTCAAAATGTTTAAGACAATTAGTTCTCCCGCTGACTGTGAGATTCGTGCCGTGATTAAATTTTTGAACGCGAGGAATGTTAAACCGGCCGAAATTTATCGTCAAGTGACAGAAGTTTACGGTGAATACGCGATAAGTGATGGAATGGTGAGAAAGTGGGTAAGAATGTTTAATGCAGGTCGAACAAATGTCCACGCCGAGGCTCGGAGTGGTCGGCCTTCTGTTGTCACCGATGATTCGGTAAGGAAAGTTGATGAAGCAATTCATGAGAACAGACGCTTCACAATGACAACTCTTTCAGAGGCATTTCCACAAATTTCACGTACTGTTTTGTTCGAAATTGTGTCTGACCGCTTGAATTATCGCAAACAGTGTTCCCGATGGGTTCCAAAAATGCTCACTGATGTTCACAAAACAAAGCGACTTGGTAGTGCCCTGACATTTCTCACGCGGTACAGTGATGAGGGAGAAAACTTTTTAAACCAAATTGTGACAGGTGATGAAACTTGGGTGTGTCATTTCACACCAGAATCGAAACAACAATCGATGGAGTGGAGACACGCTCATTCTCCGAAAAAACAAAAGTTCAAAGTGACAATGTCATCACAAAAAATCATGTGCACTGTCTTCTGGGATAGGAAAGGCGTTTTGCTTACTGAATTTCTTCTCAGAGGTGAAACCATTAATGCGGCACGATATTGTGAGACTTTAACAAAACTAAGGCGTGCCATTCAAAACAAACGAAGAGGAATGTTCAGTAAAGGAATTGTGTTGCTCCATGACAATGCTGGGCCCCATACTGCTGGTGTCACTCAATCGTTAATTTGACAGTTTCATTGGGAGCAGTTCGATCACCCGCCGTACAGAACGGACTTGGCGCCGTCCGACTATCACTTGTTCCTGCACATGAAGCGCGAGCTTGGTGGCAAGCGCTTTGGATCTGACGATGACACGAAAAACGCTGTGGAGTCGTGATTATCGAAACTGGCGGGAAATTTCTTTGACGATGGTATACAAAAACTGGTCACCCGCTATGACAAGTGTTTGATCATTGGCGGAAACTATGTTGAAAAATAGTTTAAGACATGTATTTTCATGTAAAAATAAAATTGGATTCGAAAAAATTGTTTTACTATTTTTTTTCAAAACGGTACTTAAGTTTCCGAATACGCCTCGTAAGTATAGGAACTGGAAGACGTATTAACTGTTAAATTCGTTAAAATACTAAACGTTATTTGTTACATAAAATTCTAAACGTTATTGTCGTTATTATCAAATACTAAACGTTATTTGTCAGAAATAATTTTTTTTTTTAATTTGACATTGCCAACTGAGTTACTCAGTTGCAACGAATACTGAATTATTTTTTACAGTACTCTATATTTAAAAAATTGCAAATAAGAATGATAATGAAAAAAAATGATACTTTGTTCCTGTCTCTTTCGAAGAAGATATATAATATAACACAAAAATGCAGGCTAGAGAACTTTAAAACAGATCTACGGGTTTAAGCTTTTTCTTAAACATCGCCAGTGTCTGAAGAAATTATATACTATAATATTATTAATTAATTACTAGAGTTATCATATATAATTAAATTTATTAATATGAATTTATTATATTATTTTTCATAAATTTTATAGCTCTGTCAGTCTTTTGAGCCATTTTGTGAAACGGTGATCGTTTGATATTTAAAAAAAAAAAAAAAAAAAAACTAAGGCATCTCAAAATTATTCATAACTACGAACCTTCTTTCGATCAATTTGGCAGTGAAACATAAAGGTTTATCTAAGGTAGCGCAGTGGCGCCATCTTTGTGATAAGAGAAGAAAGAGTTCGAGATGACTGCGGAAACAACAATTGAAATCTATAAATCATCTTTGGTAGTATTTATGAATAAAAAAGATGAATTAAATTTCATTTTCATCTTATGTTAAACTAAATGTATTTAGTTTCTGATCCATTTTAGCTTTTGCAATTTTATAACTAGATTAAAAATATTTCTTTTATATTTAATTCCAAAGATGAACTTTTAAGGGACTAAACTGTGTCTCTTCATAACACTCGATTTGATTTAAAAAGCCACATTCGTTCAAAATAAACACAAATGCTCAGAATTTTAGGTTGCTGTAGTTAAATTTTACGAAAGAAGTTTAAGAAAAGCAGTACAAAGTAACTTCTCAAGCTTTGTTTGTCATTTTCCCTGATAAAATGTTTCTCATATTTCTTCGGTTCTTACACTAACTGCTTCAGCCCAATAAAATGCGGATGAATGACTATTTTATTCAGCACTGTTTGTTATTTATATTTTTAAACAAGCATGCTTGGAATCTTTTTAGTTACTAAAATTTTTACAGTTATTTAATAACAGTTTGCATTAAGAAAAATACTATGCATTAAGAAAAACATGCATTAAAAATACGCATTAAGAAAAATATTATGAACAGTTCTTGCATATGGTATTGAGGAATTAACTACTTTTTTGTAGGTGAATATTTTTTCCTGATGCTAAATTACTTCTGAACTGTAGAAAATGCATTTTTAATACTCAAAATGTTTTATGTCGCAAGTATTTAAACGAGAAATATCAATAACATCTAAATTTCTTCGGGTTGGTGGGGGGAAGGGGGAGAAAAAGGAAAGCATAGGAAATATTTCATCAGCAGAAAGTGACAACACAAATTTACTGTATTAGGAATCAGGGTTACAATAATATTTAGAATTTCTTTTATTCGAAACAGTAGGGGAATTTGGCGCTAATCGTAACAGGGATAATTAGAAGCTTGGCACTAAATGGCACTAGTTGTAACATGTCTAGTCTAGTCTAGTCGGGAACGCTATCGCCGGGATACCTCATAATATGAGGTTTATCCGGCTCACTAAAAATCCGCAGAGATCTGCACCAAACATAAAGTTTCCTGACAGGTGCTTAGAATAATATGAGATGGTGAAACAAGTTAGAAGCAGAACCAAACGGGGGTACCAGACACCGCAAGTAAGAAAACCAACGAAAAGACGATGGAGAGGTATTCCTAATCATTTTCACATAGAAGTTAGATTTAACTAATAGGTGAACGCTACGCAGTTGTATTTAAATTTTTTTATGAGGGACCCTAATGCATGCACAGTCAATGGAAAACGTGTAGTGTAGAGGTTGCGCGCATGCGCTTCGTCTTAGCTAGTTGATGGGGAGAGGAATATTTCGTAAATTTTGGTTTCAAGTATAAGTTAATTATCTTTTATAAAATGGTTTTACCTATTACCTTTGTCTACGTATTAAGTTTTTAAATAATTGCAATATATATACATTAATAAATGAACAAAAATTTTCAAATCCATACGATGAGGCAAGTTGTGACAAAATCTCGGCGCCGGCTGTAAATTAGGCTTTCTTTAAATGTTTACATGCAAATTACTTTTCTTCTATTTATTTTTCTTTCTCAAAATATAAAAATCGATTTTTCACCCTTAAACACTGGACCTCTTCCTTCCTTCTTCCTGGGAAGCAGACTAACAGAGGCCGATGCAAAAAGAAATCTGCCATCATTAAAAAGAGGCAATTTGTCCAGAAGGATTATTAATTTCGTTTTGGCATTTTGCGTTGATTCACTAAAAGCGTTGTTTCACTTTTCAAATTACTGCCACCAAATATTATCGCCCTGTTTTATATTTAAAGAAATTAAATAATGAAGAATCTGCATGAATGTACGTATGTTTCTCGCATTGTGATAAAACAACGGTACCTAGAGCCATCAAATTATAAAACAACGGTACCTAGAGCCAACAAATTATAAAACAACGGCACCTAGAGCCATCAAATTTTGAATATTGCCACCCGAATATGGGCATCTGGAAACGCAAATTGGGAATTTGTTTTACTACCTATTTCGTATTTTGTAAAACTTTTAACGAATTTTTGATCAACGACTTCAAAGCGAGCAATAACAATTATGTACGGGAGAAAAAAAAATTATCTCTAGCGCGCGAGACTGTGTATCAGAAATTCTAAACATATGTTCTTTTCAATTTTTTTGTGATATTGTTGTTGAATTGAATTTTATGCATTTTAAGTGCGAAAAACATGATATTTAATAAATAAAGGTAACACACATAAAACGTTAAAAAACGCTTTTTTTTTGGCGTAATATAAAATCTGAAAGCTTTCAGATTTTCTTTCTTTTTATATTTCTTTTGTTAATTTAAAACACGATTGCTGAAAATCTTAATAATAAAAATTTAATAAATGTCTTATAAATAGTTGTAAAACCTCTGAAAGCCTCAAAAAGGCCACCCAGCTTAAATATAACTCGATGAAAGAAATCAAACTGAAATTTATTTGTTAATTTTTTAAAATTTTTTTACTTACTCCATGATTTTTTTTTCCCCCTCCTGATTTCTGTCTGAAATTTAAAGAATGGCGTACCAGCTGCTACAAATTGTGTAAAAAGATACATTTTTTAAACCATTTAGTTGAACTTCAGCTTTCAAAATTCTAGAACCTATTCTCCAACGACACTCTCCCACGCAGTATTTTGAAGATGATATGAATCACGAAACCGCAACTGCGGTTTACCGCATATGCGAGAAGTGGCGCCAGTAAGGAAACTCGACAGAAAAACAAACAAAACCCATTCGTAACCAATGAAAAATACACCAGTGAATAACAGAATTACTCCTTTAAAAAGGTCACGCAAGTGCTAATAGATTTATCCACAGCGGAGAAAGTTTCGTAATCGACCTATCCATGAAATCGGTGAAAATAAACTTAAATTCGATGAATCAAAAAGAATCGATGAAAATAGACCGAAATCGGATTGATAAAATATGGAAACTATGAAAATAAACTTAGATTCGATAAAATTTGCGGAATTATTTGGGAACTGGATATTATATAGCAACAGGAATGTTAATAATAAGTGATTTTATTTTCTTACTAGCCGCTGCGCGGCCAGCCTTCGCCTGGCTTTTAAGTGTACCAGAAAAATGCCTAAAGAGAACACCAAACATTAAATTTGAAAACTACACAGAATTTTACTTTGCAGAACAATTTTATCGAAAAAGAAACAAACAACAACGGAAAAAATTTCGGTTAAAAATGCATTACACATAAAAAAAAGCATACAACGAAATAAGCAATATCCCTTAATACAAATATTAATTATCCTACTAAATAAATTAACCAACTTCCCTTTGCAAAATCTTAAGAACTCAAATGGTATTAAACAGATTAAGAACTTAAACAGATTAAAAAATATCATGCAAAACTTTTTTATAATTAAAATTATATATAATTAAAACATAATATTACAATGAAATAAGCAATATCCCTCGATACAAATGTTAATTATCCTAATAAAGTAATTAAACAATTTACCGTTGCAAAAAGAAACAACTTTTTAATTTCTTAAACTTTTCAGTCTCTTAAAAACAGTAACATAAGAAATACGATGAAAAATTGTTGCCAAACCGAAATTTTTAAAAGAATGAAACTATTCAAAATGATGCAATTTCATCAAAAATCTATCGCCAACAATAAGAAAGGAAAATTGTTGCCAAAACTACATTTTAAAATATCTGAGATGTTAGAAGTGTATTCGAAAGCTTCATTTAAAAAATTTTAAAAAAATACAAAATATTATTATTTTTCCAAAATTCCTTCTTCAAAAGGAGTCGAAAGGATTAAAGTTCAACGTGTCCAAAAATCAAAAAAAATTCCGCTGAAAAGGTGTTAAGCTCCCCTTCCTAAATAAATTCGTATTTAATCGATTTATTGAAATACGAAATTTATTTTAAGTTCGTAAAATAGTTAAGTGTCTACGCTTGACGACGATGTAAAAATGAAATGTATAGAGTGAAATCTCGCTTTCCTGTAGCCCATTATGTCTCAAAATGACGCGATTTGGTCACGAAACATAAAATAAAAAAAATTCTAATTCGAATTTCGAAAAAATCGCTTCGAGGTGCACTGGCACTGGATCTTCGAGGGCGCGCGCACACGCACGCACGCACACACACACACACACACACACACGCACACACACACACACGCACACACACACACACACACACATACACTTTGTTTTATTATATGTAAAGATATCACTTATTATTTACCAACTAAGTATCGGCCCATGTTTCGTTAGAATAGTTAGAAACGGCAACAAAAGCGGCAATCGTCGGTTTAACGGAAGGCTGCTAAAATAAAGCAAATTTTCTTCGACCTACATAACACATGTTAAAGCAGTAGCTTTACTGCCACATAAATTTCCAGGAATAAAGAGGCTGTTCCCACAATTTTAGACAATTTTCATTGTATTTAGATAAATATTTTACCTAAACGTTTCGTGTTTTAAATGTTCTCTTTGATAACCATTATTCTTCACTATCTTCCTCCACCGTAATTTCCACGACAATAAAAGCCTTTTTGTAGTATCCGAATAGGTGTATTGCGGGGGAAAAAAGGGGGAGAACAGTTCTTTATCTCCCGTTCTACTCAGTCTATTGACGAAATTCCAGTTGCATTCTTCATGTCTCGAAAGCGGGACTTAGGATATGTATTAGATTTATATATAGCATTGTTCAAATATAGGCATTTTGACACAAAACCGAACTTTTCTGAAATGACATGTCCATGTTTTTCCATATTTCGATTCTACGACTCAAATTATGCCAAACAGCCAAAATTTGTAAAAATCGCACGTTTAGTAGTTTTTAAAAAATGAGCTCTCAAAAGTTTAGCTCTTCAGTGTTAATTCAATTTGGTATGTATTTATTAATCTCTCTCTTTTTTTACGAAATTTATTTGATTCCTTCCTACACAGTTCAAAATTTAGATTCATTCCAAATTAAATTACCCCATTTTTTATGATTTATCTTTATAATTTGTATTTTTAAAGTATAAATTTTTTGAAAAAAAATTTTGAATTATAAACTATAAAATTTTTACAATGATCTTAAAGTAGGTGTATTTCTAAGCATATCTGCAAAATATTAGACCTTTTTATTCAAAATTTCCGAAGATATACGTGAATTTGTATATTGGCCGTTTGAAATTTAACACATATGTTGAAAGCGAAATGAAACGAAAATGTGGTTTACGCACTTTGCTAAAATTATTTGAAAGTAGGAACAATGTGACTTTTTTTCCCGCTCATCCACAAAGTACAAAGGTAGGAATGATGCGACTTTTTTTCCGCTCCTGCACAATGGAAGGGAAAGGAAAATAGGTTGCCACATATTAAGAAGTTCGCCAAGTGAATTATTGTTGTCTCAAACAGAAAAAAAAATGCGCCAAGATATTTTTTTTAATTTCTCCGAAAACTAAGCACCAAATTTTATAAAATTTTAAATTTAGGCATAATTTGAGTCGTAGAGTCGAAATATAGAAAAAAAATGGTATGTTTCATCAGAAAAAGTTCCCTTT
>KK115021.1:135711-167590 GCA_000611955.2 Stegodyphus mimosarum | reverse complement strand
TTTTTTTTTTTTTTTTTTTTTTTTGCGCAGTGTTCTTTTGTAGAGATATGAGTGAAGGGTACGGTCTAGATATCCGTTTCTAATTCAGTCCCCCCCCAGGAAATCAACGGTGGGTTTTGACGGGTGGCAACGTGCTTTGTCTTGATGCAGTTCCACTGATGGATGGCACTGTGGAGAAAGAGAAAGTATTTCATGTATGAAAGCTGGGTTTAAAATATGTTCGAGATAATATGTGGAGTTGATCTTAGTATTTTTCTCCACTCTCTTTATTTTTAATTTCCCGTTATACGAAAAACCAGCAACAATCAGAAATCCCTTTGAGAACTTTTATTAGATTTCTTTAACCATGTTTTAAATTTTTTTTGTCCTCTTTATGACAATTAATGGATCTTTTTTTTTTGTTATTTAAATGCACCTAAGATTCATCTATTTAGACAACATTTTTCCATTTTTGTCCGGATAAATGTTTCTCATAAAGAATTCAGCACGTTCTGCATTCGACGATATGTCGAGGTGAAAAACGACGCACGTTCCTTTTTTTTCCCCTCGACTTCTAAAGATTGAAATCACCATTAATAACCTTGTTTATGGATAATAAAGAGCATTTTAATGATTTTGCAACTGTCCTTCGACTTGGCGGGCTTTCTTTTAACATTAAAGATGTTATCTTTGCAACATTCTAAGTATTCCGTTTTTTCTTCCATATGCATTTGGAACAATTTTTCCACTTGAAGAAAAACTTTGACTTTTTTTTCTCTCCGAAATTTGAATGTAAATCTTTGACTGCATCAATTTTCGCGAAATCGTTTATAAAAATCAGCAAGTCGAATAAGTATTATCAACAAATATACGAGTCGCACATATTTAGCTAAATTAATTAAATAGCTTCTTAAAATGAATATGCTGTATTGTACATTTTTGTACCACTGAAATCAATAAAAAATCAAAATACATGAATACATTAAGAACGAATATAATTTTATTCTTATGACAAGAAGCCATCCGCATTACTGGAATTTCGGACAGCTAGAGTTCCTCTACATTAGCTATTCACTGCATATAATTTTATAATGCTGCCCTAATACAGTGGTTTGCGAAAAATTATGAACTCCATAACGCTTCGTTCAGACGAGCGTTTTGTCGTCATAAGCTTTTGTGGTTAAGTCTAAAAATCACGTGTGTGTCCACTCACATGCGTTTAAGTGGTAGCCAATCAGAGAAGAGAAAGTTGCGCATGCATAAATGTACAGTTGACTCAGTGAAACTGTCGACCGATGCTTGCTTCGCTGTGATTGGTCGGCTCTTACACCAACTGGCACAAAGTTGAAAGGTTAGAACATTTAGGCAAAATCCTTAAACCAGTTTTCGTGACGTAGCAAGATGAGGTTTAACTACCAACGAAACTCGGCTTAGATCACTTATGTTTTCAAAACCACTGTGTGAACCAAGGATGTTAGAATAAATGGAGTAAGCTTCCCCCGTATGTCCAGTGCAATGAAAATGAAGCCATAAAACGTCACAGTATGACGTCACGACTTATCATGGCCGCTGCCATAGTTGCATTTCTGGTTGTTGCCACAGTTGAACTTCTGGTTTTGTTTGCAGTCTAATCGTTGCTGTCTACAAGTTAGTTTTTCACTATTAAACATTTATAAGTTTACCATTCTAATATTAATACTTAACAAAAACCGTTTTCTACTTTGTATATAGAAAAACCACAAAGACTGCAAATAACTGGTTCAAATTTAATAAAATCTATGTACATGAATATGTATAAATAGTAACTAAAAGACAAATTGATACATAGTAAAACCTAGAAGATCAGCCGAAGTTTCAGTGGTATTTTATGGAAATTATGCCTAAAGACACTTCTCTGAGCCTGCGGGCGATGGTATTTGATCTCAGTGTAATTTTATTTAGCAGTATGTTTCGTAGTCTTTTCCGTAAGCTATATGGCAGCCATGATAAGTCGTGACGTCACATTATTGACATTTCCTCGGCTTCACTTTTTGATGCAGTGCTTACTCCATCTATTCTTACCCATCTTGGTGTGAACGAAGCTTAAAAGGAAGTAATATAGAAAAAATATTGAGGAGTCTTACTCTAGCACGACTGCCGCTTTTCGAATTCTTGAACTTTCGTTTCGGCTAACTAGAATGCTTTCATACCAGTTCCCATCATAAGGGTTCCGGCACTTCCATGTCGGCCAGTGTTCGAAAAGATAGGAATCTTTATCAGGATATTCAGGTGAAAAGTGTCCCGCTTTTTTATGCAGATCAATTTCTAATTTGTAAAAATCGATCTTCAAAAGATGTAGATTCCTTTATGTTGAAGGATCTTGGTGCAAGTAGAATTTTGATTCCTTTTACTAATCAGAGTAGCTAATTAAAATCCTACTGCTCCGGCATAAAGGTGCCCGCATCTTTAAAAAAGTTGCTTTTTTTATATAAGTTACAAACTGCTCTTCCTCAGAATGAATACACCTCGTCGGTACGAACATGTAAAGTTTTTCATCCTTCTTATCTTTATGGTAAAAGTGGGAAGTGTAAGTTTTGGGAATTTCAATTCAGTGAATTCATTACAGCGAATGAATGCTTATAACAAAATTTATGTCATTTAAACACTTTCAGAAAGCATTTGCATAGCTTATTCGGAATTGGAAATTTTTTAAAAAAATATATCTTTTTAAATAAATTTTAATGAAGTTATATGAAAGATTTTTTTTTTAAACTCAGATTCTCTTCTCTAAAGCATAATAAACTCGTGACTAATCAAGGCTCTGCACTATTCGAGAAAACCTTTAAAATGCCATTTTTCTTACAGTTTATAAATACTTTATGGTGAATACTATAAGCACAGGAAATCCATATACAGTGGCTCCCAAAAATGTTCGTACACTTAATGATTTTCATTGAAACAGGGCTCTATCCATTAATTAAAGTAAACTTTCTGAATGAGATTTTAATAATAAGATCTATAATCCATTCGTAACAAAATTACATGAAATATTTTTTAAATATAGCGAAACTTTATTTATTATTATTAATTAATAATCAAAAAATGACAAATATTTTATCTCACAAAAGTCTTCGTACGCTGAAATATTTTTGGATAAAATCAAAATTAGAATGATTATTTGCCGCTTTTTTTTTTTAATTTTTGCACTGTGGTGGTATTTAAAAAATCGTTTGCTTTAATTTTTCATTGTTTACTTCATAATATTCTATTTATTATTGAAAAATGGGTCGCAGTCGTTAAGAAATCACAAACAGCATTCGAAAATTGATAATTTTTCACCATAGGAGTGGTAAATCAATTCGAAATATCGCTAAATTAGTTAATTTATCCCATTCTACAGTGTAGTATGTGATAAAACGCTCTAAAGAAGAAAATCGGATTGAAAACAAGGTAAGAAAAGGTCTCAGAGAAGCTGGATTACATGGGAGTTCTGCCCGCAAAAAAATTTTTGTTAGTGAGGAAAATAGAAAGCTTAGGCTTTCATTAGCAAAATCAATGATAAATACACCCGAAACGTACTGGAATAATGTCCTATTTGCTGACGAAAGCAAATTTAACATTTTTGGTTCCGATGGTCGAATAACCGTAAGGAGAAGAAAAAATGACGAACTTCATTCTAAGAACTTGGTTGGAACAGTTAAGCACGGCGGTGGAGGTGTTCTTGTGTGGCGGTGCATGGCAGAATCAGAACTAGGTAATTTGGTATTTATTGATGGCATAATGAATCATTCTCTTTATTTAAATATTTTAAGAGGCAATTTAAAATTATCGGCACAAAATTTGGGTATTGGAAACAACTTTATTTTTAAGCATGATAACGATCCTAAGCATACGGCTCTCATCGTTCGCCTGTGATGTCTCTATAATTGTCCACAAGTTTTGTAAACACCACCTCAGTCGCCAGATTTAAACCCCATACAACACATCTGGAAAGAACTGGAGTTTAGAGTACGAAAACACGACATCAAAACGAAAAGCGAACTCAAAACAATCATGATAGAAGAATGGATGACTATTGATGAAAAAATAATTTTTTTTTAAAAAAAAAAAAAAAAACTAGGAAAATCTATTCCCAGACGTTTAAAAGCTGTTGTGGATGCTAAAGAATATCCTACTAAATATTAATTTAACGAAAAATGAAAATATCTACTAATATGTCAAGATTTTTTTCAAGTGTACGAAGACTTTTGTGAGATAAAATTTTTGTCGTTTTTTGGTTATTAATTTCTTAAAAATAAAGTTTCGCTGTATTTTAAAAATATTTCATTTAATTTTGTTACGAATAGATTATAGATCTTATTTATTAAAATCTCATTCAGAAAGTATACTTTTGATTAATAAATAGAACCTTATTTCAATGGAAATCATAAGTATACGAACACTTCTGGAAGCCACTGTAACTTAATGACATTTTAGTAACTGCATAGACATTAAAAGAATCGCAACAACCAAAAAGTATAACTACACATCTGCAAAAGGTCAAAATGATAACTTCTAAAATTACTTTTCTTATTCTAATATTACCGCAATTTTAATGTCAGCGGAACGATTCGTATTGAAATGATTTCCTACACTGAAGTACACGATGTTTGGCGATAGAAACATGTTTTATTAATTATTGATTACAATAATGATGCAAATATAATAAAAATTACCAATCGGATTTATAATAAATCATATGAATTAGATATACACAATCGTCGAGAAGATGGAACTGGCTGTATTTAGTTTTAACTTAAATACTTCATTTAATGGCGTGGGTTAACAATTTAAGTACTGAGTGTTGAATTATGCACCAACAAGTGAATCATAATTTCGGAACCTGACGCAATAATTTCTCATGTATAGAGTGTTTGAGAATACAGGCAGAATTAAATTGAACAGTGAAAACTGAATGCCTGGCCTCCGTGTACACTCAAATGAAAATTACAGGATACCTATATATATAAAGAAGAATGTCTGTATGTTTGTTCAAGATTAACTCACTACTATTGGCACCAATTTTTCTACAATTCCTTTCTGGGTTATGGAAAAGATCGATGTCCACTTTAGAAGGAAAAAAAAAAATACATCAGCGATATTAATTAAAAACACTGAAAACGCGAATTTTCACCCTTATTTTTCCGAGTGACAACACTCTCGCACGCTATAGATAAAAATCTGCTTTATTTCCAGACGTGTTGCCACCACTCGCTTTCAAATTGTAAAGTTTGTTAATAAAAAATATCTAAGTTTTACAATGAAATAAAAATAACATTACTAAGCATTAAATTCCCGATTCCAAAAATTCGTGGGAAGCCATTTTGACTATTCCCAACTTTGCACGACTTTAATCAGCCGAGATATTAATTAAAAACTATAAAAATACTAATTTTTGCACTCATTCTTCCAAGTGGCAACAGTCTTGCGTATTAGAGGTAAAAATGCGTTGCTACTGTTCGCTTCCAAATCGTAGAGTTTGTTAATCAAAAATTTGTAAGTGTTACAAAATCTAAACATATAATGACGAATACCTGTTTGTGTGTTTGTTTGTTTGTTCGATTTATTGATTTCTGATCAATTACGATCAATTTTTGCCACATTTAATCGACTAAAACTGAATATAGGTGAAATATTGGAAGGAACTTGAGCTTTTACGACCATTTGATTAGAAAAAGGAAAATCATTAAAAACTGCCTGCCAGTGTTGCTGATATAATGAGAGAAAATTAGTACATTTTTCTTGTGTGGGTTCCATATAGCATCCTGAAAAATGTATGAGTATGAATCGTAATTTTTGTAACGTTATTAGAGAAGGATTTACAGCGGTATCGTTCTCTCTGTTGTTAGATATACTACTATTTTATATATTACTATTATATTAGATATATTATATATTACTTTCAATGTAACTTAACCGGCATCGGGTTCTTCCGCTAGTATACAATAAAATAGCAAACCAATACGAAGAAATGAAAATGCAAATTGAAACAATTACGTATGCATGAATTTGAATTCCAAATGCAACGGTTATTATTCATTACTTATGGTAATTATAGATTACTACTGATAATAGGTTTTATTATTTTACATTAATTTTAATGAAAAAAATTGGTTTCTAAATGTCAGAATGCATATAGTAATTATCATTTGTTTATAATAATTTGAAGCACATTAAAAAAAAAGAATTACAGATAAAGAATTAAAGTGAAGATGTTTTGTGATACTAATAAATAAAAAGTTCTTATTATTATTTCGTTTTTCATCCATATTCCTTGTTGTTGTTTCATTCATATTTCTTGTTAAAATTCTAAAAATAAAGCAGCTCTGTTTTGCATGCTTCCAGATGTCTTGTTACATAACTTGTTAAGACAGATGTAATAGTTACGTATGAGTTAGAACTTTAAAAAGTAGCAAATTGAACACGGTTATAAAAAGGGTGAAATGTCTTTTTTTTCTAGTACATAAAAGCATCAGCTTCAGGAATAAACCAAATAGCACAGAAAGCGTCTAATTTACTCTACTTTTACCGATAAATTCCAAAATAGCATCAAATTAAATTCAGATTACCGAGATTACGTTTATAAAAATTTAATTTTTATTTAATTTTGTTCTAAATCAGCTGAGGAATTAATAACAACACATAGAACAGGCAGAAATAAAAATGTTTTGGAGATATTTATTTTTTAGTTTAAGCATCAGATCCGCTAAACACATAATCTGACAACTTAACAACGACAATTTCTGCCATAACGGCAATATATCTTTATATATAACATAAATGAAAAGTAATTTCTGAATTATGAAATAGTCTGCGTAATTTAGAAGTCGGATTGCTAATATTACAATTTCGCATTAACAGATGGCGCCATCGGTTATCTCTTTGTTGAGATACGAATACAAAAGTTAAAAAAATGAAACCTTTGCAAAATCCTTTTACAAAAGATTTTCAAAATATTATTTTGTGTGGAAATAAATATATTTTAAATTATCTCTCGATAATCAGTATCAAAAATTAACTTGAAATGTACCGAAAAATAGAAACAGTTCATGCCATAAACGGATAATAAATAATACGGATACTTGTTTGTTGCACAACCAGAGGGCGCCATTTGCAAATTTATTTTTACTATTTTTTTTTTTTTTTTAATGATGAGCGGCGAGTGTTTGAACTGTTATAATTGAGATTTTGTTCTAGACAGGAAGGGCGACGGTTTTTATCAGAGCTGATAGAAGACGGTTTTAATGCGCGAACATAACATAATCGTAACTCACAGAAAAAAACGGTCGTGGTTACTTTAATATCATCGTAGTAACACCGAAATAGCGTTTACAGAAAACGTCTCGATTTTCTTTCGCATTTTAGTGCCCATTAAAATGAGTAATAAACCAGAAAAATCGAAGAAAGCAATTTCGTAAAGAACGGGAACTTGATGCCTTTTAATAATAACGAGTGATTAATGCTATACCTTTAATATCCAAGCTGCTACTGAAAAAGGATAATTTGGAGATAATTTTTTTTTTTTTTTAACTTAACATAAAATTCTCAAACAGATTATCCACAAAATAGTGACTGGGGAGAAAAAAAAATTAATTAGAAATCCTAAGATTCTGTTAAGAAAAAACTAAACAAAATGTTTTTAAATACTCCATGAGTACATCCGTATTTTAGCAAAAAATTGCAAACCATTTTCTGACTGATAATTTACAAAAGAAACAACTTCCTTGTAAATGTAAGATTCGCTTTCTAATGATTTTAAGAACAAGACTGAAATTATGCTGCAATTAATGATTCACGATTGCCCCGAAATGCTGCTATGCAGTGGAATTAGAAATGAGTGAAAATATAATGGAACTGTTACGTAACGAGATTAATAGATGATGTTCTTGGTTTTCCCTTCAATCTTATCAATCAACAAATATAAACTGAAACAGGATAAATGCTTTTTTATTCGTATTGATTTTAAATATTAAAATATTATATATCTTAAAAAAAAGGAAGGGACTAGAGGTGCAGATACATTCAGCTTTTTTAAAACCTTCCTCATTAATTTGGAACTACCATTTTTACTTCCTTGTACGAAGTACAGGAAGTATTGTAATCATGAAAAATTCCGGGTACCATATTTCAACGAAACATGCATTTTGACCGCTATCGAATGCAATTAAACGATATTTTTGCATAACATCGGTACGTAAAGACAGAATAAAAGACTCTTTTTCCTAAAACGAATTATAAAACTGATTTGTGGCGTCTGTACGTACGCTAGTATGTATCTCGCATAACGAGTAGCCTCAGAACGTTGAAATTTTGTATATGGCACTGCTATAACATTTAGCTCTGCGCCTCTCTTTTTGGTTGCAATCGGCCGCATCAAAAGTACATAAATATATATAGATATATATACCCACTCTGTTACTCGGCTCAGTGAGCTCAGTTTTTTTATTCTTATATATTGGTAAATTGTGCATTTTTTGCTTTAAAAATGATTGAATTATGTTGTTCTTATCTTCCGGTTAAGGTTTTTATGCCTTTAGTTAATCTGCATGCAATATTTACAAAATTATCAACAATTTAAAAGTTGTTTAAGTGCGGCTAAGCCTAATTTTACTTTACCATAGCAGCCATATTTGTTTACATCTGAAGCTTAGCAAAATAGTGAATTAATTCTTTCTGCACCTTCAGTGTCTTTTTGCCGAGTGGGACCAAAAAGAAACTTTCAGTTTTGTGCACCGAAAAATCTGCCGTAGAAGCTGTAATTTTAATTGTAATTTTTTTTATTGTTTTAGCTGTATTTGGTGTTTTATGTTTTTCTGTATCTTTCAATTTTTAATATAGATATTTTGAGTTTTTATACATTTTTGCCTTGCCGCGAAGTGAGAACCAAATTAATTGAATGAGAACTATATCTGTAATGAAATTCGAGGAAATAAGTTTAAATGAAATGCAGGAAAAAAATGCGTATAATTTAGTATTCCGTACAAGGAAGTGAAGTGGTGCACACCTCAGCTTTTTTAAATTAGTTTCAAAGACAACTGATAGAGCAGGGGCAATGATAGACCCAATAAATGAATTTGTAATTCTATGCTAGAATGTTGGTGAATTCTCAAGACTTTTGAGTTAGCACTGCATAATTCACCAACAAGATTAGCCGGTAAAAAAAAATTAAACACAAAAGAAATAATTGATATCGAGTTCAAATTGTTAATTTTATTCAAGTAAGATCCTTTAAATGTTATCTCCTCCAACTGAAGCTTAAGAATGTACAGCGAGCATTTTATTACATACAAGACAATACAAAAAGCCAGGCAATAACTGAAATGATCGGTAGCATCTATGCATACAAAACAAAATTTATTATGCTAATAGAAGATATTCAAAGAAATAATTTGAATCATTCAAAAAACACGTTTGAGCATTTTTTAAAACAACTAAATCATAACACTGGAAACTATATAACAGAAATTAAAAATCTGGACTGAAGATATTAAGTTAAAATTTCATGATTTTGCAAAAGTCAGAAAAAAGTTATTTTGCAATATCAGTTCTAACTCCGAACCCCACGAACACTTTACAAGCGAATAATCGCTTAAGTGTGAACAGAACAGGTGAGACTTGAGAAGGGTTTAAAACCCTTTATTATCCAGTATATTTACAATCAGTTCCGGCTTGGAACTTTACAATTAAGTCACCACTCGGGCTTGAACTTAAATACTAATAATTTGAACTAAAATTAACTTGACTAAAGTTCTTAAATAAATATAGCCGAAGCTATCACAATCTAACTAGTTGGCCCCTTAGTATTAATTGAATCGGCGAAACCTAGCAAGGGCCTAGATATGGCCGAGCGTAGTAACAGCTAAGAGAGATGTGGCCAGAAGGCAAACGCGCGCTAGTCAGGAAATCAAACTCTCTCTCTCTGTTGAAGTCGGTTAAGTCACGACTTAAATATTACTCATTCTCATTTGCATTCTCTGCGTTTCTGAATTCACATTCTGGCAGGAAATTGTAAGCTGAAATTAGAATAAGATAAGAAAGATACAAAACTTAAAATAACGGTTAAAAAACGCATTAGAAACCTTACATACTGAACATGCGCGCAAATGGTTCGAATTGCGATCTCCTCCAGAGTATCCAAAATCAGCTTGGACACCACAATTGGCGAGCTTGTTAATGTCTTAAAAAAAGAATTTCGCCAATTCTCATGTGTACCGTATACTGGGATTAAACCCATTATAATTTTTACTATATACATTTCTAAAATTTGGCGGCACACAAAAGTGCTGAGGCACAGTGGTTGAGAATCACTGCTTTAGACTAAAAAACGAGAGCCTAATATGATTTTTTTTCCCTCCTTATTTGGTGCACTTAGTAAGATCTGTACGAATCCTAGCACGCAAGTGTCAAAACATTACTTAGTCCCATACGCTTTTTCTTAATGACTCCCTTTGTTACACTGACAAGTAATTTATTGTTGCAGTTTAAAAAATTAAATAAATTAAAGTTTCCTTCAGCTGTTCGCAGCTTTGCTTTGTAGTGACACATGTTCCTTTGTAGCGAATACGATCACATTTGAGAGAGATTTTTTGTTAAAAAAAGGGCGGCGGCATTGGTTCTAAATCACACTGCCCACGAGAGAGTATAAAAATGGTGAAAGCAAATACTAATCCTACACGAAAAACCGTTTAAGCTCAAAATCCAATGGATGAATGCATTTGAACTTTAATATTACAGAGTATTTTGTTACACTTGGTCAACCAAATGCTTCCTTCCCAGAAATAAAAAGGGAAACAGCAATTTATGCACGATAAGTGCAGCTTGATGGAAGGTCAGACTGCAAACGAATTTTTTAAATTAACAAGACAGTATTTTTTAAATTCTCCAACAGTGCCATCGACTACAAATTAAGCTTTCGTTTTGAAACAAAAGTGAAGCATTGCAGAAGACAAAGGTACACTATGCACAAAACAAATAAATACATAAAATAATAATAATAAATTAATTAAATAAATACAAAAGGAGTACAGCAGTTTCGTAATCTTCCTTTCTACTGCGCTGATTGACTAAATTTATTTTGCGTTTTTCATGTCTCGAAAGCGGGACTAAGGATATATATTAGATATATATATATATAGCACTGTTCTAACATAGATATTTTGGCACAAAATCGAACTTTTTTTCGAAATGGCATAGCGATTTTTTTCCATATTTCAATTCTATGACTAAAATTATGCCTAAATATTAAATTTTGTAAAATTAGTTGAGAAACTTACCGAGAAATTTAAAAATTTATCTTGGCGCACTTGACGTAAAGAAGAAAAAAATGTAACATAAGTACCGTTACATCCCATTGGTACTATATCTAGATTCTTCTGGTTACATCCACTTTTTCTTTTGGTGATATGGGTCAAGATTTTCTGCTCACATTCACACAATCCGACCGAAGTAGCTGAGGCACTGTCTTGTCTTATCTTGTTTTTACCTCTGCTGAAATCCCTACCATTTTGTATCATAAAGAATGTAAAGTACACACACACAAACACACAAAAAAAGAGGGGCACAGTTCTGTATCTTCCGTTCTACTGGGCCGATTCACGAAATTCAAATTGCGTTTTTCATGTCTCGAAAGCGCGACTTAGGATATGTATTAGATTTATACACAGTCCAGTCACATTAATGTGACCACCACGTACTTTCCATGTCAGAGTTAAATAACCAATCACAGAAGGCAGGTGGCAGCACAGTGCAGTTGAGCGTATATAAAGGGTGTGTAAGGGCTTCGGAAAACATTTCAATCGTTGGCGTAATGCAGAAACGAAGCGATTTATCCGACTTCCAAAAGGGCATGATCATTGGCTTTCGGGCCAAGGGTGGAAGCATTTCCGAAACGGCTGAGTTTGTGAACTGTTCGCGTGCCGCCGTGGTAAAAGTGTACCGTGCATGGCAAAATGGGACTGTCCAAAATCAGCGACGTGGCAAATGTGGTGCACCACGGGCCATAGATGACAGAGGCGAACGACGGTTGCGGAGATGCGTTCGGGCAGATAGACGGGCTACCGTTGAGCAACTGACCACCAAAATGAACCAAGGGGCTACCAAAAGTGTCTCCCAAAGTACTATTCAGCGAACATTGCTGCGTCTGGGCCTCCGAAGCAGACGCCTGGTTCGTGCACCTATGCTGACTGCTGTTCATCGACGGCGAAGGCTAGAATTTGCACGCCAGTACAGCAGCTGGACGTCCACTGAGTGGCGACAGGTTGCGTTTTCGGATGAATCGCGTTTTATGCTCCATCGGACAGATGGACGTTGGCGTATAAGGCGTGAAACCTCTGAAAGGAACCACCCTGCAACCATTGCCGGAACGGTCCAAGCTGGAGGCGGGAGCATTATGGTCTGGGGAATGTTTTCCTGGCATTCTCTAGGTTCACTGATCATTGTGGAAGGCACAATGGATCAATACAAGTACGCATCTGTCCTTGCGGACCATGTTCACCCCTACATGCGCATTGTTTTTCCTCAGGATGATGGCATCTTCCAGCAGGACAATGCGAGGTGCCATACAGCTGCCAGTGTACGTGCGTGGTTCGAAGAGCACCAGGATGAGTTTACCGTCCTCCCCTGGCCAGCAAACTCACCTGACTTAAACCCAATCGAGCATCTGTGGGACCATCTCGATCGAGTTGTTCGCGCCATGGATCCTCAACCGCGTAATCTAGCGCAGCTGGCCACGGCATTAGAGTCGGCATGGCTCAACATCCCAGAGAACACCTTCAGGGACCTATGTAACTCTCTTCCTGCACGTCTCGCAGCAGTCCGCTCTGCGAAAGGTGGTTATTCTGGCTTTTGGCAGATGGTCACATTAATGTGACTGGACTGTGTATATAGCGTTGTTCAAATATAGGTATTTTGACATAAAATCGGACTTTTTCTGAAATGACATGCCAATTTTTTTTTCCATATTTCGAGTCTACGACTCAAATGATGCCAAACTGCCAAGTTTTGTAAAAATCGCAAGAGTAGTTTTTCAAAAAATGATCTCTCAAAATTTTAGCTCCTCAGTGTTAATTAAATTTGATATAGTATATTTATTAGCATCTCTTCTTTTATGAAACTGATTGGATTTTTGCTTATACAGTTCGAAATTTAGGTTCCTTCCAAACAAAATTTGCCCATTTTTTTATGATTTATTTTTTAAATTTGTATTTTTAAATAATTTTTATAATTGTTTCGAAAAAAAATTTGAATTACAACCTATAACACTTTTACAATTATCTTAAAGAAAATTTATTTCTAAGTATACCCGCAAAAAATTTGACCTTTTTATTTAAAATTTCCGAAGATATACGTGAATTTATATATTGGCGCGTTTTGAAATTTGGCATATTTGTTGAAAGCGATAATAACGAAAATGTGGTTTACGCACTTCGTTAAAAATATTTGAAAGTAAAACGATCTGACTTTTTTCCCTCAGCTGCACTATGGAAGGGAAGAAAAATAGGTTGCTACATATTAAGAAGTTCGCCAAGTGAATTATTCTTGGCTCAAACTGAAAAAATTTCGCCAAGTTAACTTTATGATTTCTCCCTAAATTTTACAAAATTTAATATTTAGGCATAATTTGAATCGTAGAATCGAAATATGAAAAAAAATTGCTATGTTATTTCAGAAAAAGTCCGATTTTGTGTCAAAGTACCTGTGTTAGAAGGATGCTATATATAAATCTAATATATATACTAAGTCGCGCTTTCGAGACATGAAAAAACAAGTTGAATTTCGTCAATCGGCCCAGTAGAATGGGAGATATAGAACTCCCCCCCCCCCGTTTTTTTTGTGTGTGTGTACCTTTACTAAATATATGCATGCCATGTTTCATTTCTTCAATCAGTTTATTCCGAAAGATATCTCTGTTCCTTAGCAATTGTCCAGCTATGTACTTAAGTGGAAATAACACGTTAATATTTATCAATAAATATTTAACTACGTTTATTTAAGGACATATTTATATAACGGTAAGATTGACACAGCCAACAAACCACCTACCAAATCTAAAAGCTAATATTAAATTTAAGGAACTAACTAGTTGAGCTCTAGATCTTATATATCTTAAATCTGAATAACGTCTTAAAACTAGAACTGTCTATAGAAATAAATACCATATTCGGATTCCGCAATGTGAAAATCTATAAAAAAAACAACCGAAAAAGCTGCATGAAGGAGCAGGTTACTTTATATACAAAAGATAACTTATTATCAGGAAAATTATTATACATAAGCTCAGGAGAAACTGTGACAAGATACATGTTCTGTCTTTCCCACAAGAGTCATGAATATCCAGTCATGCTGACACGGTAGCTAAGTTACTGATAGTAGAAAATAATGAATATATATGAATATTTTTCATACCTTAAAGGGAAGATAAGAACCAGGCAAGAGCGTGGCAAGCTCTCTCATTCAAAACCTCGAAAAACTTGTGCCTCATTTACTAAATTCAGAATTTATGTGACATCGACGTCTACGCGGAAGAGAAAAACAAATTTTTAAAATATTTATGAGAGGCTCAAAATAATTTGCTCTTAAAGGGGGAAAAGGGGTTATAATATTTCAGCCCAGTGAAAGGATATTTTTTTTTTTTTTGGGAAACCCTTAGCCAGTCGAAAACTTTTGCGGAGCTTAAAACTTTCCATAAAAATACTCAGTTCTGAGCTTTTACCTGCTTTCGCTGTCAAATTACGCAGTAAGTTCATAAAATTTTAGAACCAAATTTTAAATAAACAATTAGCATTGTTTAATTTTTTACGTATATTATCATCTATAATGTTACACAGCTCCCCTATTAACTCCTTAAATGGGCTTCTAGATATACCCAAAAAGATGGCTTTTAGAATATTCTTTCACTTTCTCTTTAGTACAGTTCGCTATTAGATTGCGCAATCATTTCATTCCACAGGGAATGCATTCTTGGGCGTTTTTCAGAAAAGAGTTTGTAGAGATTTTAGATTATTTCGAAGCAGGAGACATGAAAAATGAGCAATGCCCTTGCCGGAACTCGAACCTCGGACCTCTCGAATACGCGCCAAGTGTGTTGACCATTACACCATGAAGGCATGCTAAGAAGACGGCAGAAATACCTTACATACTCCCCCTTTTAAAGGTCAACTAGGTATTAACGAACCCAATCGCCAAATTCTGGTGGTGAAGAATCACCATCCACCACCTTTTTTCGTTCGGGCGCCACTGTATAGACATTAGGATATTTTTGAAACAAGAGATATGAAAAATGAGCAATGTTCTCGCCGGGACTCGAACCATGGACCTCTCGAATACGAGCCGAGTGTGCTGACCATTACACCACGAAGGCATGCTAAGAAGGTGGAAATCTTATAAGTTTGCCTTTTAGGATGTTTGAGTTTCCTAAAAGTGAACTTTTAGGATGATATTGTTGCGTTATACGGGTTCGTGGATTTCAGAGTATCCGATGAAAACATGATGCAGAACAATAAAAAGCACAATATATTTACAAGAATCACTATTTACAGCACACTTCCAAAATTACCTTTAAAAGCGTCGAAAATCTACAATAAATACGCCGAAACAATCAGCAACACAGCTTCAGGCTGTAACTGTAGAGGTAGCTTCACGGCAACACTAAACTTATAATAAACACCGTGGCACAATCACCAATACACTGTCAAGCTATACTGTAAAGGTAAGCTTCACGGCAAAGCACTATCTCGATCGCTTCCCGTTCACAAAACTCTCGCGTAGCTTAGCACTCACAGTAAGCAGCTATTCTCACACTGCTCACAATCACAATTCTCGCAATTAATCACACTACTCGCTCTCAGAAACGCAAGGGTTTATATAGCTTTCCCTTAGGTTCCACAGGTTTCGAGAAATATCTCGACAGGAAGTTATTCTAGAAGCTTCCCGATTGGACCATGGAATATCGCCGATTTGGTCGCCAAATGGGCGATAAAGTCGCCAATCTGGCAACCCTACCATACACTATTTTATGGCAACCCTAGTGCTGTACCGGAAAGCTTACATACAGGCGCAACCGCCGAATTTTTCGCAACAATACATATATAAGTACGTACGTACAGACGTTACAAAAGAAAATCCCTTTTGAATCCGCTTTAAATCCATTTTACAATGCGTTTTCGAAAAAACTTTATTATGGATTACGCTGACCGGATCAAAATGTCGTCAAATGTTCACCAAGTTTGACGACTTTTGGCGATTTCTCGCCAAACTTACCAACAATAATTAATAACCAAAACAGCTGCCAGCTTGGCGATATCTCATTTAGTCAATGTTAAATAGACTTGTCCTTGTATTAGTATTTTTCTGGCAGAGCATCCTCCGTCTAGATCACTGGTTCTCAACGGGCCGGTGCCGCTCCCCCCCCCCACCTTAGGGGCGATGAACTTGTTTTGGGAGGTAGGGAGTATGTTCTGAGCGGAAGGGGGACGATGAGCATGTTTAGGCGTTGGAACTTAATTTTAAAACTCTCAAAAAAATTATTAAATCGATTATCCGGTTTACAGCATTTGTACCAGTAATAAAAACGAACTTAGGCGACTGCTCCCTAAGAATAGTGAGAAGAATTTACATTCCAGGCAGGATGACCTTGAAGAACTCGACACTACGGATTTTTTGCGATTGAAACCGAATGTTCAGAAACTGGCTTCAAGAGCAAACATCCCACTGACTGTACTTGATTTTTTTCACTGATATTACTCGTTTAGTGTATTTTTTCTGTTCTTTTTTTAATTATTTAATTAAGAATAAAGAATTTTCCAAACATGAAAAAGCGTTTTTTTTTATTTTATTTTATTTTATTTATTTATTTTTGAAAGTCCAAAGGTGCTTTGTCTCCGAAGGACAATTGTTTTCGGTTTGTGATTTTGCGCCGGAAACATTAAATGTCGGTTTACTTTTCAAACTGTTGCAACCAAATATTGCAGCCCTGTATTATAGAAATTAAATACTGAAGAATGTGCATAAATGTATGTATGTTTCTCCAAATGTGAAAAAACAACGTTACCTAGAGCCATCCAATTCTGAATCACGTAATCCTCCTCCGAATATAGGCATCTAGAAGCCCAAATTTGAAATTTGGAATTTGCTTTATTATCGATTTCATATTTTGCAAAACCTTACCGAATTTTTGATTAACAAACTCAAGGATTTCAAAGCGAGCAGTGGCAACGTTGTACAGAAAAAAACATTTTGATCTCCAGCGCGTGGGATTGTGTATAGGACATTCTAAAGATATGCTCAGTTTAAAATTATTTTGCGATATTGTTCTTTAACTGAATTTTATGGTTTAAGTGCGAAGAACTTGATATTTAACAAATAAAGGTAACACACAAAATGTTAAAAAAAGCCCCTTTGGAGGTAATTTGAAATCCGAAATGTTTCAGATTTTCTTTCTTTCTTTATTTTTATTATTAGTCATTTCAGTTTTAACCAAAGGTATGTAATTTACCTTCCAGGGCAAAACTATCGAGTTAAACAGACAAATTTGGTAAGTCAGTCTATTGAAAAAAAATTACTCTAAAGTTTTGTCTTTTATAATTCAGAAACCCCCTTTCCCATACCCTAAATTACAGGATTTTCACATACGGGGCGTTGGAAAATTTTTCGCTCCTTGGGGGGGGGGGGGGCAACTTAAAAAAGGTTGAGAATCATTGCTCTAGATTTTCAAGTCACATTATGTAGAAAAATAACAGCAATTTCACATATAATTGCACTAAAATTATCCGTATATGTACAAAATTCGTAACAGTATTAATGACCTAAATAGAGACAGAACAGACGTCAATATCTGACTGATCACCATTGGTCTGATCAGCACTTTCTTCTATTCGACGGCAGACAATCACCCTCTTAAAACCACAGAAGCAACCGGTTCACGCGCTCTAAAGAGCAATCCCTTTCACGGTTACCACACTGAGCAACAAGTTAACTGAACCGCGCCCTTTTTGAAGCCGGAAACCACAGCAGCAACCCTTCATACCAGAAAAATTTGTACAGAATATACTTCATCGACACTTAGATGATGTCTTACAAACATCAGACATTAAGAGAGAAAAGAGGAAGGAAATTTTAACGCGAGACAACAGACGCATAATTAAAATGCCTGGAAAAGTGATGGATATTGCTAACAAAGTAAGAATTATTAATGTCACGTGATATTCGAATGCCGCTCATCATGAAGGGCGTGTCACACCGTTCCGTCACGAAATGAACACTTTTGCCGTTATAATGAGATAATCTTCCCTTTTCATGGGGACGATCAGTTGACATTAATATAAAAGGTGAAAATAAAATCCCTAAAATGTTCATTTACGACCTGAGATAAATAAACGCACATCATTTCATTTCACACTAGATCCCCCCCAAAGAAAACCGACCCTTTTCTTCAGTTTACAAATATGAGTTACATTATTGATAAATATTTATAAATTTATTATATATACAGTGGCTCCCAAAAGTGTTCGTACACTTACGATTTTCATTGAAATAGGGCTCTATCCATTAATTAAAATTAAACCTTCCGAATGAGACTTTAATAATAAGATCTATAATCTCTTCGTAACAAAATTACATTAAATATTTTTTAAATATAGCGAAACTTCATTTTTAAGAAATTAATAATCAAAAAATGACAAACATTTTATCTCACAAAAGTCTTCGTACAGTGAAATATTTTTGGATAACATCAAAATTAGAATGATCGTTTGCCGCTTTTTTTAATTTTTGCATTGTGGTGGCATTTAAAAAATCGTTTGCTTTAATTTTTTACTGTTTACTTCACAATATTCTATTTATTATTGAAAAAGGGGTTGCAGTCGTAAAGAAATGACAAACAGCATTCGGAAATTGATTATTTTTCACCATAATAGTGGTAAATCAATTAGAAATATTGCTAAATTATTTAATTTATCCCATTCTACAGTGCAGTATGTGATAAAACGCTCTAAACAAGAAAATCGGGTTGAAAACAAGGTAAGAAAAGGTCTACCGAGAAAGTGAACTAAACGTGATTGAGAGATTTATTATTAGAAAATCTGTGAAAAACCAAAGTTTGAGGGCTGCAAAAGTTTCTGCAGAATTTAATACAAAGTTTTCTACTTGAATTTCACCGAGAAGCTGGATTACATGGGCGTTCTTCCTGAAAAAAATTTTTTGTGAGTGAGAAAAACAGAAAGCTTAGGCTTTCATTCGCAAAATCAATGATAAATACACCCGAAACGTACTGGAATAATGTCCTATTTGCTGACGAAAGCAAATTTAACATTTTTGGTTCCGATGGTCAAATAACTAACTGTATGGAGAAGGAAAAATGAGGAACTTCATTCTAAGAACTTAGTTGGAACGGTTAAGCATGGCGGTGGAGGTGTTGTTGTGTGGGGTTGTTGCAGCATCAGGACTAGGTAATTTGGTTTTTATGGATGGCATAATGAATCATTCTCTTTATTTAAATATTTTAAGAGACAATTGAAAATTATCAGCGTAAAATTTAGGTATTGGAAAAACACCTTTATTTTTAATCATGAGAACGATCCTAAGCATACGGCTCTCAGTGTTCCCCTGTGGTGTTTGTATAATTGTCCACAGGCTTTGAAAACACCAACCACCTCAGTCGCCAGATTTAAACCCCACAGAACACATCTGCAAAGAACTGGAGGTTAGAGTACGAAAACACGACATCAAAACGAAAAGCGAACTCAAAACAGTCCTGATGGATAAAAAAAAAAAAAAAAAAAAAAAAAAAAAAAAAAAAAAAAAAAAAAAAAAAAAAACTAGTAAAATTCTATTTCTCAGACGTATAAAAGCTGTTGTGGATGCTAAAGGATATCCTACCAAATATTAATTAAACGAAAAGTGAAAATATTTACTAATATGTCAAGATGTTTTTAAATTGTACGAAGACTTTTGTGAGATAAAATGTTTGTCATTTTCTGATGATTAAGTTCTTAAAAATAAAGTTTCGCTATATTTAAAAAATATTTTATGTAATTTTGTTACGAATAGATTATAGATCTTCTTATCAAAATCTTATTCAGAAAGTTTACTTTTAATTAATGGGTAGAGCCCTATTTCAATGAAAATCATAAGTGTACGAACACTTTTGGGAGCCACTGTATATATACGTATTTGGAAGCTAAGTACCGTTTTGAAAAAAAAAAAAAAAATAGTAAAACAATTTTTTCGAATCCAATTTTATTTTTACATGAAAATACATGACTTAAAACTATTTTTCAACATAGTTTCCGCCAATGATCAAACACTTGTCATAGCGGGTGACCAGTTTTTGTATACCATCGTCAAAGAAACTTCCCGCCAGTTTCGATAAACACGACTCCACAGCATTTTTCGTGTCATCGTCAGATCCAAAGCGCTTGCCCGCTTCATGTGCAGGAACAAGTGATAGTCGGACGGCGCCAAGTCCGGGCTGTACGGCGGGTGATCGAACTGCTCCCAATGAAACTGTCGAATTAACGATTGAGTGACACCAGCAGTATGGGGCCGAGCATTGTCATGGAGCAACACAATTCCTTTACTGAGCATTCCTCTTCGTTTGTTTTGAATGGCACGCCTTAGTTTTGTTAAAGTCTCACAATATCGTGCCGCATTAATGGTTTCACCTCTGGGAAGAAATTCAGTAAGCAAAACGCCTTTCCTATCCCAGAAGACAGTGCACATGATTTTTTGTGATGACATTGTCACTTTGAACTTTTGTTTTTTCGGAGAATGAGTGTGTCTCCACTCCATCGATTGTTGTTTAGATTCTGGTGTGAAATGACACACCCAAGTTTCATCACCTGTCACAATTTGGTTTAAAAAGTTTTCTCCCTCATCACTGTACCGTGTGAGAAATGTCACGGCACTACCAAGTCACTTTGTTTTGTGAACATCAGTGAGCATTTTTGGAACCCATCGGGAACACAGTTTGCGATAATTCAAGCGGTCAGACACAATTTCGAACAAAACAGTACGTGAAATTTGTGGAAATGCCTCTGAAAGAGTTGTCATTGTGAAGCGTCTGTTCTCATGAATTGCTTCATCAACTTTCCTTACCAAATCGTCGGTGACAACAGAAGGCCGACCACTCCGAGCCTCGGCGTGGACATCTGTTCGACCTGCATTAAACATTCTTACCCACTTTCTCGCCATTCCATCACCATACCTGCCAACCTCTAAAGATAAAAATTCAGAAGATTTCTCCAAAATTCAGAAGAACACGAAGAATTAATATCATATTAAAAAAATAACAATTTATACAAGTAGAAAAAAGAAAATTGTACTTACATTAGTAAATCTCAATTAAGTAATAACTAAAAAATTTATTAGGAAACATAAAACAAGAACTTAATGTTACACAAAAAAATTATTGCTATGAATTTAGAGTGCATTTTTGGCTTTAGTCAAAAATTCTTTGGAAAATTTCCTGTCATAACAATTAGTTTCCTCATAACATTTAGCAATTAAAATGTTTAAGTTTTTGGTGAAATTGAAGAACGAAACGTAGTTTTGTTTTTCTTCACAACACTGAAGACTCTCTCGCACTCAGCATTACTGTGTGGAATTACCAGAATAGCACATGAAACTCTTGCTAGTCTATCATATTTTGGTGTTCCATCAGCTCTTTTTATTCTTTTTAAGGTACCAACGAGGACATCAAGTATTCTTCTCCAGAACTGGCAAAGTCTTCAAACTGTGGAGCAGAAAATTGGTTCTGTAGTTCATCTAAAGCATCATTGTAAGGTTTTAGTTAAACTAACCAAGTTTTATTTTAATTTAAATCTTTCTATCTCTTCTCTGTTTCAACTTCCCGTCAGAAGAAGCGCGCGTTTTCAGCTTATGCTAATTTGAAGTACAGCCAAGTACTATTTAAACCAGAGGTAGAAACCTCTCAGTGTGAGAGAGCTTTTAGTCTCAGATCACGGTCAGTCTGCTCGACGTTCGCCTGACCAGCTAGCAGCTAAAATTATAAGCCATAGTGCTTACTACGTGATTGCATATTGAAATAAATTGAAGTGCGATAGTAGTATTAGTAATTCTTGCTACGCACCAGTTAGTTAGAGGCCAAACTCCGCGAATCTGCTCTGCGAGCAAAGTTTAATTTAATTTCTATTTAGGTTTAGTTAAATTTATTTGATTTGTTAAGTTAGGCCCAAGTGTGGTCTTTTACTTTCTATATCTCTCCCGAGTTGGGAAGTGTGTAAATAATAGTGATTTAATAAAAGAGGATTTCAAATCCCTTTCACGTGCAGTTATTCTCCAGCACACCAGAACATAGCGTATTTTCTGCTCCCTGTTACAGTTCAGGACTTGAGACCAAGGACCCTTGTAAGTACTTCATCATGTTTCCAAAGAACATGCACAGAACACTCAGTCCTGATATCATTATTGCAAAAGCAAAGGTTTGATTCTGTTTGTTGGCTTTTCCCTTTTAAAGCATTTGGATTAGAAGCAAAGTTGGTTTTCGGAATCTTATATGCCGACAAATTTGATGGGATCTGTGGTTTCGTTTTGGTCTCTTCGTGGAAATATTTTAGCAATGCATCCCACTGTCCAATAAACCTTCCTAGCGCTCTGCCTAAGGATAACCATCTCGTGCAAACATGTTTCAGAATTTTTCTCGTTCCACCAGAGCACAGTTCTTGGAAATTCTTTAGGCTGTCTTTCTTTTTTACACTTTTTTCCAGATAAAAAAACACATCAATCAGAAGCTGGTCAATATTTAATGGTAAAGCAGCTGCAGCTTTTTCTGCTGCCAAATTAATTAAGTGGCATGGACATCCAATAACAATTAATTCATTTTGTTCTTTTTTGAGGAAAGAGCCTACACCCTTTTTGTCACCCACCATGACATGAGCATTATCTGCACCAAATGAAATGCAGTTTGATATTGGGATGTTAAGTTGTTTCAACTCATTAATTACCAAGGAGGCAATATTTTCCATTTAACAATGGAAGACGCAAAAGGTGAGTTTTCATTTCATTAGAAACATCACAGAAATATGTGACAACTATGGGGTAAAGCTTCCGATCGCTGTCGTTGCTGCCATCGATTAACACCGAAAATGCTGAATTCTGGACTGCAGCTATCGTTTTACTTTGTGCATCGCAAGCAATTTCGTTCACAATAGAAGATGTTTTCGTGCGATCACAAGCATATTTCTGAGCAATCTTGGAGTCGGGAAACATCCGTCTGAAAAGTTGACCGGCGTGATCGGCAGAGCTTAGCGGCACGTTGTGTTCGATGAGGAATGCAGTAAACAAACACTCTGTCAAAATGACATCGGCATCCGAATTCGTAGCCGAATTTGAAAAAAAAAATCATCCACTTTCTTTGACGTTGTCGAAGCCGAAGCATTAACTTGCTTTTTAGACTTAACATGCTTCACAATGTCGCT
The DNA here is from genome assembly GCA_000611955.2 of Stegodyphus mimosarum. Lineage (NCBI taxonomy): Eukaryota > Metazoa > Arthropoda > Arachnida > Araneae > Eresidae > Stegodyphus > Stegodyphus mimosarum. The sequence continues at coordinate 144,161 of KK115021.1, read as the reverse complement.
TCTTCCACCGTGACTTATTATGAAGTCACACACGCACACGTTGCAAAATGCATAGTTATTTCCTTTGAAGGATTCTTTAATTGTTGGAAATTCGGCTTTGTAGGCAGGCAGAAAATATTAAGAATACGATTTTTTTGAACTCATTTCGTAACAACGACGTATTAAGAAAATTCGTAGCACGTGCAAACAAAAAACAGCGACACTGACTCCGAGCTGAGTAATTCCCTTGCTGCTGAAGCGAACGCGAAAAAAATAATCTAGCGCCCACAAAGAAAAGAGTGGGAGAAACAAGTTCAGCGCATTGGATTGGCTGGTTAAGCGGCGAGTTGGGAGAAACCGCATGTTACTGGATTCGAAGTAGTTGGTAGTTGGCGGTAAAACTACATGTAATTGGCGAAAATCGCTGAATTGGCGAAAAATTCTAAAATTTCGACAAAAATCACTAAAAACACTTGAAAAGGAAAAAAATCGTAGAAAATGGATTACGATCGTAAAATCGTAAAGACAAACGCATTTTCGTAAAAATTACGAAAAATTCGTAAAAGTTGGCAGGTACGCATCACTTATCGCGTATTCACCGTAAACTTCTGTCACTTGACGATAAATTTCGGCCCGTTTAACATTCCTCGCGTTCAAAAATTTAATCACGGCACGAATCTCACAGTCAGCGGGAGAACTAATTGTCTTAAACATTTTGAATGTGCACAGCAAACTGAAAACACAACATAGAGCAACCAAAATGGCGACAGTTGAAAGTCAGTGAACAAGAAAGACTAGTGCGCATGCGCGGGACGCCTACCACAGCGCTGCGACGGCGCTAGAATGAAACGGTACTTAGTTTCCGATTACGTACGTATATATATATAAATATTGTTCAAATTAAAAACCCTAAACAGGCAAAAGAAAAACACAGTAAGAAAAATATTTTGAGCAAATTATAAATTTAGCAACAGAATTTTGGCAAAATAAAACTATAAATGGGCCTATATATGTGATGATTTGGGAATGACGCAGATGGGTATCGCAGCAGAAATTTCATTCAGTTTCATTCATTAAATATTTTTTAAACCACTTTTTACAAAACAACACATGAATACATTCCTTACTTGGGTTGGCCATATGTTAGTGGGGAAAACAGTTAATTCTTTATTGTTATCTGTAAAATATTAACCTTTACACGTTTCATAGTCAGTGAATAATAAAAATACGAAGGCAGTTCAATTCCATGTTTAGCATATCTTTTAAGATACAGAGGTTTTCGATAAAATCAATGGCAATCTGATATTGAATTTAGTTTTAAGTTAAACTGCGATATATATTAGAAGTATTAATTAATGATGTCAGAATATGATTAAGCAGAGGTATAATTAGCCTCTTGAAAAGACAAAACTGAACCCCAAACTATCGTTGATGCTTTAAGCATTTTGAGACAGGGCAAAGACTCAATTTAAAAAGCAAAACTATTCTAGGCTATTTATCCAAAATTAATTATTTATAGACGAAATGTGATAAGCACGTGATAATAGTAGAGGAAGCAATAATTCTAACGCCATCTACCGAATGCAACATAAGTAAAAAGATTTTAAAATTCTGACACAGTTTATTTTCGAAAAAACTGAATCGATATTAATAACATTAACTAAAGTTAATAAATACTGATGAACCTGAAAGGCTTTCAGAAAATCTAATTCTACAGCTGAAGACATCTTTCGGAGAAATTTAGCGGAACTAAAGCTAAAATAATGACTAATGGACCAACATAGGCTATGAATGGAAGATATATTTATGCATACCTCCCTACATGACATAAAATTCGTGTTTCAAGGCAGCGTAGCCTAAATTTCTTATATGAATGTTAAACCATAATGATAAGGAATGATATAAATTCCCCCAAAATTACAATATGATAAATTGTCTCTTAAGACGGTACGACGCGTACAGCGGAGAAAATAACATACAAATATAATTTGTAGAAAATCCGAACAATTTTGTAACTGGCATAAAAACTTAAAAATAAATAAATAAAACAAAATCTAAAAGCCTTCAGATTTTACATTACGCCCAAAGCGCGGCTTTTTTTTTTTATCATTTTCTGTGTTACTTTTATTTATTAAATATCATATTCTTTGCACTTAACCATAAAATTCAATTCAACACCAATACCGCAAAATAATTTTAAAACGAGCATATCTTTAGAAATTCCGATACTGGAGATAATTTTTTTTCCCTTCTCCCAGTACAGTGTTGCCATTACTCGCTTTGAAATTGTTGAGTTTGTTAATCAAAAATTCAGTAAAAGGTTACGAAGTAAGAGATAGATAATAAAACAAATTCCGAATTCCAAATTTGGACTTCCAGATGACCATATTCGAAGGAGGATTACGTTATTCCAAATTGGATGGCTCTAGGTACCGTCGTTTTATCACAATGCGAGAAACATATATACGTTTATGCAGATTCTTCATTATTAGTCCAAAGGGGCTTTGTCCCTCAAGGACTATTGTTTTCCTTTTTGCGATTTTGCGTCGGAAACATTAAAAGTCTGTATCACTTTTCAAACTGTTGCCACAAAATATTGCAGTCCTGTATTATATTTAAAGAAATTAAATAATGAAGAATGTGTATAAATGTATGTATGTTTCTCGGATTGTGATAAAACGACGGTACCTAAAGACATCGAATTTTGAATGCCGTCATCCTGCTGCGAATATAGGCATCTGGAAGCCCAAATTTGAAATTTGGAATTTGTTTTATTAACGATTTCATACTTTGTAAAACTTTAACGAATTTTTGATTAACAAACTCGAGAATTTCAAAGCGAGCCATGGCAACGTTGTACAGAAAAAAACATTTTCATCTGCAGCGCGTGAGACTGTGTGTAGGAAATTCTAAAGATATGCTCAGTTTAAAATTATTTTGCGATATTGTTCTTTAACTGAATTTTATGGTTTAAATGCGAAGAACATGATATTCAATAAAGAAAAGTAACATACAAAATGTTTAAAAAACTCTCCTTTGGACGTAATTTAAAATCTGAAACCTTTCAGATTTTTTTATTTGTTTTTTATTTATTTATTTATTTAAATATAACACAGGGCGATAATATTTGGTGACAACAGTTTGAAAAGTGATACGGACATTTACAGTGAATCGACGTAAAATGCCAAAACGAAATTAATAGCCCTTCTGAGCTAACGCTCCTTTGGGCTAATAAGGGTTATGACAACATGATATTGTTTTAAAGAAGAAAATTTTCTAAAAATACTTTTATTACCGTCTTGAAGAGTTAAATAAGATTTAAAAACTGAGGCATCAAAAAACTGTAACTGCAACTCTTCGTTAGCATATGAAGATAAATGACGAAAGCTAGCACCCAGGAAGCTAGCAGGAAGAATCAATAAAAATGTCATTAAAAAATTACAAAAGGAAAAAAAAAAGTAACAATGATGTTAAAAAAAATCGTCGCTCGCGTCCTTGAGTTGATACTCGATAGCTTCCCGGCAGATGTCATTTTCAACCTCGAGAGCAATAAAATATTAACAAAAACATCCTAAAAAGATGGATAACATCAGTCGGCCAACAGAAATAAGGTGCCATTCGTCAGTTCCATCTGCGGTGCATGAACTTTTATCCTTGATGTAATCACAAAATGCCCAAGGTACTGAAAAGGAAACGATATTTCCGTCATAGATTACGACATAAAAAAGCATGTGTTGGGTAATTCTCGAATCCTGTTTTCTGTATTTTCTCAGACTCTTACGGGAAATTACAATAAAAACTAAAAATGATATAAATCTTTCCCATATCGAAAGAATTTTAAATTAAAAATGTTATGAAAGCATCGCTTGGAAAACGACTTAATTTTTTTTAGCCCAAACGGGCAATTTACCCAGAAGGGCTAACAATTCCGTTTTCGCATTTACGTAGGTTCATTATAAACGGCGTTTCACTTTTCAAATTGTTGCCACGAAATAGTAGAACTCCGCATTATATTTAAAGAAATTAAATAATGAAGAATCTGCTTGAATGTATGCATGTTTCTCGCTCTGTGATCAAACAACGGCACCTAGAGACATAAATTTTGACTAACGTAGTCCTCCACTCGAATACTGGCAGTTGGAAGCCCAAATTTGGGATTTGTTTTATTATATATTTCATATTTTGTCAAACATTAAAGAATTTTTCATTAAGAAACTCAACGATTTCAAAGAGAGCAATGGCAACACTGTACAACAACAACAACAACAACAACAACAACAAACTTTTTCAACTCCAGCGCGCGAGACAGTGTATCAAAAATTCTAACGTTATGCTCAAAATAAACGAATAATTTATTTTTAGCATAACTTAAGAATTTTTTGTAATATTGCTATTGAATTGATTTTTATGGTTTAAGCACGAAGAACATGATTTTAATAAGTAAAGGTAATACACAAAACGTTAAAAAAATGCCCTTTTGGCCGTTATATAAAATCTGAAAGCTTTCAGATTTTTTGAAATAAAATAAATTTTCTTTTTCAAAGATTTTAATTATGATCAACAAAAACAGCATCACGACAGGGTTTTTTTCAGGATGCTGTTCCCGTATGTTGTCCTATTGGCTAGGGCTTTCCAGTTTTTAATATTAATAAAATTAAATCATTTCCAACGTACTGAAACCATATCAGCCTGTTCTTCCATACATTTTATTTCGTGTTGGCTTACAGTTTAGTGCTTACTGATTTTTCTATGATTAATCTTGCAACATGTCCACACCTACAGCATCAAATATTAGCTTATCAACATTTTCCAACTACTCATGTGTTCCCAAGCATTAATCACCGCAGATAATGGAAAGTTGAGCGTAATTTATCGGGTCAAAACACTTCAAGAATCAGAAGTATGGAATCATTCCATACATTCATAGTTTTCCTGCAGCTGAGATAATTGTGTCTAAAAAACGCTAAAGAAAATAACCTTCGAAACCTACGCAGTCGGTCCACACTTCAGTAGGCCTTCTTTTGCGGAGGTCCAGAGGATAATTAAACAACCCAATCCGTCTACTGCACAAATGTCACTTGATTATTCGAATGCACATGCCATGTTTTGAAAGGTGTGGTGAGAGAAAGTCACAACCCACGCGCAGCCGCCCCTTTTTGTCCTTCCACGATCGCGTCAAAGTGACACTCGAATTCGTCAGTAGCAAGATTCGAATATCTTGTTACAAGGATAAAAGACTCTATCTGATTGAAATTCTAATATTAACTGTGGAACAAAAAATACATGATTAGAAATCGCAATCAAGAACTGACGTCTATGAAAAATGGATTACGTAATGTATTAGTTTGGCAAGAAAGTAATTTAGGTTTACACAAACAGATAGCGTTATGTGTTCATTTTGTTATTCCTCTGCCTATCTTATAATTTTTACTTCCTTGTAGGAAGTACTGTAATCGCAAAAATTTTCGGGTATCGTATTTCAACGAAAATATCCATTTGGGCTGCTGTCGAATGCAATTTAACCATGTTTTCGCATAACACCTATACGTAAGAATAGAATAAAGGACTATTTTTCCAAAACGGGTCGCAAAAGGGATTTAAAATCGATACAGAAGAGATTTTTTAGTGACGTCTGTGCGTACGTACGTACGTACGTACGTATGTATGTATCTCGCATAACTCAAAAACGAGTAGCCTCAGAATATTGAAATTTTGTATGTAGAACTGCTATAACATCTAGTTCTGCACCTCCCTTTTTCATGGCTATCCGTCGTACCAAAAGTATATAAATATATATATATACCCACTTTGTTACTCGGCTCGGTTAGGTTTTTTTTTTTTTTTAAATTCTTATTGTTCTTACGTGTTTGTAAATTGTGCATTTTTACAAAATAATTGAAGAACGTTGTTCTTATCTTCCCGTTAAGGTTTTTATGCCTTTAGTTAGCCTGCATGTTATAGTTGTAGCGTTATCAAAATTTAAAATTGTTTAAGTGCGGCTAAGCCTAATTATTTTGGCCATAGCGGTCATATTTGTTTACATTTGAAACTTAGCAGGATAGTGGATTTATTACCAATCTAGAGAAACTAAGCTTCACAACAACAAAGATAACGCTTGTTTTATTATTATGAATTAAATCATGCTTAATCCATTCTGGAATTTATTCGAGGACATAAATGTTGAAGATTTACTTCGTAATTTTTAATATAGATATTTTGAGTTTTTATGTATTTTTGCCTTGCCGCGAAGTGAGAACTGAATGAATTGAATGAGAAATACTGAATCGTCTGTGAAAAACTGTTTCTTTCCTTCCTCCCCCCCCCGTCGTTTAGTTTCTTTTATACATTACTTTAGATTTATCAGAGTATTTGAATAGAACACGTGGCAGCGATCAGATAATTCTTTAGATGACATATATAATTTTTGTGCATTCTGAGTTATAAAATGAATGAGATGTAACGTTGTTAAGTGAAGCTAGCGCCAGACTGTCGCTATTGTAAACAAATATGGTGGATTTTAAAGTGTGCATTTATTCTATTGTGGTTTATACGCTATCGACGAAGTAGATCAATCCAATAAGTTTAAACGAAATTCATGAAAAATCCGTATAATTTAATATTCCGCACAAGGAAGTCATGTGATGTATACATCAGATTTTTTATAGTTGCAAAAAAAATGGCTGAACGTCACAATTTATGGTATTGATTGCCTAACACATGTGTCAGAATGTGTCAGAACACATGTGTCAGAATGTGTCAGAACACATGTGTCAGAATCGACTTAACCAATTTCGTTCTGAAGCTTTTTCACATAAAGATCACCAATGTTCTAGCCGATTACTGAAGTTGATGAGGAAAGTGTTAAAACCATAGTTGAAACGAATCGTCAGATAACAGTGCAAGAGATTGCTGAAAATCGCATAAAATATCTTGGACTCGTTAAGAAGCTGGATATTGGGGTTCCAAATGAATTGAAAGAAATTCATTTAACACAACGAGTCAATATTTGCGATACACATTTTAAACGTAATGCAATCGGCACTTATTTTAAACAAATTATCATTGCTGATAAAAATGGATCAACAATGGCTGACAATTTTGTGGAATTACATCTGCACTTTGAGGTACTCCCAAGCAATTAAACGATCAACTCAGATGCTTACTACCAGAAACTTATGAAACTGGAGGCAGCAATCAAAGAAAAAGACCCGAATTGGCAAATCGCAATGGAAATCATGTTAATAGTTCTATGAACAATAAAGTTCTATAAACACGAAATCATGAAGTCACCATAAAGATGACATCCAAAAGAGTGGAAGATATCTGACTGATTAAAGCTTATTTTTTGTATAAAAAAAAAAAATTATTTTTATTTTACCTTAAAAAACCGAAACTACTTTCCTGTACATGAATAAAATGAATAAAATGAAATGTTCTTGTTCAACATACAAAATAAAGAACATTTTAACAAAGGATCATTAATCACAGTAAAATATCACTGGTGGTCAATTCTGTTTATCGCTGTAATCAGCTTATTGAAAGAAAGAAATCTGATGTATACACCACATGACTTCCTTGTACGGAATATTAAATTATACACATTTTTTCCTGCATTTCGTTTAAATTTATTTCCTAGAATTTTAGAGATATATTTCTCATTCAATTAATTCAGTTCTCACTTCGCGGCAAGGCAAAAATACATAAAAACTAAAAATATTTCCATTAAAAATTGAAAGTTATAGAAAAACATAAAACACCCAAGTACAGTTAAAACAATTAAAAAACAATTTTTACAATAAAAATTACAGTTTCTGCGCAAAAACAAGCAATACGGCCACCGGGCAAAATGGCAGATTTTTCGGTGCACAAAACTGAAAGTTTACTTTTGGTCTCACTCGGCAAAAAGACACTGAAGGCGTAGAAACTGACTTAATTTGTTGTGGACGTTATACAGAGTCAATATATAGGATAATTTAATAACTTAAATGATAATTCCAGGGTGGATTAAGCATAATTTAATTCGTAATAATAAAAGAAGGCGTTATCTTTGCGGTTGCGAAATTTAGTTTCTCTAGATTGGCAACAAATCCACTATTCTGCTAAGTTTCAAATGTAAACAAATATGGCTGCTATGGTAAAAATAATTAGGCTTAGCCGCACTTAAACAATTCTTACATTGTTGATAATTCTACAAGTATTGCATGCAGATTTTCTGAAGGCATAAACCCTCCAACTTTTAGTTCAGTTACAAAAACCACATTATGTCTCAATAATATATCGTGTTAGAAACTTCTTTAATTGATTAAAATATTGGTGCAAATGTTTATCAAAATTAATAATAACATACATTATAAATTATACGAATTAGGTGTATTATAGAGCACGATAATCATGAAAGAAATTCAGTAAATAAGACTGCTGCTTGCTAAATAACTACAGTTATAATTTAAAATATTTATATAATTATACCT
>KK115021.1:107928-131284 GCA_000611955.2 Stegodyphus mimosarum | reverse complement strand
AAAAAAAAAAAAAAAAAAAGACAGGAAATTTCTTTATAATAAAAATCACTATTCTTCCACCATTTTAAATAGATGAAAGTAAATTAAAAGTTCTCATGAATGAGTAGATCGCTTCTGGCGTACTTAACATTCGTAATTACGCTTCCTTTGTATCGCAATGCACGGATTTATTTACACGCTTTATTTTAATTTTCTGTGCTGAAAATGACGGACGACGTAAGTACCATTAGAAAATTATGCCGTAAAATGAAATCACACAATAACTTAACGATTTAACTTACACACCTGATACTGAACTACAGAGGCTGTTCGCACATTTTTTAGACGATTTTGGTAAGCGGTAATAAAAAATCGTTTGCTGCAAAAGAAGTAATTGCAATTGCACTATGTTTTTAAAAGTCAAAATTATCGTCTGTGGCTTGAAAGTTATGTTTTTATTCAAAATGGCGAATTTAACAAAGCAGTGATTCGAAGGTTACATTGACGCTCTTTCCGAAGAGAAATAGGCATACTCCGTTATCCAAAAACGATGTGAGAGTCACGGTTTTGTGATATCTAAAGCGTCGATAGGTAATATCGTCGACAAGAAATGAAAAAAAACGTCAAATTGGAGCCTCGAGTGGAACAAAAATTCCAAACAAGTATCCGAGGGAAAAACGGACATCTTCGACTATTGCAAAGGTACGTTGTTTAATGTTAAAAGAAAATCCCTCTAGTCTAAGGACAGTTGCAAATTCATTAAAATGCTCGGTGTCCACTGTAAACAAAATGATAAACGTTGATTTAAATCTTAAGAAAGGGAAAAAACGCAATGTGCCTCGTCTTCTTCCGAAGCATATCGCTCGACGCAGGACACGCTGTAGAATTCTATATGAGAAACACTTATCCAAAGAAAAATGGAAAACAATTGTCCCAATAGATAAAGCATGCGTGTATTTAAATGATTGTAACAAAAAAAAAATTTATGTTCATAAAAGGGGAGAAAAAAATTTTAAGTACATGGTTCAAAGAATCGAAAGAAATTTTTTCTAAGGGATTCATGATAGTTGCTGGTTTTTCTTATAATGGCAAGTTAAAAATAAAGAGAGTGCAAAAAAATGTCAAGATTAACTCCAAATACTATCAGGAACATATTTTATCGCCAATGTTTCTGAATGAAATACCGTCGCTTTACCCACAGTGCCATCCACCTGTGAGACTCCATCGGGACAAAGCTAGCGGTCACACATCAAAATCCACTGTAAATTTCCTAAAAGAAATGGAATAAAAAACTGCTATCAAGGCCATACCCTTCACTGATATCCCTACTAAATCTCCCGATGTGTCACCTATGGAATTTTGTACTTTTGGACTTTTAAAAACTTCATTATCCAACCGTTGTCCCCAAACCCTAACCGGACTCTGGAAAGGTGTTCGGGAGGAATGAGATAGAATACCTCTTCTGACACTTCAAAAGGCATTATTATCCTGGAAATTGCGGTGTGGAAAGATAGTTCAGAATAAAGGATGTCAAATAGAACACTTAAAATACAAGAATTTTATGTAATTTAGTTTTACAATATGCATCGTTACAATCGAATACAATATGCATCGTCTAAAAAATGTGCGAACAGCCTCTGTAGCCTTCCGAAGTTTGCCTACCTAACAGCACTTCATGCAGAGTTGTTAATTTATTGCCCGTTAATTATCGTCGTTACTAAAATCAGTTCGCACGAAACATATATTCAAAACGAAACAAAACTTTATTTGCCCATTCCTGATGAGTCACCGCTTGAACCAGAACGTACAGCTCAAAAAGCCGATACAATACTTTCTCGACAATATCGTTAACAATTAAGCGAGCTGCCTTAAAGTATTAGAACTACCACACACCTATTTCTCTTAAAGACATCTGATTGTTCCCATGGAGGGAGAAACCCCCATGCATGTTCTTCTTAACTACTCCACTTGTCACTGTTAGTTTGATCCATAAATAAATAATCATCCAGGTTTTTAGATATACTGCATCCTTTTAAATGACTTCTGAATTGTCAGGTTTAATTTCACTCCATACTAGCCGCTATGCGGCCAGCCTTCGTCTGGCTTTTAAACGTACCGGAAAAATGCCTAAAAGACACACCTGGGACCTATGGCCGCGTAGTTCTTCCAACTTTTTTCTCTTTGTTAAGATTCCAACCCTCCTTTGTATACGGCCCTGATGTATCGCCAGAAAAACATATACATCTCGAATTTTTAGCAAATTAATTGCATGAGATGTGCATTGAACATTTGTTAAAGCATAATTTATATCCCCATTCTTAAGCACCACCATGACAACATAAAAAATTATATAAAAATTCTACAATAAAAGTAAAATTTTTTAAACATTTTCTTACTCGATAGTTTGAATGATCCTTTTTCTGAAATTTTGAAATGTTATGATACTTTAGCTAATCTTCTGAGGAAATGTGTCAGCAGTCACATCGCAGCCGTTTAACTTGTATAAAATATTACAATGAAATAAGCAATATCCCTTGATACAATTGTTAATTATCCTAATAAAGTGATTAAACAATTTACCGTTGCAAAAAGAAACAACTTTTTAATTTCTTAAACTTTTCAGTCTCTTAAAAACAGTAACATAAGAAATACGATGAAAAATTGTTGCCAAACCGAAATTTTTAAAAGAATGAAACTATTCAAAATGATGCAATTTCATCAAAAATCTATCAACAACAATAAGAAAGGAAAATTGTTGCCAAAACTACATTTTAAAATATCTGAGAAGTGAGAAGTGTATTCGGAACTTCATTTAAAAAATACAAAATATTATTATTTTTCCAAAAATTCTTTTTTTAAAAGGAGTCGAAAGGATTAAAGTTCGACGTGTCCAAAAATCAAAGGAAAATAAACACCACATTTTTTAAAATAAGTTTTTTTTAAAAAAATTCCGCCGAAAAGGTGTTAAGCTCACCTTCCTAAATACATTCGTATTGAATCGATTTATTGAAATACGAAATTTATTTTAAGTTCGTAAAATAGCTAAGTGTCTACGCTTCACGACGATGTAAAACTGAAATGTATAGAGTGAAATCTCGCTTTCCTGTAGCCCATTATGTCTCAAAATGACGCGATTTGGTCACAAAACATAAAATAAAAAAAATTCGAATTTCGAAAAAATCGCTTCGAGGTGCACTGGCTCTTGTGTAGATACACCTATGTACCAAATTTCGTGGCCCTGGGTCTATTAGCTTATTCGCAACACGAAGAATAACACACACACACACAGAGACTCTTTGTTTTATTATATGTAGAGATGTGTATTATCCACTTGCACACTATTTCTAGACAAGCATGATGCATTTGGCTTTAAGTCTTTCTGCACCTTCGGTGTCTTTTTGCCGAGTGTGTCCAAAAGGGTTAGGTTAGGTTAGGTTATTTAATTATGGCAAAGCACACGAGGGCTATCTGCCTAAGGGGAGGGATGCCTTCGTGGAGGACTTTCTAAGGGAAACTGGCTCGTATACACGTTACACATGGGGAAAACCACGAAAACGCCCATGCAGCCAGCCCGTTCGCGGGATTCGAACCTCGGACCGAACTACCAGTGTTCAGCGTCTTTACCGCTCGGCCGCTGGTGGGCGTGTCCAAAAGGGAACTTTAAGCTTTGTGCACCGAAAAATCTGCCTTCTTGTCTGCTGGTCAAATTGCTTGTTTTTGCGAGGAAACTGTAATTTTATTTGTAAAAAATTGTTTTTTAATTGTTTTTGCTAAATAAAAATTTTTTAATGAGCTTTTATTTAAAACTTTTAAAATAATTAATGGACTAAAAGATAAAAAATAATTTAGTATATCGTTTAGTAAGAACTAGAGAATAACTAATTCTCTTCACACAAAGTATTTTATCTCTTAACAATTTAAACATTTTAAACAAAGCTAAATATATTTTTTTTAACAATTATATTCTTTTCATCTTATTATTGCACAGAAAATACAAGATTTCTACTATTCAAAGCATCCTGAACAAATGTCTCTGAGCAGAAATATGGTACACTTCATTACTATGAGCACAAAATTATAGACAGATCTTGTTACATTATATATATCTTTTTAACTTTTTATATCTTGAAGCGATCATAGATTTTAAATCTTTGAAGTCTTGCATGATCAACAAACAGCAGAGTATAAACTTATTACTTTTATTATTTGCTTTCATACTTTTAATTTCCTTCTAAAAACGTACTTTAGTAGGAAATAAACCAGATGCTTGACAGCCAAAAAATATTTTTTATCATTTGTAACAATTTCGGCCCATCAGCAGCCGAACGACAGATTTCTTCGATTCCAGGCGAACGGGATGTCTGCAGGAGCGTTTAGTGGTTATCCTTAAACCCCTATCAGATATGCTTCCGCTACGCGGGACTGGACGTCGAAAGGGATAATTTTCAGAAACCGCATATTTTCAGGAAACCCACGTAGCTAGGTTACCATTTTCACTTACTACAGAGAGTTGAACACCAAACAGTAATCGATTATCGCTCAGATTGGGATCACGTGATCCTTCAGAAGGAGAACTTTCGTCTGATTAGTTGATCTCTACCCGGGATAGAGCTGCAGCCGAAACATTTTCGACGAAGTTTCAGAAAATCCCGCGTAACCGGTACATTGTTTTCGTAACTAGGCAGGGCTTCGCTTCCAGTGGAGCTGTTTTTTCTAGGAAGCCTTCCATTTAAACCAGTGCTACCAGAATCTCCTTTCTCAGAAACGTCCCGCGTCTAGCAGGGACCGTCGCTAGATGTGATAATCTCTTTATGTGTTACGTGGATAGGAGACAGTTTTCCTTAGAAAGTCCTCTACGAAGGCAACCTTTCCCTTAAGCAGATAGCTGCCGCGTGCTTTGCTATAACCAATTAAACCAAACCAAACCACTTAATAACCATTGAATCACAAGAGGTTAAAACTGCGGTTTACGACAAATACAAACTACAGCTGAATTCTCGCGCCGCTAACACGACCCCTTTCACTCCGCTAACCACGAACTGGAGTTAACTAGCTTTTAAATTATCTTTCTCATATCCTTAAATTGCATAACCTTGTCGTTTCAGCAAATATATTCTGAAAAGACAAAGTATTATACACCTTTTTTTTTTCGCAGTGTAGATAGAAGAATAAACGCTGATAAGTTATTTCTCTTTTTTTCAACTATTAATGACTTTCTAAATCTTTATGTACAAACTGATTACAACAGTCTAAATAAAAAGAGTTACGAAAGTAACTACGAATTCAGTACCCGAGGTATCTCTCTTGCTTCTAAACGATATAGTATTGTATTCTCAGCGCATAATGTCAAATTATCTATTAAGTAACAGGCATGTACTTGTGACCTTTCATTTACTCTTACCTTTATAGCCAGTTACTGCAATCAATTATTTCAACAGGTGATGTTAGCTCCAATACTTTTGTAATTAATACTCTAATTTTACCTGTGTTGTTTGACTAATACTAAACTTTAGGTTCTACGTCCAAACGCGTTTTAAAATCAATTAATACCATGTTTATTTAAAACGGTACAACTACATGAAGCGAAACATGTTAAAATAACTTAATCTTTGAAAACCGACTATTAATTATATTTTCAAGGTTCAATTCAATGAAACATAAAAGACCCAGATTTAAAGGATGGTTAACACAGTCGCTGTTCGAAAGTTGACCTATATATGAAATTATGCAGAACCGCATGTAAATTTCTAAATTATGCCGATCGGAGTTCTTGAACAAAGACGAGTAAAAAGGCTAAATGGAAGATTCGTCATTTTCAGACAATGAGACATAGGTTACTACAGGGCATATCGTTTGAAATGTTTGACCTTCTTTACTAACGGGCACTTTGCACGAAAAGACGATTCAAAATAAAATATTTTAATGAGTATTTGGTTTTAATTAACCCACTTACAAAAGCAAAATAAAAGATTCTCTCAAGTAAAAACAGTAAAGCCAGACAGTGAAGTTAATATCCTCAAAATAAAATAAAATTGTTTCAGGATTGCAAATCACCTAGCTACTTTGAAAATGTACAGCATAAATTACCTGAATCTGCAGTTTGCTTGCATTTCTTGAAATTGTGAAGGGTCACGACGGACTCGCATAATCGACTTAGAACAGGAGATAAGAAGATCAGCTATACCTTTGCCGGGATTCGGACTTTCAGACTGCCAGCCGGACGTGCTACCAGTTACACCACAAGATAACGCAACGAAAAGGCGAATATTCCTTTCAAAATGAAATTATTTATTTCAAACACTGCATTACTGATTTTGAATTAAGCAAGCATGTATATTGTGACACCTGTAATTACTTGTTTTTTTTTTTTTTTCACTTCGCGAAATACAGCTGCTACTTACTGTTTCATTCTCTCTATAAACACCTAATAATTATTAACTGATGCTAGTTAAAAGCACGACTCTTTTGAAGTTTAGATGCCTCAATCAGGATAATAGACAGACAAAAAGGATTTTTCCGCCAAATTTGTTTTTCAAAGATCGTAGATTGCTTTCAAAAATTTGAAAGAACTCAGATTTACATTGCATCAAAGGATGTGTTAAAGTTTTTTATACTCTCGCTAAGCACAAAAGGTTACCAATCTGCTCCTGGACATCGACACGACTTTTTTTTTGGCCTACTTTATTATTAAGCATCGATTTCTTCGCACTTACACCACACTGAAATTCAAGAGCAAATCACAAAATATTTAAAAACAGCATATGTTTAGAATTACCGATAGAGTGTTAGGAGTTACCATACATTTTGCTATGATCGCTATATTATTTCTTTGAAAACTAGCTGCTTGCGACACTTATTAGTCACCTAAAATAGTTATCATAAGAAGAAAAAGCATGTAATGATTTTAATGAGTCCAATTGGTGTCATTTCATAAAAATACTTAGTATCTCAAATTGCACATCTCATGATTTAAATGCATTTTTATTTATGAAAGTTAAATGTTTGACGCTTTACTGAATGGCAACACGCAGAGAATAACTATTCTATCTGAGGCAGTGGCAACACATTACCTTTAAACAGCTGAATCTGAGGATTAAAATCGAAAGATAAATTCTTACATTTTGCCGAATGGCAACACAGTGGCGCGCTGGAGACAGCAATGTTTTATTTCGAATAGTGTCTCCATTTCTCCCTTTCAAATCGCTAAATTTGTTTAAGAAAAAAAAAAAAAAAACTGAAAGGTTTTAGATTTTAAACTACGTCCAAAGGGGCGTTTTTTTAACGTTTTGTGTGTTACCTTTATTTATTAAATATCACTTAAACCATAAAATTCAGTTCAAGAGCAATATCGCAAAATAATTTTAAAATGAGCATATCTTTAGAATTTCCGATAGACAGTCTCATGGGCTGGAGATAAAAATGTTTTTTTCCTGTACAACGTTGCCATTGCTCGCTTTTGAAATCCTGGACTTTGTGAGTCAAAAATTCGTTAAAATTTTACAAAATATGAAATCGATAATAAAACAAATTCCAAATTTCAAATTTAAGCTTCCAGATGCCCATATTCGGGTGGAAACGTTCAACATTCAAAATTGGATGGCTCTAAGTACCGTTGTTTTATCACAATGCGAGAAACATACACACATTTATGCAGATTCTTTAATATTAAATTTCTTTAAATATAATACAGGGCGATAATATTTGGTGACAACAATTTTAAAAGTGAAACAACGCTTTTAGTGAATCAACGCAAAATATCAAAAGGAAATTAATAGTCCTTCTGAGCTTAAAATAAATAAATAAATAAATAAAATAAAAATTAATCAGGGGGGAGGGGAATCTGAAAGTTTTCAGATTTTATATTACACCCAAAAGGACTTTTTTTTTTCTGTGTTACCTCTATTTATTAAATATCATGTTCTTCCAACTTAAACCATAAAATACAAGTCAACAACAATATCACAAATTAATTTAAAAAGAGCATATCTTTAGAATTTCCGATACTCAGTTTCGAGCGTTAGAGATAATTTTTTTCCCCTGTACAGCATTGTCATTGCTCGAAAAATTGCATGAAATTGCATGAAATTGTTGAGATTCTTAATCAAAAACTCATAAATGCTTTACAAAACATGAAATACGTAATAAAACAAATTCCAGATTTGGGCTTCCAGATGCCTATAGTCGGCTGGATTCGTCGGTTGTTCAAAATTTAATGACTCTAGGTACCGTAGTTTTATCACAATATGAGTTACATACATACATTTATGCAGATTCTTCGTTATTTAATTTCTTCAAATATAATACAGGGCTCTAATATTTGGTGCCAACAGTTTGAAAAGTGAACCGACATTTAAAGTTTTCAACGCAAAATGCCAGAACGAAATTAATAACCCTTCTGGGCTAACAAATTCGAAGTTCAAAATTTGGCCTTCGAGATACCCATGCTTGGGTGTAGGGCTGCGGGTATTAAAAATTCGATGGCTCTACTTGGTGTCGTTTTTCCACAATGCGAAGATCATCCATAAATACAAACAGATTCTTCCTTATTTATTTATTTTTTTAAATAATACATCGCGATAACATTTGGTGGCAACAATTTGAAAAGTGATTCGGATAAAAAGTGCGTCTCGAGACTGGTAAGGCTAAGTAAGAATAGTTAAACACACGAAGACTATTACAATAACTAATAATAACAGACTAATAACAGCGAAGACATGTCAGAGATCCTAAAATTTAACTACCGAGTACTATGAAAAGAGTAGTTAGCAAATTTCGAAGAATTTTACTTGTTAAACTTGTGCTTCATTTCCAGATTTTGCTCGGGATTCTTCATTAATATTTGTACAAATCAGTTTTAATGAGTTCTGATAACTGATTACTTCGATAATTGAGGCTTTACTATTTTTTATTTATTTATTTATTTTTATTTATTTATTTTATTTATTTATTTTTATTTATTTATTTTATTTATTTATTTTTTTTGGTCCTGTTAGTTAACTTTTTCGTTTAGTTTGTAAAGCAAGGTCCAGTTTAATTACCCAATTAACATGGTATCCTTCAAATATAGGCCCACCAGCGGCCGAGCGGTAAAGACGCTGAACACTGGTAGTTCGGTCCAAGGTTCGAATCCCACGAACGGGCTGGCTGCATGGGCGTTTTCGTGGTTTTCCCCATGTGTAACGTGTATACGAGCCAGTTTCCCTTAGAAAGTCCTCCACGAAGGCATCCCTCCCTTTAGGCAGATAGCCCTCGTGTGCTTTGCCATAATTGAATAACCTAACCTAACCTTCAAATATAACCTTACTGGGTTACTTACGGAAAATCCCGTCGACCACAAACGACGGCGCAGATCGCGCCAAAATAGTATAATCCTCGAACCACGTTCCATTTTCGAATTGGCACTCGCTTCGCACAAGCCTTAACGTTGCAACGCCATTGCATCTCAGTTTTTAAATATATCGTGTCCATTAACACATTTTTTTGAGGCCAGTAAGATTCCATAACTTTGGAAATATTCAACAGCATGCTCTTCTGTCGTAGGCAGGTCCCAGACTTAAATCATCCCCCCCCGAAAATGCGTGATAGAGGGAAAAAAAAGAAGTCTTTATTCAAGAATAATAACTAAGCCGTGTAATCAAGGTTACACCAAACCCAGCGTGTCTGAAGAAGACTTTTCCATTTTTGGCGAAAAATCGCGTAGTTTGGCGTCTTTTCTTTAATAGGCAAAAATGGTCGACGGGTTTTTACGTAAATAACTTTTACTGTAATATAGGTAAAAGAGTGGAGATGTTCTAACATGGCTACAGAGCTAGAAAATCCTACACAATACAGTAAATTTTAGTATTATGTTCTGTTACTTTAAAATATGCACTTCAATGCCATCGTCCCCACCTATGTAGTCTTCACAGCACAGCAATTATTTTCTCCACAGCATCCGAAACTTCACTTTAAGTTAGCCTTCATTCGTATGCTTTTAGCGAAAGGCACTAAACGGAAATGAAGTGGGAAGAAAAAATTAAGCGTGATGTCTTTTTTCCCGCAGCTGTTGTTTCCATGGTTATAAATCAAATCGTGTGGCGTAAAATAATCTTGATGCTCCTTTTAGTAAAAGTAACAGACTATAAGATACGACACCATTAGACAGGGGTAGCCTAGCCAGCTAACGCTGAGCCCACTATATGTATTTTCCTGACTCTTCCTACGCGCAACACGAGATATTTTCCCGCTAGAAACAAGGTAAAAAATCTTTAGACAAATATCTTTTGCATACTTTGTTATAATACACAGTCCAGTCACATTAATGTGACCACCACGTACTTTCCATGTCAGAGTTAAATAACCAATCACAGAAGGCAGGTGGCAGCACAGTGCAGTTGAGCGTATATAAAGGGTGTGTGAAAACATTTCAATCGTTGGCGTAAAGCAGAAACGAAGCGATTTATCCGACTTCCAAAAGGGCATGATCATTGGCTTTCGGGCCAAGGGTGGAAGCATTTCCGAAACGGCTGAGTTTGTGAACTGTTCGCGTGCCGCCGTGGTAAAAGTGTACCGTGCATGGCAAAATGGGACTGTCCAAAATCAGCGACGTGGCAAATGTGGTGCACCACGGGCCATAGATGACAGAGGCGAACGACGGTTGCGGAGATGCGTTCGGGCAGATAGACGGGCTACCGTTGAGCAACTGACCACCAAAATGAACCAAGGGGCTACCAAAAGTGTCTCCCAAAGTACTATTCAGCGAACATTGCTGCGTCTGGGCCTCCGAAGCAGACGCCTGGTTCGTGCACCTATGCTGACTGCTGTTCATCGACGGCGAAGGCTAGAATTTGCACGCCAGTACAGCAGCTGGACGTCCACTGAGTGGCGACAGGTTGCGTTTTCGGATGAATCGCGTTTTATGCTCCATCGGACAGATGGACGTTGGCGTATAAGGCGTGAAACCTCTGAAAGGAACCACCCTGCAACCATTGCCGGAACGGTCCAAGCTGGAGGCGGGAGCATTATGGTCTGGGGAATGTTTTCCTGGCATTCTCTAGGTTCACTGATCATTGTGGAAGGCACAATGGATCAATACAAGTACGCATCTGTCCTTGCGGACCATGTTCACCCCTACATGCGCATTGTTTTTCCTCAGGATGATGGCATCTTCCAGCAGGACAATGCGAGGTGCCATACAGCTGCCAGTGTACGTGCGTGGTTCGAAGAGCACCAGGATGAGTTTACCGTCCTCCCCTGGCCAGCAAACTCACCTGACTTAAACCCAATCGAGCATCTGTGGGACCATCTCGATCGAGTTGTTCGCGCCATGGATCCTCAACCGCGTAATCTAGCGCAGCTGGCCACGGCATTAGAGTCGGCATGGCTCAACATCCCAGAGAACACCTTCAGGGACCTATGTGACTCTCTTCCTGCACGTCTCGCAGCAGTCCGCTCTGCGAAAGGTGGTTATTCTGGCTTTTGACAGATGGTCACATTAATGTGACTGGACTGTGTAGATTAAACAATAACTTCGTTCACATATCCGAACGGAATCGTTCCCTGTTCGAGATTAAGCAGTATAATATTTTCATAATTTAACATGATTTGTTAAACATTTTGTCTTTTGTTTTGTCAATATATGTGAATTTTGAACAAAATGCCTAACGGACATATATGTTTCATATATACTACTAGCCGCTGTGCGGCCAGCCTTCGTCTGGCTTTTAAGTGTATCAGAAAAATGCCTAAAGAGAACATCAAACATTAAATTTGAAAACTGCACAGAATTTTACTCTGCAGAACAATTTTATCGAAAAAGAAACAAACAACAACGGAAAAAAAATTCAGTTAAAAATGCATTACATATAAAAAGCATACAACGAAATAAGCAATATCCCTTAATACAAATATTAATTATCCTAATAAATAAATTAACCAACTTCCCTTTGCAAAATCTTAAGAACTCAAATGGTATAAACAGATTAAGAACTTACAGATTAAAAAATATCATGCAAAACTTTTTTATAATTAAAATTATATATAATTAAAACATAATATTACAATGAAATAAGCAATATCCCTTGATACAAATGTTAATTATCCTAATAAAGTAATTAAACAATTTACCGTTGCAAAAAGAAACAACTTTTTAATTTCTTAAACTTTTCAGTCTCTTAAAAACAGTAACATAAGAAATACGATGAAAAATTGTTGCCAAACCGAAATTTTTAAAAGAATGAAACTATTCAAAATGATGCAATTTCATCAAAAATCTATCAACAACAATAAGAAAGGAAAATTGTTGCCAAAACTACATTTTAAAATATCTGAGAAGTGAGAAGTGTATTCGGAAGCTTCATTTAAAAAATACAAAATATTATTATTTTTCCAAAAATTCTTTTTTTAAAAGGAGTCGAAAGGATTAAAGTTCAACGTGTCCAAAAATCAATGGAAAATAAACGGCACATTTTTTGAAATAAGTTTTTTTAAAAAAAATTCCGCCGAAAAGGTGTTAAGCTCATCTTCCTAAATAAATTCGTATTTAATCGATTTATTGAAATACAAAATTTATTTTAAGTTCGTAAAATAGCTAAGTGTCTACGCTTCACGACGATGTAAAACTGAAATGTATAGAGTGAAATCTCGCTTTCCTGTAGCCCATTATGTCTCAAAATGACGCGATTTGGTCACAAAACATAAAATAAAAAAAATTCGAATTTCGAAAAAATCGCTTCGAGGTGCACTGGCTCTTGCGTAGATACACCTATGTACCAAATTTCGTGGCCCTGGGTCTATTAGCTTACTCGCAACACGAACGAAAGACACACACACACACACACATACACACACACACACAGACTTTTTGTTTTATTATATGTAGAGATATGCTACAACTGCATTTCATCAATACTAGCTCTGTTTGCTATACAGAAGATAAGCCATTTACGTACACATTTCTAGAAGTTGTACAGATATTAGTATTTTTTCGAAGCTGGAGAGATAGAATTACAGTATAAATATTAAAAATATTGTTACGGATTTCACTATTTATTTAGAATTGTAATTAAAATTGCTTTATTTTTCCCGTGCAACGCAGACGATTTTTGAAGAGAAAGCTACGTCGGAAAAATAAAAATAAAAGAGCGCGTGCATTTAATATTTAGTAAATAAATATCTCGTAATTACTGTTGCCATCCAGAAAAATCGAAATTGCTCCAGTGAATAATTAAAAAGCTTATAAAAGCTGAATTGAAACTCCTCATCCCAGTTGTAGTTGTAGCTGTTTAAAGCGAACTGCTGTTTGTTTACGTAATGCTGTAACGATTTCGCTGTGAGATAGAATTAGTTTATCTGTTTTGAATTGAGTTTTGCTAAACGTTTGAGATATTGTGCGAATATCTCTGAAGAAATATTTCAGCATTTTGATTTATTTCTTGCGGAAAGAATAAATTTTGTTAACCTTTTTTAACGTCTTGTGCATTCAATCCATAGCGAACCCGTTACGCACGCAATAATATGTTTCAGGCTAACAACAAATCAGAGCTGTTTTTGAAACAGAAATCACTAATTATGCAATTATTAATGTTCTTCGTCATGGGTAAGAGATCAATATAGATTTAAAAAGAGGAAAAAAGGAAATTGCTTTCAGCAAATTAATTATAACAATGACGAATGGTAATAGTAACATGATCTAATTTACCAACAGATCAGTAACCTTGAAATTACACTAATATACGGTTAGAAGTCTCAACGGATTGCCTTGGATTAACTCTAGATTATCCAGTTAGAATCCACCGTTTTTGCAATTTTCTACATTAATATGGGCATATTAACTACGATCAGAAAGTTTCATTTTTCTTTTTCTCCCCCCCTCTTCCTACTAAGAATGCGTTCATTGAAGCATTAAAAAAAGTTTTCGTTAATCATTTTTAAAATCGCAATTTCATCGCTTCACTGGGTTTAAAAAAAATTATAAATGAGAGCAAATAATGATGTTTGGTACGCAGGGAAAGTTTGCTAAATTACCCATCAGATCATAGGTGCTTAAACTTTTTTTTTTTTTTTTTTTTTTTTTTTTTTTTCTTTTTTTTTTTTTTTTTTTTTTTTTTTTGTGCAGCCTGCATGCAAATCTCTATCTTTCACCGAAACGCAAGCCATCGTAACATAGTTAATGTACAGATGTAAACTGAATTTAAGAACATTCCAGTAAAATGTTTCATGGCATCAGCCTACCTTTCTATTCTTCTATAAATTATTTATTCGCTTTTTAACTGGAAGACATCCGGCCCTATATGTAACTGTAACTGTATATGCCTTCCAGCAATTTCAAGAAATCGAAGGTGCCGGATATTTCTCAACGGGTGGGTAAAAGCTATACAAGACCGGAAACGGCATCAGTTGTTAGTTTTTAGTTCACAGCTGAGTTCGAAGTAATGAGAGATCTCTGTGCGAGCTTCGCTCTCTAGATGCGCTTTGCACTACGTTGTGTTTAATGTTCTTATTAGTTTGAACTGCTAACAGCTGATTGTGCTCTTATACCGTGAAGAGCTGTAGGAGTATTTTTGTAGAAAACACTTTTTAGATCTCAGCTGTGTTCGGAGGATTGAGAGATCTCCGTGCGAGCTCCGCTCTTTAGATGCGCTAAAGCTTCGCTCTTTAGATGCGTTGTGTTTAATATTCTCAGTAGTTTGAAGTGCAACTACTCATTATGCTCTGTGATATTGATGAGAATAGCTGTACGAGTACTTCTGCTATAAGTTCCAAAACGGTAAAGTTTTTTTTGGAGAAAATAAATTTTATCAAGCTATCATCTGTTCGCGTGCATTTAATCCATTACGAACTCGTACTGACGTAACAGTGCATTTCTTTGCACTATTTACTACTAAGCCAAAAACAAGTTTTAGTTATTTTCTGAGTTTATATCATTCTATAGAGTCATTAGGATGTTTTGACGCTGGAGACGTGAAAAATACGGCAATACTGTCGCCGGGACTCGATTCTGGACCTCTCGAATACGCGCCGAGTGTGCTACCATTACACCACCAAGGCATGCTGGAAGGAAGAACAAAATATCTTACAGACGCATCTTTTTAAAGGACAACTAGGGATTAGGAGACCCAATCGCCAGTCCTGGTAGATTAGGAGACGAATGATTGTCCACCACCTTAGTTAGTGCGCTAACTGTAGAACCCTTAGGATTTTTTGATGCTGGAGACGGGGAAAATGTACAGTGCCTTCGCCGGGCTCGAACCTGCATTTCTGGAATGCTCGCCGTGTGTGCTACCATCACACCACGAAGGCATGCTGGAGGAAGGAGGAAATACCTTGTAAGTTATTGCCACTTTTATGATTGAAATCAATTCCAGTCGTGCCTGTTTTAACCGATTAAAACCAACGGTTTGAGGTGCAAACTCGCCATCCCTAACATCTCAGCATGTAAACAAACTTACATAGAGTAAAATTAGTTGCTAAACTTTTCTACAACATCCAATAAATCTGTCATCACTGAAGCTTCAACAAATCGGTGGGTTTCATGACGCAAAGATGCAAAACGTGATTGCAAACATTCTTCTGCCACCCAAGAAGTAAGATGCGCTACATTTATTTTGACACGTGTTTAAACGAAAATTATCAGTTTGGTATTTTGCGTTCAGGTCATCGATCTTTTTTTTATCTTTAGAGTATTTTCAACGATAGATAAATTTCTTTTTCATCTGATCAATCAAAAATAGTTTTCCCTAAGATTATGCAAATCGATAGACAATTCGCAGACTTTGGCCTGAATTGATTTTTCATCTTTAAATCGTTTTCTTATCAATTGTAATATCATCTTTCTTACGTTGTGTTCCATTTATAGCAGTATTTAAAAGAAACGGAACAAATCCAATAAATAACATTTCAAAACTACATAGAAGTTACAAAAAGGCAAAATATTTACGAAAGCTAAAAACAGCATCTTGAGTCCTGAGAACACAACAATAGTTCAGTTATTTACAAAGCAATTAAACTGATTGAATTCAAAATAAAACAATCTGGCTTCAGTGGTTGTTTTTTCGCATATGCCAGAATTGTTCACTGTCAGTAAAAACTGTGACTTTTAAGAAAAATATACATCAGCAGTCTCAATCAGGGCGGAATTCCCTTATCAGAGGTAATTCCATAATTTCAGGGGGGGGAGGCATGCGGTCAGCTTTTTATTTACCTGTGACTTTAATTTTAGTCTATAAATATAAAAAATCTGATGTATACACCCCATGACTTCCTTGTACGGAATATTAAATTATACGCAATTTCTTCTGTCTTTCATTTAAACTTATTTCCTCAAATTTCATTAGAGATATATTTCTCATTCAATTAACTCAGTTCTCACTTCGCGACAAGGCAAAAATACATAAAAACCCAAAATATCTGTATTAAAAATTACGAAGTAAGTCTTAAACACTTATTTCCTCGAACAAATTCCAGAATGGATTAAGCATGATTTAATTCGTAATAATAAAAGACGACGTTATCTTTGTTGTTGCGAAGCTTAGTTTCTCTAGATTGGCAATAATTGGTGGATAATGATTCTTCACCACCGAGATTTGGAAATTTGTTCCCCTAATTCCCAGTCGCCGTTTAAAAGGGGGATTTCTCCCGTCGTCTTCGAATGCCTTCGTGGTGTAGTTGTCAGCACGCTCGGCGCGCATTCGAGAGGTCGGTAGTTCGAATTCTGGAGAGGGCATTGCTCATTTTTCATCTGTCCTGCTTTCAAAAAATACGTAATATCTCTAAAGGATAAATATGCAGTTATAAAAGCTAAAACATGAAAAATATTTATAAATAATTCTTTAATTTTGATATTTACATTGAACTCCCAATATCCACACTAATTAATACATGGATAACCAAAAGACAAAAATAAACGATAAATAACGCTACACAATTCTAATTAATTCGGGAATAGTATTAAAAAAAGAAATTTTCAGAGAGTTTAAATGAGCCATAAGATTTAGTCAATATAATAATAAAATTTACCAAGACATTTTTCAGTTTTCTTCTAAGAAAAGTCTGTCAGCTTCTCCTCCATTCTTAAGCCACGTCAGGATCTTTTATTATCAGATAATACGGGAAAAGCTGCACAGTCAAAAAATTAAAATTCAGTTTATTCAACAGCACAGTCTAACAGCTTGTCTATGCATCTCACAGTGTCCCGCCATTAATTTTTGCCTTCAAGCTCAAAATTTCCTTTTATATATTTTACTATTTTTAGTTCAAAGGGGCTTTGTCCCTGAAGGACTATTGTTTTCGTTTTGCGATTTTACGTCAGAAACATTAAAAGTCTGAATCACTTTTCAAACTGTTGCCACAAAATACTGCAGCCCTATACTATATTTAAAGAAATTAAATAATGAACAATCTGCATAAATGTATGTATATTTCTCCAAATATGAGAAAACAACGGTACCTAGAGCCATCCAATTTTGAATAACGTACGTTTCCACCCGAATATGCGCATCTGGAAGTCCGAATTTGGAATTTGTTTTATTATCTATTTCATATTTTGTAAAACTTTAACGAATTTTTGATTAACAAACTCAAACATTTTAAAAGCGAGCCATGGCAACACTGTACGGGAGGGGAAAAAAAAACTTTTTATCTGAAGTCCGCGGAACTGTGTATCAGAAATTCTAAAGATATACTCATTTTAAAACTATTTTGCGATATTGCTCTTGAACTGAGATTTAAGGCTTACGTGCGAAGATCATGATATTTAATAAATAAAGGTAACACACAAAACGTTAAAAAACGCCCCTTTGGACGTAATTTAAAATCTGAAACCTTTCAGCCTTTTTTATAAAACATTTTTATCTCTTATTTTCTTTTATACCTGAATCACTGTAACAATTTTTTTAACTTTTTAAAATTTCAGACCCCACATCACCTTTTAATTCTTTCTACATCCGCGTTTTAGTGTTTTCTTCACTTAAACAAGCTTAAACAAACAAAACTTATACAAACTCTATAAAAAATTTCATCAAGACATACTACTATTACTAAACCATCATAGTCGAACTTTACTGTGTATTTTCCTCCCCCCTCCAAAATCTGGAATTATTAATTAAGCTTTTATTTTCAGTTAAAGACTCGGCAATGAGACTCGCTGTATCAAAAATCATAAATTTCGAACTATATATCATAAATTTTTGAAGTTATTTTGTAGAGCCATTAGGTTATTTTAAAGCAGGAAACATGAAAAATGAACCATGCCTTCGCCGGGACACGAACCTCGACCTCTCTAATACGCGCCTCGCCATTACACCACAAAGCCATGCTGGGAGGAAGAAGAAAATACCTTATATACTTCCCCTTTTAAAAGACAACTGGAGATAAGAGGACCCTATCGCCAAATCCTGGTGGTGACGAATCATCGTCCTCCACCTTTTAGTTCGGGCGCCACTGCAGAGTCATTCAGTTTTTGGGGGGAAGTTTGCGGAAGACGTGAAAAAAGAGCAATGTCTTCGCCGGGACTCGAAGCTGGACCTCTTCAATACGGGCCGAGTGTGCTGTCATTACACCAGGAAGGCATGCATGCTGGAAAGAGGGAGTTTAAATAATAATTTAATAATCCCATAATTTTAGAAAATGCTTTACGCAATATTTTCGCAATTTTTCAGGCTGTTGGGTTACGTTGCATTAAGCTATCATGCCATTTATCATCTATGACACATGACAAGTATTGTTATTGCACGAGATATAAGATCTGTAATTTATTTTCGCACTTAGCCAGTAAACAGTTATTTTCCACAGCGTTGCCATTCGAGGTAACTAAGACCTTAAATTTATCTTTCAGATTATAACTAACGAACAAGCGATTTAAAAGCGATAAATGAAATTCTTAATAATTTTTTATCCTTACTTACATTCTAAATTCATCTAATTGCTATAATTTAAAATGCATTTAAATTATAATATATCTCATCTATAATTATGAAAATACAGGGTGTTTATTAAATCCCAGACCCATTTTGATGTTTAATAACTCATAAAATAATGAAGATATAAACAAATTTATGTCATTTATTGATGGAATAACTTATATATTTTCCTTTTCAGGTTTGAATATCTTTACTTTTGTAAATATCGTCTGCGCGTGTGGTTAATTTCAGATAATTTCATTTTCCAGTCTAAATATCTGTACTTTTCTAAATATCGTCTGCTTATTAATTGCATTTTTCTCTCTTTTGTTTTTGGCAACTATTAATCGCCATAATGTGCGCATATGGGAATCTGAAAACCCCTATGAATACCGTGAGGCACAAAGTGATTCCCCAAAGGTTAATGTGTGGTGTGACTAATGCACGACCGAGTCATTGGACTCATCAGTCGTATACTTAGCACATGTTGGAAAACTTCGTATTTCCACAACTAGAAGAGCTTCAGCCAAATGTGTTTTTGCAGCAAGATGGTGCACCACCTCATTGGGGTACCATCGTTCGTAGTTCTTTGAATGACCATTTTACAAGAAGATGGATTAGGCGAGGAGGTCCGATTCCTTGGCCACCTAGATCACCGGATATAACGCCGCTGGACTTTTTCATTTGGGGATTTGTAAAGGACAACGTTTACAGGAGGAGAGTGTCGAACATGGATGACCTAAAAGCCAGAATGACAACCCCAATAGCCTCTGTGGATGCCGACATGCTTGCCGGTACCTGGCGTGAAGTTGAATATCGACTTGATATTTTCCGTGTGACGAAGGAGCACACGTGGAAGTTCATTGACAAGGGTCATGAAACTTTTTGAGTCTATCTAATCATTTATGTTATTAATTTTAATTTTCTTTATTATTTTATGAGTTATTAAACATCCAAAAGGGTCCGGGACTTTATAAACACCCTGTATATTCAGCCTTACTGTAACTAGTAAATGATGATTCTTATGTACCATATTATGTACACTGCGGGGAAAAAAAGGGGGGACAGTTCTATATCTTCCGTTCTACTGGGCCGATTGACAGAATTCAAATTGCATTTTTCATATCCCGAAAACGCGTTAAATCCTGAAAGCGAGTAAAATTCGTCGAGTAAAAAGATCCCTGAAGAAAAAAAGGGTATGAGACCTTTATTTTCTGTTTCCCAAGATGTTTTCGATTGAAAATAAGATGAAACAATACAGACTTCGTATTGCCATCAAATAAGGTTCGCAAGGTCTTGGCCGGCAAAAGGCGCTATTAAATTTCGTGGATTGGATCTGATTCAGCTCAGGAAGGAAAGTAACAAGAAAAATACACATATTATCATCAAGCAACAAGAAACCTACACTTACATATTATCATCACACAATGATATACATCATAACAGACATATTATGATGTATATTATTGTACATATTATTGACATGAAAATTTCTGTTATTGCTGCAATTTTTTCTGTAGCAAGTTAAATTAATGCTAAGCAGAAAATTAAAAATGCATATTATTTTTAATTTAACAGTACGATTTTTCATACTTATTTTGTTAAATCGATCGTAACCCTTTTCTCAATGAGGTATGATTCATGCGAAAAATTCCTTGTTATATCAGCTATCTCAGAAAAATCTCATAAACTAAACAATGTTGCATACTACAAGTAACTAAGTCATCTGGCAAACAAAAATAAGAGTGCAAAATCAACAAACACACCCGTAAAATGGCGAAACATTTGTAGATAAACACCAACGGAACAAGCATTGAGAAAGTTTTCACATAAAGCTGATTTCAGAACGGAATTCTTCCAAAGATAAGATAAATCTAGCAATCTTTTCCCATTAATCTGATTGACGGGGAGCAAAATAATGAAAGCACCACTAACAGTCACAATAGGGCATTTGAATTTGAAATAGTCATTACGTTTCGTATAAGGGGGGGGGAAGAAAGAATGAACTGAAGTGAAAATTATCTAAGCTGATAAATGTCAAACCGTTACATTATCATCACTCAAATATTCAAACATTCGAATTGTAAACCTCTTATTCATGCTGGATTATACAATTTTTTTTAAATTTTACTTTTTGTAAATGAAAATAAGAATTTTATTCAATACATCATCAAACCTCACTAACCTAGAAATTTATTATACTTAACAGAAAAATCTTATAAAAATTAACCTGTATTTTCAAACAATTTAAGCGTTTGGTTACATAAATTAAAACAATGTTCAAAACAAAAAGAACACACCGTAAATAACAGAGAAGTAAACATTGTAAAAAATAAAAAAAGAACTTACAAAATGGCATTAAAGACATATATTTAGCAACAGAACTTGAACCATGTACTTCAAACCTGCTATAAAAAAGTCCGTTAGAACTTACTGTTTTTCGGCAGTTTCCCTGATATTTATCGTCTGCTTATCACTGCTCTTATCCCACGCGTTCTTATTTCAACTTAGTTTGTTTTCCGTTGACAGTTTTGTTTCATCTAATTATTTGTTATATTCATATTCCATTTAAACCATAATAAATATAATTTTTTCACAGAGCCCAATTAATCGGAAGTTGACTGTATTTACGAACAGAATCGTGCAATTTGAAAAATAATTAACAGCAAGGAAAGTTAGTTTGTAAATATACTGTTATCAGCTGGCTAAGGTTAGTCCGGCACTACTACTACAAGAAAAAAAAAAAAGAAAGAAAGAAAGAATGCCATTGACAAACCACAACGCAATAAATCTATTTCCTGACTTAGGACTGTGTTGCCTATCAGTATAAAGAAAACTAGGACATTAAAAATCGTATTATTTATATTTCTTTCATATTTCGTCACTGTATTTGGATATTTCTTTTACTGTTTTACAATAAAAGAAGAAATGCATGGGGATGGGGACACTAGAGATTTTAAAACTGAAATA
Organism: Stegodyphus mimosarum; assembly: GCA_000611955.2. Taxonomy (NCBI): domain Eukaryota; kingdom Metazoa; phylum Arthropoda; class Arachnida; order Araneae; family Eresidae; genus Stegodyphus; species Stegodyphus mimosarum. The sequence continues at coordinate 109,460 of KK115021.1, read as the reverse complement.
ATTTTTACTACTATTTCGCTGAAAATTATTTTTAGCATGATTTTGACAGTGTAAAATAAATAAATAAACAAGCAAATAAAAATAAAGAAAATACTATATGAAAGGCTTCAGATTTTAATGATAGCTTAAAAACAATGATTTTAACCAATTCAGTTAGTGTAATTTTCATAAAAATATTCAATATTTCTAATTAGAAATCTCATGATTTTAATATACGTTTATTTAAATTGATCACATTAAAAAGTAAAAAAAAAATCTTAAGAACTCTGTTTATTGCATTTAAATTGCTTAATTTATAATCCAATAAACTTCCAGATTAAATTTGTAAGCATCTTAGGCTTTACTAAATGGCAACACTCCGACGTATGGAAGATAAAATATATCCGTCTAAGGCAACACATGGCTTTCATAAAGCGGAATTTGTTAATCAAAATTGAAAGATAAATATTTCGCATTTTTAGGAACGGCAACAGTCTCGTGTATTAGGGATACTAAAAATGCTTTACTTCGAACAGTGTTGCCACTGCTCGCTTTCAAATCGTTGAGTTTATTAATAAAAAATTCATTAAATTTGCAAAATATGAAATAAATTATAAAACAAATTCGAAATTTAAAATATAGGCTTTCAGGTACACATGCTCGGGTGAAGGACTACGTTATTCAATATTTTACAGCTCTAAGTAACGTCGTTTTTTTTGAAAAGTGAAATGCTAGTACCTATGAATGTAATGTCTGGCGTTAAGACAGTCTTTTTCTAATTACTATTAACGCTAAAGCTATTCATACAAATCATCCATTAGGTACATTATAAGTGGCATGAATCAGATATGGAGTATCGCTAAATTCATTAATTAGAGGAATTCGTACAAAAATAATTTAAAGGGTGTATTACAAATTATATCAATTAGCTAGCTATATTATTAAAAAATAAAATTATTCAAAAGTACATTTAGTGCTTTTAAATCGTTCCTTGCAATTCTAATTTGAAATTGAAAACTTTAAGTGTCTTGGAATGACAAAACTTTGAGAATTGGCTAATAGCACGTACGCTTCTTGGAATAAATAGTAACGCTATGAGAATACTTTGGTAGTATAACATAATGATGCAAAATAAAGGGAAAATTGCGCTACATAAGTCAAAACACATGATGTGTTTAAGTTTCGCTCTCTTTTTGCATTCATAAGTCAAGCACTGTCAGGATTTAGTAAATAAACGAAAAACTTCCCACCATACAGGTTGCTAACACTTATTATTTTTTTGACGGGAGGGCGGAATCAGGAATGTGATCTTTTTTTATTCAGAAAATCGTCAAAGAACCTTTCATGTGTTAATATATTAATATAATATATTTCATACATTAGTATATTAAAAATTTTTTTGAAGAAAATAAAAACTATAAGTGAGCATAATAATATGTATATATATAATCTGCTATCAATAACAATAACTGGTTTTTTCAATACTTAAAAAGTTTACTTTTGATTTTGGCATTTTTGCGATTTAGTTTTTCCTTAACTGTGTTTAAAGCAAG
>KK115021.1:45024-107184 GCA_000611955.2 Stegodyphus mimosarum | reverse complement strand
TTAAATAAAACATTATATATAAATTTATACTATAATTACATTTGAAATTTATTAATTAAAATCTTCAATTTTCGTCTTTATGAAAAAGTAGTTCTAAATTTTTCACTTTATGTCTTTACTGATAATTTATACTAAACATACTTATAACTATAGCTATACAGAGGCTGTTCGCACATTTTCTAAACGATTTTGCTTTGCTGTAAAAAAAAAAAAATCGTCTGCTTGGAAATTCTTTTTTAACTGCAGCTATATTTTTAAAAGTATAAATTATCGTCTGCTAGCTGACAATTTTGTTTTCAAGCAATAGATGGAAATAGAAGAAATAGATGGGATAGATAAAAGAAGCAATAGATGGAAGGCTAAAGCAATAGATGGAAGGCTACGTTTGTGTTCTTTTTGAAGATAATTATTCGTATCTAGTTATATCGTTTTCGATATCTAAAGTTATGGTAGGTTAACAACAAAGGGAAAAACGTCAAAATTTAGCTTCAAGAGGAAAAATTATTCCAAATACGTATCCAAGTAAAAAAAACGGAATGTTTCGAATAATGCAAAAATTATAAGGTATTTCTCCCACTTTCTTAGCATGCCTTCGTGGTGTAACGGTCAGCACACTCGGCCCGTATTCGAGAGGTCCGAAGTTCGAGTTCCGGCGACGGCATTGTTCATTTTTCACGTTTCCTGTTAACTTAATATTTCTACACAGTAAGCTCTTTAATGTTTAAAGGACAGTTGTAAAATCATTAAAATGATCAGTGTGAACTGTAAACAAAGTGATTAACGCTGATTTAAATCTTAAAAAGGAGAGAAAAAAACATAATGTGTGTCGTCTTTTTTCACGACATATAGCCGAACGCAGAAGGCTCTGCTGAATTCCTTATATCCAGACAAAAATGGAAAAATGTTGTCTTGGGAAATGAAATCAAATGGAAAAATGAAATTACGGTGTATAAATGTAGTGAAGAACATGGTTTATCAAATAGAGCATTTAACACATAAAGATTTTAAGTAAAATAGTTCTGTAATTACAAAGAAAATCGTCTAAAACATGTACGAACAAGCCTCTGTATTTTTCGAATGTAATATTTTCGGTGTGGAAATTATGATTCGCGATCATTTAAAGTTCCAATTTTCATTACAAATTTATTTATTAGTAAAAATTTGGATGGAAAGGTAATTTTATAAAAGTTATGTAAGATAGAATTTCATATTTCTTCCCTAAAAAAATTATCAATGCTTAGGCTCAAACTTGCCAACTGTATTATGCATACATAAAAGCAACAAATTTCTCTTCGACCGATGTATAGTCAGACGTAAGAGATTAACTTTTTTATGATATTTATCCGGAAACGAAAAAACACGCCTACAACAGTTTTCTCACTACTTAATACAGTGAGGGACAGAACAAAGTTAAGAGCAGGCTAAAGAAGGGGAGGGGGTGCGGGACTGCTGGCTAGAAATGAGATTTTGAAATTTTGTCTTTCTGAAGTTTAACTTTGAATGTCTTCGAAATTACTAGGCCCACCAACGGTGAACACTGCCTGTTCGGTTCGGGATTCGAATCCCCGCGAACGGTCTGGCTGCATAGGCGTACATGTACACGAGCTGAGTATCTGTGTAACATGTATACGAGATAGTTTTCCTTAAAAAGTTCTCCACGAAGCCATCCCCCCTTAGGCAGATAACCCTAGAAAACTTTGCCGTAATTAAATAAATCAAATTAATCCACACTACTTATCTAAATCCTTGTTAGGATTCAAAACCAGATGTTCATCTCCAAGAACAATTGCTTTCCCTAACTCAGCTGTATGCTGTCTACAGCGAGTGTTGGATATTTTATACTTAAGAACACAATTACAGTAATTTCTTCACTGAACTCGATTTTTTCTGATGGAGTTACGCCCTTTATATTCTTTCCATTTGCCTGAGGCAGAACGCGCATCGACCAGGTGCAACGACAATGGGGAACTCCCCTAGGTTTTAATTACTTGCCTGCAATTGTAGCGACGTGGTCTCCAGTGCCTTAGTGCGAATGTAAGCATTAAGACAGCCCTACCTTATCTTCGAACTAAGGTAACATTTAAATCCACCTATCCGAAGCCCGAGTGCAGGTACATGGTTTTTCGAAGCTGGGAACATGAAAAATTAAGTGTCTCTTCATCGGGATACAAGCCATGGGTTTTTCAATGCAATAATTCCTGACGTCAAAGACCAACCAAATTCCCACCAAAATTATAACCATTAACATTTAATTCACAAAAACAGCAAGGATTTTTTTCTTAGCCACCAGGAATCCCCTTGCTAGTATTTAAAAATGGTTATCATATGGTCGACGAAATAGCAAACGTGATGCACGAAGTTGGTCAGAAACCAGCTTTTGGGATCCTAAATTTTTGTCTTCGTTTACCTTTTGAACACATCCTACAAAACATCATAAATCGTGCGTTGAAATAAAATGGAAAGTCCTTCAGTCAAGTAAGCCAGGAGCCGTAGAATATGGCCATACTTGGGGACATTACCAGACGCTTCCACAAGCGCTCACACTCGACGAAGCATTGAATCCAGCAGACCGCGAAAAAAGCCCTCTAATATTTTAAAGGACTTGGACAGAATGGCATCCCCGAATTCACAAAAGTACTTATTCATGCGTAACGCCGAATCAACCGTCTGTTCTATCCCGCTAATGCATTTCCCAAAGACACTTTTAGTAAAGGCGAGCTCTGGACATACTAGATTACCTTACTAAAGTAATCTATTATTCTAGCCGGAAGCAATTTCACTAGAAGCAGAAAACTTGCTTCAAGACAATGTAAAAGTAAAAGCTATAGCACTGCAGGCGCTCTTGAAACAATAACAGGAGCCAGAAGCTTATGTTAAATCTCTTACATTTAAGTCCCAGATATCTCTTGATACAAAGAGATGGTATTATGATATCTCTCGATATCTTTAAATATGACATGCATTTACGATATCTCCGATACAGAGAGATAACGTGCATTTTTCAAACGAATACTGCATGGCACATCTTAGGATCACTTTCACAATCATTTCAGAAATATGACGACAATTTTAGAATTTAATTTATCACAGATTTCTCTTTTCTTGAACCATCTATAGTGTTTTCAAACAAAATGCGTACACGGGCATGCACAGGGTAAGTTTAATTACTGGTAACCTTAAGAAGTGTACGAAAGGGGTCGGAAAACCGTCTCTTTCGAACAGGACACCATGCAGTATGAAACAGCATGGACTCTAGGATGCTTCAGACTATGACTTCCGTTCGAACGAAGCTGACGCTAAGATGCATTGGCATGGTTACAATATCCTTCCAACATGACTGTCCGTTTAATGGAAAATTTGCGAACTCCTATAAATAAATACAGGGCTAGATAATGTGGAAGTTCTATGAGGAAAAACTGAAGATGACATTCAGCTCATATTATAACCAATTCTATGCCTTTTCGCAGTTGTTTTATAAGAATAAAAATTTAATACTATTTTGTATTTGCCGAGAACAAATTATTATCCCAAAATGGCGTTAGCCTGAATGCACTATTACTTTCAAAACGGGATTTTCTGTCGACCACTATAAACGGACCCATTATTTTTAAATTGTTGGTTTCAAATATTATTACCCTATATTATTATTGGTGATTTTCAATTTCCATATTATTGGTGATTTTCAATGTCTTTTCTGGTTGCTTCCTTTTTTAGAATTCTAATTCTGGCAACTTCTTTCAGCTTTTTTACTCATTTTATTTTGTTGCAGCTTCTGCTAAGGTTCCAGGTTAGTTCATTTTCTTTCACTTTTTAATGAAATTGGTCTTAGCAAGACACCTGTGCTTTATTGTGCTGTGCGCAAAATTCTTGACCCAATAGGTCTCTCACGTTCTTGTACTACTTTCTAAAAATTACCCTATATTACTTTTAAAGAAATTAAATAATGAAGAATCTGCATGAATGTGTATATATGACCCTCGCATTGCGAAAATAACGACGGTACCTAGAGACATCTAATTTTGAATAACGTACTCCTCTACCCAAACATGGACACCTGGAAGCCTGAATTATGAATTTTATACTTTGTATTCTGTAAAACTTGAACGAATTTTTTGTTCACAAACTAGACGATTTCAAAGCAAGCAGTGGCAACACGGTACGGAATGAAACATTTTCAACTCCAGAGCGCGAGACTGTCTATCGGAAATTCCAAAAACATGCTGTTTTTAAACATTTTGAGATTTTTTATTGAATCGAATTTTATGTGGCGTAAGTGCCAAGAAACACACATCGTCTCAACAACACATCCCTGTAATTCAAGATTCTCTGCTTGCTTATACAGATATTAAAATAATATACACAATCAGATCCAGTGCGAAACAAGGCATTAGTCTGCAATTATTATTAATTGACCTAAAATAAGACTATGCCAAAAAAAAATGCGCGAGTGTTTCATTGAACATTTAAATTTTTATTTTCGTTTTTAAATACTATGTCTCAATTTATGTCTACAGAGTTCTATAGTTGCGTAATAATAAAATTAAATTGTAATTGTGAAGAATAATAAAAATGTCAAATAAGCTATAATGAACGAATATGTGTTTGAATTAAACTGTATGTAACAACAGACTTGGGTGAACCGAATTTAATGTAATAACTTTAACGATGTTCTCAGCAGTAATGTATCAGTTGTAACACAAATTGGTTTGATTTCTTGAACTCTAGAAAAAACTTCCTGAAGCTGAATTTTGACAATATCACATTGAGAATAAACTGAGATATTATGGTAAATTAAAAAATATATTTTTATTTCATTCAAGTGGTTAACTGTCTCTTAATTTTACATTCCCTTATTCACTATACTTTTTATTTCCTTGTACGAAGTAAAAAGGAAGTATTGTAATCGCGAAAAATTTCGGGTATCATATTTCAACGAGCAAGGAAAGAATAAACGACTCTTTTCCCACAAAAAATTATAAAACTGATTTAAAATGGATTCTGAACAGATTTTTTTCGTGGCTTCTCTGTACGTATGTATATATGTATCCCGCATAACTCAAAAACGAGTAGCCTCAGAACGAATATTTTGTTCTTGGCTTCCGGTTAAGGTTTTTACGCCTTTAGTTAATCTGCGTGCAATAGTTGTAGAATTATCAACAATTTAAAAGTTGCTTAAGTGCGGGTAAGCCTAATTATTTTTACCATAGCCGCCATACTTGCTTACATTTGAAACTTGGAAGAATAGTGGACTTGTGGCTAATCTAGAGAAACTAAGCTTTGCAACAACAAAGATAATGCCTTGTTTTATTACTGGGAATTAAATCATGCTTAATCAGTTCTGGATTTTATTCGAGGAAATAAGTGTAATATTGAGAAATTTTGAGTTTTTATGTATTTTTGCCTTGTCACGAACTGAATGAGAAATACTGTTTCTTTCTTTCATTCTTTTTTTTTTTTTTTTTTGTTTTTTTTTTTTTTTTTTTACATTTTTTTTTTTTTTTTTAGATTTATTATAGTATTTGAATAGAACATGTGGCAGCGATTAGACAATTCTTCAGATGATATACATAATTTCTATGCATTCTGAGTTATAAAATGAATGAAATGTAACGCTGTTAAGTGAACCTAGCGCCAGAGAGTTGCTGTGGTAAACAAATATAGCGAATTTTAAAGAGTGCATTTATTCTACTGTGGTTTATGCGCTGTCGACGAAGTAGATTTAATGCAATCCAATCAGCTTAAATGAAATGCAAGAAAAAATGCGTATAATTTAATATTCCGTATAAGAAAATCATGTGGTGTACACATCAGATTTTTTCTTATCCATAGCTAGAGTCATTAGATTTTTTTTTTTTTTTTTTCCATGCTGAATACACGAAATATGTGCAGGACTGGAACCGTGGAACTAACGAATACGCGTCGGATATGCTTGCAATTATACCACGAAGATATGCGAAAATGACGGAAAAAATACCTTATATATATAATACCCCTTAGCAAACATCATTAACTTACAAAAGCAACGAGAGAACGAGATGGCTCCCGCTAAAACAGTTGATTCTAAACAGGGTTCCACGAGTCAAAGATTTTAGAAACACCTGTTCTATATATTCCATCAAGAATATCTAATTTTAAAAAGTAGTTTATTATAATAATTCGAATCACTAAAGCATGACCATATTTTTTTAAGCCATTTCAATAATGCAGTTTAGTTCAATCATGTCTGAATTCAAGATCTGCATTAAGAATATTAATTTAAAAAAAAGAAAAATAATATGAAAGGTTTTAGATTTTAAATTACGTCCAAAGGAGCGTTTTTTTTTTTTTATTTATTTTTTACATTTTGTGTGTTACTTTATTTATTAAATATCACGTTCTTCGCACTTAAACCATAAAATTAAATTTAATAACAAATCCCAAAATAATCTTAAAATGAACATATTTTTAGAATTTTCGATACACAGTTTCGCGCGCTAGAGATAAAGATGTTTTTTCGTACAGTGTTGCCATTGCTCGCTTTGAAATCATTGAGTTTGTTAATCAAAAATCGTTGAAGTGTTACAAAATATGAAACCATATTCGGGTGGAAACTTATGTTATTCAAAATTCGATGGCTGTAGGTACCGTCGTTTCATCACAATGCGAGAAATATATATACATTTATGCAGATTCTTCATTATTTAATTTCTTCAAATATAATACAGGGTTCTAATATTTGGTGGCAACAATTTGAGAAGTGAACCGATCGATATTTATAGTGAAACGAAACGAAATTAATAGTCCTTCTGGACAAATTGCTCCTTTGGACTAATAATAAGTATGCAAAATTTTCTCATGGTTTTTAAAGAGGGGGATCACATTTTCAAATATTACTATTTTTTCTATAGAATATGAATTAATTAGAATTTGCAAAGAAATATTAAACATTTTATTTCGTTAAAGCAAAATAATAATAATAATAATAAATTAAAAAAGAGTTTTAATATTAGTTCAACAGTTTTGTATTAATTATATTATACATTATTTCAAAGTTATTATTTTATTCAATTATTTATTTCCTCCATATTATTTCAAATTTATTTGCTTTTTAGTTTAAAAAATTAGATTGTTTACATGTATTAATTTTCTGAAGACATAAAATTACATTAAAACTAGTATAAACTTCTAAAATGATTTAGTATAATTATGTAGTTGTTTATAACAGTGTATATATATATATTCTTAATTTGATTATACATGGGCCTGGATTTACTTTTTTGTAACAGTACTCAGGCACGCCTCAAGCGAAAGTTTTTTATTTCTTCTGTAAACTGCCAAAATTAATTACAGGTTCTTCTTCTTCCCTGTCCCCCCCCCTCCAAAAAAAGTGAGAGTTATGTAAAATGGCTCCAATTAATTCGGGTAAACATTATTCTTATTACCTAAGTTTCTGAGTTCTGCGTTCTTTTTATTAGCATTTCATGGGAATGGAGAGAGATTATGGTTTCATTATTCATTTTCACAATGGTACAGAATGCATGAGATTAAGTGTTTTTTTTTAAAGCACAAAACATATTATAAGCAAGGACCTTGATCCCATTTGTTCGCTTTCGAAGCAACTGCTATATTTAGATTTTTAGTCCAAAGGGATTTAGTCCCGAAGGACTATTACTTTCGTTTTGCGATTTTGCGTCGGAAACACAAAAACGGCGTATCACTTTTCAAATTGTTGCCACTAAATGTTATCGCTCTGCATTAAATTTTAAAAAATGAAAAATCTGCATAAATGTATGCATGTTATTATTATTATTATTTTTATTCGACGTAGCTTTCTCTTCAAAAATCGTCTGCGTGCGTTGCACGGGAAAATAAAAAGGAATTCTAATTACAGTTCTAAATAAATAGCCAAATAAATGTGAAATTCGTAACAATATTCTCTAAAACTTTAACGAATTTTTCATTAACAAACTCAAAGATTTCAAAGCCAGCAATACCAGCGTTGTACAGAAAAACATGTTTATCTCCAGCGCGTGTACCGAAATTTCTAAAGATATGCTCAATTTAAAATTATTTTGCGATATTGCTGTTGAACTGAATTTTATGGTTTAAGTGCGAAGAACATGGTATTTAACAAATAAAGGTAACACACATAATGTTAAATAAACGTCCCTTTGGACGTAATTTAAAATCTGAAACATTTCAGATTTTATATACTTTGTATTTTTTTTTTTTTTCTCTTTATACTTCTGAAACAGAACAGAAAAAAAGGAAAAGTATACGCCTAAACAAAGGAGTTTTTTACGGATAAATTTCATGATTATTAACCCACGGATTTAAATGTCATTCTTCTTAAGCCTAGCGTCTAGCACGTTTCGTATCTACATGGAAAAAAAATACAAACGTATTTGAGAGGGGGGGAGAAGAGACAAAACTGGGAGGAATAATAATAACAAATGAAAAATAAAAAAAAAAAAAAAAAATTTTAAAAAAATTTAGATTTTTTTAGGTTTTAGATTTTAACGGTTCCCTAAAAAGGTTTGTGAAGGTTTTTTACGCTCTCGCTGAACTCGCAGTCTACCAGACTGTTGTTACCCTTACTCCTACTAGCCCCCCTTTTTTTTGTCTTTTTAGCTTTATTATTGAACATTATTTTCGTATGCAATCCAACAGCAAAATTACAAAAATTTAAAAAGTAGCATAGCAACGAATTTTGGTTAAAAGACTCACAGATTTCAAAGCGAGCAATGGCAACACTGTACGAAAGAAAAGAAGAAAAAAAAAAATATTTCCAGCGCGTGAGACTGTGTTTCGGAAATTTTAAAGATATGCTCATTTAAAAATTATTTTGTGATATACCTCTTGAACTGAATTTTATGGTTTAAGTGCGAAGAACATGATATTTAATAAACAAGGGTAACAAACAAAGCGCTAAAACAACGCCCCTTTGGGCGTAATATAAAATCTGAAAGCCTTCAGTTTTTTTTTTTCTTCTGGTTTTTTTAATTACATAATCTGCCATTACTAAACTTGCACCTTTATTTCATTTTTAAATCAACTTAGACTTTTCCCAACTTTAATTATCATGTAATATAATCATTTAGAAAATACTTAGATTAGATTAACAGGAAATTTTATATGCCATTTAATTACGCCCTCGCTTTAACCGACCACATTTTCACCAAGACTTGCACGAACAAGAATAAATCAAAATCACAGCACTGCTCATCAAAATTGCCAAATTTACATTTAAGTTAATGCTTGTCATTTGAGCCTTAAAGGCCATAATGGCTTTGATTAAATATTTTACACTTATTTTTTAATTCGTAAATTTAAAATGAATTTTTAATTAAATAATAATAATTTAATAAATATTTGGATAAAAAATATGCATATATTTTAAAACACAGTTGCAATTTAGAATGTATGCTTTTCGTATTGTCTGACCGTTCATTTTTCTAGCCTCATAAAGAACGGTTAAACGGGAATTTTACAAAAAGTTATTGTTTAGTTAGAGATCGAATAATAAACATCCAAAAAATATTTAGAAAACAAATAAGTAAAAATCTTAAATGTAATTTACTTAAACAAATCGAATAAATGCATTCATGATCTTAATATTAATAAAAGAATATCTCCTTATACTGATGTCCCGATTAATAATATAAATATGGACAAATATAAAGTGTATACTGTATACATTTACAAATCCAACTTTCCGTTCTGAAGCAGCCATATTAAGTAAATAACAGATTCTCTTTCAACATCTTATACGCTTTCACTTAAACAGTAAAAGTTTGAAACTCACCGAACACAGGATGTTATTCTTCGTGGATCACTTCTTGTTAACACCAGGATATTAAAACACAACACAATTCGGCCAATCAGGTTTGCAGTTCGAAGTTTCGAATGTTAGCGAGAAATGATAATCCAGCACAGAAAATCACAGCACAAGCACACAGCCTTCCAAAACTGTCAACAAACTGCACCCGAATTCCAAACAAAACAAACGAAGCCAACTGTTAGCCGCCGACTTGGGCAGACATGCTCGACTTGTGATTGGTTCAACGCGCACAGACAACACACGAGAGGGGTTGAAGAGAGTTCTTTCTCGGGGTCTCAGCTGGCCGACGATTCCCAGCATGCATCGCTCCAGCGTTTGCCTTCTTTTCCATCATTTGTATGTGACTCATTGCGCTCCCAGATTGGGCGCTTAAAAGGGTTGCCATATTATCATATTTATCACCTTCCTTGGCTTCGTATGTTGTTCAAGGAAGGTTTGCACAGATTTCAAAGCAAACCTGTACCATACTATTACATGTTAAGTGATGCTGAATTATATGTCTAGAATAAATATAGATTAAATTCTTGGTCACAAAAACAATTCTGAAGAAATGAAATTAATAATAAAAATAATTAATACAGGATGGTTAGGGTATAAAGCAAATTCGACACAGTTCTTTAAATTTGATAATAATTTAATGTTCAAAAGGACAAAAAAAAAAGTGAACTGAAATTTAATACACTTAGGGTTCAAATATCTCCATTCAGATATCCCAAATTACATCTTGGCGATGGCCTTTTGGCGAAATCCACACATTTGGCAACCCAAATACAAATCCACGCCATTTTTCCCTCATTCCAGACTGAGACGGCAGAGCATGTTCGAAGTAAGTTATTAGGAGAGCAAATCGAGGTAAAGATTCTCATTCATTTTGAGCGATGAAAGTAAGCTGCAAAAAAGAGTTGCGAACAAATCAATTGGGTTACAATTAAATACAAATTACTAGTACTTGGCTGGGAGGTTTCGTCAGCAGTAAAATTAAACTATGCTAATAGGCTAAAATAAAAACTAAACGAAAGTACACTGACATAGCAACCAACAGGACAGGCTGAAACAAAATATGCACTTGTGCATCTAAGTAGGCATATTACATATCACTAGGCTTTGCTGACTGCTGAGTTCCCCCCCCCCGATGGAAGTCCGAGGTAATACACGCCGGCATGAGTTAGTGAGCTCTCCCCCCCCCTTCCTCTACCACTAACCTCTTGACAGGATTTCGGCTCGCAGTGTATTTTGAGTGCCTCCTATCCATATAACAGTTTTACGCTTACAACATCCATGCTGTTTCGAGGATTCGAACCCGGGCCCATCGGTACGGCAGACAGTGTCATTAACTTGGGGCGGGGGCATAATGAATCAACATTATATAAATAATACTCTAAAACCTACATAATCTTTATTACTTGCATTATCAATCTTTTAAGATCACGTGAGTTCACTGGCGGCCGAGCGGAAAAGTCGCTGACCACAAGCAATTCGACCTGGGTTGATTCCAGGGCCTCGATGCATGGGCGTTTTCGTGGACAGGAGCCAATTTTCTTCAGCAAGTCCTCTACGAAGTCATACCTTCTATGAGTTCTTTGCCATAAGCAATTAAACCAAACGCATCACCTGATTTTATTCGCTCCTTAATCTGTTTTTCCATCAGACTGATGAGAGAAAACAGTGAAAAATACGTGCAGTGCATTTAGCCCTCCCCTCTTCCCAAGCAGCTCATGAGGCGAACTACGAGTGTTTTGAGACGTTACCTAGTAACGTACTGGTAGACGCTTAAATGTAAAATTGGGCAAAATGGCGGCCTTAGATTAGTCCAAATTATGAATAAAAGACTGTTGATTTCGAGGGCAATCAGGCACAGGTTTATGTTCTTCATGAACAAAAATAAAAGCAACAATTAACTGGCACAGGTTTTTAAAAATACTACATTGATTTCGAGGGTGAGCAGACACACATCACTCTTTTTGCTTCTGAGGAAGAGGGACCTATGTCAGATGAGTCTCAAAATGAATGGAGTTTTATTCAAAACCTACAGCAAGCTTGCTTTTTTTTTTTGCCAAATTTTTAAATTTTGCAATGATTGTTATTCTTCCAATTACGCTTTTAAATGCTTCATATTTATCTACATTCAGAAAATTTCTCCACGGCCAAACTTCAGATGTACATAACAGAGATACAGGCCTAAATATATTTGAATACAGTAACCAAAAATTGGATTTAGTTATTACATTTTTATGTCTTTAAAAAAATTCATAGCTTTTTCATCTAGTGCTTGAGAAATTATACACATCATTAAAATAAGAAAAGTTTTTTTTGAAATGTTTTGAATTCACTGATAATAATCACAACAAAAAACTGAAATTTTTAATCTTAAAGAAGTTTTTGGTTTATGAATGTCCATTAAAAGCAGACATTTTAAAGCATAGAATTCATTTCCTTGAAGTCTAAACAAACATTTTTTTTAAGACACTGAGCTCTTGAAATGCTCGAATAAAATATAAAAATACTTACTACTGGTATTTTGAGTTCGTTTGTTTTCCTCCACGCAGAAAAAGCTGGCTGCATGGGGATTTTCTGTCGATTATCTCAAAGTGTAATGATTATGTATATATAATTATCAGTCTCCCTTAACCCTTTTTTTCCCTCGATTGTTTAGGCCAGAAACTCCCAACTTGCACAGACCTTTTTTAAAAGAATCGTTTTCTTCATCAATCGCTTAATTTTTTTTTATAATATACAGTAATGTAATCATAATACAAACAACTGCACTTAAATAATTTTAAAAAATACATTAAGAATATGAACAAAAGTTTTGAAAAATGCTTTGTTAGATTTATGTTTAATTATTTTAATTATTTTCTTTGTATTCTTACTTTTAATTTTACAAATATAAACGAATTTTCAGAAACAAAAATCACGGATTCTAATTACTGTGGCAATTGTGCTTGATATATTAATGCAGTTCTTTCAATATTTGGCATCAAATTGCTGAATTTAATTTTCAAATCACCACGTTCAAAAATATTGTTTTGAATGTGGCTTATTTCCCATTCTTTGAACCGGGCTTGTTTCCTGTCTAGTTTTATTCTGTTTTCTTTTGTGTTCTTGTTCTTTACTTTTTTGTATTGATGCTTGTAAATGCAATGCAAGAACATGAAATGTGTACAGTGCCCTTACTGGCATTCGAACGCCGATCTCGAGAATACGCGTCGCGCGTGCTTCCAATTAGTTACACCACGAAGGAGGTACGAAACATTTCATATACTTCCTCTTTTAAAGGGGACTTTTAAAGAATGACTAATCGCCAAATCCTGGTGGTAACGAATTAATGTCTACTACCTTTTCAATTCGGCACCACTATAGATTCTTTCAGAATTTTCTTTTGCAAGAAATTGAAGAAACTCACAATGCCCTCGCCGAGATTCGAACTTCGAACCTCGTGATAACGCGTCGGATGTGCTTCCAGTTACACCACGAAGGCTTGTGGAAATGAGTGAGAAAACACCTCATGAGTTATTGCAGGAAAAATTGATATAATTAAAAAAAAAAATGTATTGATTTAAAAAATATATCAGCCATTTTGAGCATTTTTTTCTATTGTATTTATTTTATATGCTTTCTTCCTTATTGCATGATACAGCATTATAGCAATATACTAGCGAAAATACCCGATGTAAATTAAGTTAAATTCAAAGTAATGTATCTAACAACAAAAAAAAACGATACCGCTGTAATCCGTTTCTAATAACGAAGCAAAAAATATGTACCATAGTCATACATTTTTCAGTCTGATGCGATGTGGAACCCACATAAAAAATTTCGATAGAAAAATAAACTAATTCTCTCTCATTACATCAGCAACAATGACACGCAGTTTTTAATGATTTTGTCTTTCTTAAGCAAATGGTCGAAAAACTCAAGTTCCTTCCAATATTTCACCTATAGTCAATTTTAGTCGATTAAATGTGGCAAAACATTCATCATAATTGATCAGAAATCAATAACGCGAACAAACAAACAGACACACAAACAGAGATTTTCTTTATATGTATAGATTTTGTAAAATTTACAAACTTTTGATTAACAAACTTTACGATTTGAAAGCGAGCAGTAGCAATACTTTTCGAAATAAAGCATTTTTATCTTCAATGCGCGGGACTGTTGCCACTCGGAAAAATGAGTGCAAAAATCAGCGTTTTCAGAGTTTTTAATTAATATCTCGGCTCATTAAAATCGTACGAAGATGGGAACAGTCGAAATGGCTTCTTACGAATTTTTGGAATCTGGAATAATGTATTTAATATTCGGCAATGCTATTTTTATTTCATCGTGAAACTTTGATTAACAAACTCTACGATTTGAAAGCGAGCAGTGGCAACACTTCTCGAAATAAAGCAGATCTTTACCTCCAGCTTGCCAGACTGTTGCCACTAGGAAAAAATGAGGGCGAAAATTAGCGTTTTCAGAGTTTTTAATAAAAATATCTCTGATTTTAGTTTTTAGTCCAAAGGGGCTCTGTCCCTGAAGGACTATTGTTTTCGTTTTGCGATTTTGCGACGAATCACTAAAAGCGTTACATCACTTTTCAAACTGTTGCCACCAAATATTGCAGCTCTGTATTATATTTAAAGAAATGAAATATTGAAGAATCTGCACAAATGTATGTATTTTTCTTCAAATGTGATAAAACAACGGTACCTAGAGCCATTAAATTTTGAATAACGTACGTTTCCACACGAATATGGGCATTTTGAAGCCCGAATTTGGAGTTTGTTTTATTATCTATTTCATATTTTGTAAAACTTTAACGAATTTTTTATGAACAAACTCAAACGATTTGAAAGCGAGCCATGGCAACACTCTACGAAAAAAAAAACTTTTTATCTAAAACGCGCGGAACGGAAATAATTTTTGATTAACAAGCTGAAAGATTTCAAAGCGAGAAATGGCAAAACTATACGAGGGAAAAAAAAAGAGAAAGGAAAAAGAAAATCTGGAAGGTTTCAGATTTTAAATTACGTCCAAAGGAGCATTTTTTAACGTTTTGTGAGTTTCCTTTATTTATTAAATATCATGTTCTTAGCACTCAAACCATACAATTCAGTTCAAGAGCAATATCGCAAGATAATTTTAAATTGAGCATATCTTTAGAATTTCTGATACACAGTCTCACGCGCTGGAGATAAAAACGGTTTTTAGTACAACGTTGCCATTGCTCGCTTTGAAATCCTCGAGTTTGTTAATCAAAAATTCTTAAAGTTTTACAAAATATGAAATCGATAATAAAACAAATTCCGAATTTCAAATTTGGGCTTCCAGATACCCATATTCGCAGTAGGATTACGTCATTCAAAATTGGATGGCTCTAGGTACCGTCGTTTTATCAAAATGCGAGAAACATACATACACACATTCATGCAGATTCTTCATTATTTAATTTCTTCAAATATAATACAGGGCGATAATATTTGGTGGCAACAGTTTGAAAAGTGAAACGGACATTCAGAATGATTGAACGCAAAATCGAAAAACGAAAACAGTAGTCTTTCAGGAACAAAGCCCCTTTGGACTAAAAAAAAATAAAAAAAATTTTTTTTTATCTCCAGCGGGCGAGACTGTGTATGGGAAATTCTAAAGATATGCTCATTTTAAAATTATTTTGCGATATTGCTGTTGAACTGAATTTTATGGTTTAAGTGCGAAGAACGTGATATTTAATAAATAAAGGTAACCCACAAAACGTTAAAAAAAGGCCCCTTTGGGCGTAATGTAAAATCTGGAAGCTTTCAGATTTTTTTTCAAAATTTTAACTGTATATAATTTCTTCTGCAACGATAGCAATTTTTGTAGCATTGCCATGTAATTAATTTTAATAACAGCGCTCTCAGTCTAAAACATAGTTTTTCAATGTGGTTTCACAGCATAGGTTCCCCAGACAAACATTCCTGCCACAGGCTGGCTCTGAGCTCTCGGTAAGCATTACTGGTCTGAAGGCTAGTTCACGGGCACGGAGAAGCAAATAAGCCGTACCATCATGCTTGAAAAATTTGGTTGTTTAGCACTTTAAAACAAACATTTAAAGATTCACTTGACTGCACAAATATTACATTCACGCATCTTTACAAGAATCATACCAAATCAAATAAATCGATCCTTTACATAGTCGATCCATTGTTCATATGGGTCCAGTTCTAGTCCAGAGAGCAGAGTTTCAAGGTCTAATGTTCTAGAAATCAAAACACAAGTGTAATAGCCTTTATGCGCAAATAGCAAGCATTTATTTTCAATACGAGTGTGCTATAGTAGGAATCTGTACATGATTTATTAGATTTTGAGAAGTCTTATAAGGCGTTGTTCCTGCCTTCTTAACATGCCTTCGTGGTGTAATGGCCAGCACACTCGGCGCGTATTCCAGAGGTCCATCAATGTAAGAGAAACCATCAGCGTAAAAGAAAACTGCCGATAGTAAATATTATAAGGTGTTTTCTCATTCCTTCCAGCATGCCTTCGTGGTGTAACGGTTAGCACACTCGGCGCATATTTGAAAGGCCAAGTTGAAGTCCCGGCAGGGCACTGCTCATTTTTCACGAATCTTGCTTAAAAAAAAAATTATATTAAATGTACAGTTCCGCTCGAACTAAAAAAGGTGGTGGATGATGATTCTCCACCACCAGAATTTGGCGACTCCGTTCCCTAATCCCCAATCGCCCTTTAAAAGGGGAAGTATACAAGGTATTTCTCCTGCTTTCTTAGCATACCTTCGTGGTGTAAGCACAGCGCGTATTCGAGAGGTCCGAGGTTCGAGTCCCGGCGAGGGCATTGCTCATTTTTTACGTCTTTTGCTTTCAAAAAACACCTAGTGTCTCTACAGTCTATAAAAATCTATAACTTTCTGTTTCTTACTGTGTGTGAGTTTTAATTAAATGACATTGAAAGGACAAGGTTCGGAGTACAGAGCATTAAAAAAAGTTCCTCGAAAACAACGCAGTGAACAAAATTTACAAATTTTGTTAAATTTTGTTCGCTGCGCTGTTCTAAAACCCTCCATCTGCTTAGATAAATAATCCCCGCATACATTGAAAAAAAAAAAATGAATAAATAAATAAAAATAAAAACATAGAAAAAATGGTCTAGAAGAATTCAGATTTTAACGATTGCCAAAAAGGATTTGTTAAGGTTGTCTACGCTCTCGTTGAACTCGCAGTCTTGCAATCTGCTGTTGCACTCACGTCCCCTGCTAACCCATTTCTTTTTGCCTTTTTAGCTTTGTCATTAAGCAACATTTTATTCGCACTTACACCATATGCAATGTAACAGAAAATGATAAAAATTTTAAAAGCAGCTTATATTTAGAATGCCCGATGGTGTATTAAGTGTTGGCATATTTTTTCTATTTTTTTTTCAGTCTTTTCTAATTTCATCATATCAATAATCAATTTTCTTAGTCAGACGGCTTAGCCGCATAAAATACAGTTCAACAGCGGAATCACAAAATATTTAAAAACAGCGCATCTTTAAGAATTTCCGACAGACAGTCTCGCGATAATGCTTTTCTCCGTACAGTGTTGCTACTGCTCGCTTTCAGATCGTTGAGTTTATTAATCAGAAATTCATTAAACTTTGACAAAATACGAAATATAAATTTCGAAACTCAAAATTCGAGCTTCCAGGTGCCCATATTCGAGTGAAAGGCTATGTTATTCAGAATATGATGGCTCTAAATACCTTTGTTTTTTCACAAAGCGAGGAACATATATACATATACATGCAGATTCTTCATTATTTAATTTCTTTAAAAATAATACAGGGTGATAGTATTTATTGGCAACAATTTGTAAAGTGATTCGCTGACGCAAAATCCCGTTTCGAGAGTAATTGCCCATAATATGATTCGATCTAACGCCCTCTTGAGCTAAACACTTTACCGTTTTATCAAAATTATCATTATTGAACTACATATCATTGGTATACTTAAAATGTCCAATGAAAATATTTCACCGTAGAAAAGAATAGTTATACATTTTCAAAGGAAACATTTTCTTTTGCTGAAAAAAAAAAAAATTATAAAATATTAGGGTAATATATTTCTTCGTTAAATGACTTGTGTGACAACGACTCAATACTGATTCTGCTTCATATTATTCTTTATGAGAATCTATAAATAATATGCTGCTGTTTCTTTCTTTGTTCAATTTTAGGAACCTGAAAGTATAACTCACGAGTGCATTTATGGTCACTTGTACACGCAATTTTAGCTGAAGCCAGTTCAAATAATTTTTCATTTTCCATGGAGGTCAAAGTTCATAACATGCTTCTTTAAAACTCTTTTTTAAACAAGCTTTAAACTACTTTACTACTGCCCTTTATCTTACCCTTGATAAAAAAAATAAAGCAGTATCCTGTCGCATATGTCTACATATTACGTAAAGAAAAAATTGCTAATCATGCCATTCTGAAAATTAATGTACAGCAAAACAGACCTTACTTTACTGGATGATTTTTGTTTTCTCAGCTCATTCGAGAACATTCATTTGTAATGCTTTAATTGATCCAGAGCCGATTATCTGAAGGACAGAATCAGTGGAATAACTAAATATTAGTTGCGGATATTCTAACTGGAAAGCAAACTGAAGCTGAATAATATTTCGATATCGGTTGTGCTAGTAATGATACACAAAAACACTACGATACTTTTCGGAATTTGCTACTCACAATAAAAATGTTTCAGGTCATATTAAGCTATAGATATTTATTAACTTAGAGATATTAGGTATTTTTTGAAAGCAGGAGCTGTGAAAAATGAGCAATGCCCTCGCCGGGACTCGAACCACGGACCTCTCGAATACGCGCCGAGCGTGCTAGCCACTACACCACGAAGGCACGCTAAAAAAAGGAGGGAGAAATATCTTAAAAAGTCTGTATTTAACAAGTATTCTCTATTCGTAAAAAGCAAATACAAATTTTAAAAAATAAAATTAATTATCGCTGCTAACCAATTTACAATATCATTTAAATTCTAAGAGCGTAATTTATCATTTAAACATTATTTAAGCATCTTTTAAACATCATTACCATTTCAATATTATTTAAATTCTAAGAGCATACAATATCATTTAAGTTTTAAAAGCATAATTCTAAGAACATTATAATATCATTTAAATTCTAAGAGCATAGTAAATAAAGTGTACGAATTTAAAACCATGATAAAAAAATGAAAAAAAAATTAAAAAATATATAAAATTCCTAAAAATTAAGTCTTTTTGTTTTTTTTTAATTCTAAGACCATAAAGTCTGTAGACACATTAGTTTTTACCCCAAAGGGACGATTTTCCCAGAAGGGTTACTAATTTCATTTTGGCATTTTGCGTTGATTCATTATAAACGTCAAACCATTTTTGAAATCGTTGCCATCAAATATTATAGCCCTGTATTATATTTAAAGAAATTAAATAATGAAGAATCTGCATAAATGTATGTATGTTTCTCGCATTGCGATAAATCAACGGTACCTGGAGACATCCAATCTGAATAACGTACGTCTCCAATGGGCATCTGGTAGCCCAAATTTTGGAATTTGTTTTATTATCTATTTCATATTTTGTAAAGCATTTATGAGTTTTTGGTTAAAAAACTCAGCGATTTTAAAGCGAGCAATGGCAACACTGTACGGAAAAAAAGAAAAAAAATATTTCCAGCGCGTGAGACTGTATGCTGGAAATTCTAAAGATATGCTCTTTTAAATATATTGGGATATTGTTGTTGAATAGAATTTTTTTGGCTTAAGTGCGAAGAACATGATATTTAATAAATGAAGGTAATACACAAAACTTTAAAAAAACGCCCCTTCGGGTGTAATGTAAAATCTGAAAGCTTTCAGCTTTTTTTTTTGTTTTTGTTTTGTTTTGCTTTTGTTTTAAGCAGAATGACGTTAAAAATAATCAATAGCTATTACAAAGATGAGCCAAGAAAGGCTGGAGATGTTTACCTTTGGTTAAATATCATATAATTAAAAACACTAAAAGCATTTAAATATGATTGTTAAAACACATTAAATTCTGCTTGCCACTCTTGCCATGTTGTCGTTGGTCACTGTGACCCTTCGCTCGGCATGGGGATTAAAGCTCGGAAAGCACTCATGCTTTAAATGGATTCATTCATAATTTATATACACAAAAATACAAACGATAGTTACCAGTTCTAATAAGGAAAAACAACCTGGTATACATTCATAACTAACACACATTCATCTATTGTTTTGTACAGTATTAAGCACACAGTTCAAAGCAAGCAAAAGAAACTTGAGCAAGAAGACCATAAACCCACATTGAAACGAAACCGATTCAGTGATAGTATGGGGCAACTTGATCCACAACCGGCACTTTTCGTTTTAGTTATCTGTTTCCTCGCGAATTAATCGCACAGGGTTACCACAGTTCTTTACTCCTGCAAACCGACTAAACGACTCTTATCAAAATGGAAGGAAGGGGAGTGGAAGGAGTACTAGACATTCAAGGTACAAAAGTTATTTTTTCCCACAAACCTGTAGCGTTCGGTTCGAATCTTGGCAGAAAAAAAGCACTTTTCGGTTCTGCAACCACCGTCGAACTCACTGGCACAGTCACCTTTCGGAGCAGGATGTCGGTCTGGGGTGTTGGTTGCGTGTAGGAATGGGGAGGCCCTCAGAGGAAGTGCAGATCGAAGATGGAGTCGCTGTAGATTGTTTTGTTTGTCCGCCATATGGAATCGAAGTTATTAAGGTTATGCGTATGGGATACGTTATTGTTTAGCCAAGTTGTCACGGCGAATGGAAATTTCTTCATGTGTGTGGTACGATGTGTAGAAGCATAGCATCATTAAACTGCATAAATTTATCGCGAACACTGTTGAAGCAACGTATTCGAAATTTTGTTTAATATTACTTGCGCAACTTACGAATTCGTAACAAGAAATAACTCAAGTACAGTTTCCACTGATAACGGAAGCACTCTTTGTCTTATAAGCGTATTGTTTTATTACTATTACTATTATTACTATTGTTAAACATTTCCTTCCAAGTGTTATTAGTCCAAAGGGGATTTGTCCCAGAAGGACTATTGCTTTCGTTTTGCGATTTTGCCTCGGTTCACTCTGAATGCCCGTTTCACTTTTCAGACTGTTGCCACTAAATATTATCGCCCTGTATTATAGTTAAAGAAATTAAATAATGAAGAATTTGCATAAATATATTGTTGCGTGCATACGGGTTCGTAAGGGATTGAATGCACAAATCGTTAAAAATTTAAAGAAATTTATTAATTTATTCTTTGCGCAATAAATAAAACGAAATGCTTAAAATATTTCCTCAGAGATTTTCATACAATATCGCAATATTTCAAACGTTAAACAGAACTCAGTTCAAAACGGAGAAACTAATTCTATCTCACAGCGAATTCGCTACAATCAATCAATAACAGCATTAAGTAAACAACAGTTCGCTTAAAATAGCTACAACTGAGCTGAGGTGTTTTAATTCGGCTTTTATAAGCTTTTTAATTATTCACTAGAATATTCTGGTAAAACCTATTTTCTCGATTTTTCTGGATGGCAACAGCAATTACGAGATATTTATTTTTTAAATATTAAATGCAAACGCTCTTTCATTTTTACTTACCGACGTAGCTTTCTCTTCAAAAATCGTTTCCGTTGCACGGGAAAATAAAACAATTTTTATTACAATTCTAAATAAATAGCTAAATAAATACGAAATTCTTAATAATATGTATGTTTCTCGCATTGTGATAAAATGACGGTACCTAGAGCCATCCAATTTTGAATGATGTAATCCTCCTGCAAATATGGGCATCTGGAAGAGTAAATTTGAAATTTTGAATTTGATTTATTATCGATTTTTATTTTGTAAAACGTTACCGAATTTTTTATTAACAAACTCCAAGATTTCAAAGGAGCAATGACAACGTTGTACAGAAAAAAACATTTTTATCTTCAGCGCTTGAGACTGTGTATCGGAAATTCTAAAGATATGCTCAATTTAAAATAATTTTGCGATATTGCTGCTGAACTGAATTTATGGTTTAAGTGCGAAGAACATGATACTTAATAAATAAAGATAACACATAAAATGTTAAAAAAACGCCTCTTTGAACGTAATTTATCTGAAACCTCTTTTTCTGCTCAGAATCTCGAAATCTTAGTGTTCCGTAAGAAACTGTCAAGTGAATTAAAGTTTAAGGCATAAATTATGATGAGTAGGCTTATTACATGAAATGTTTTTACCTGACAGATAAATATTTTTTCAAGAACTTCCCAGTGATAAAATGGTTGAAAAACACTGATAAAAATTACCATTATAAGGCCCAAATTTTTACACCTTGACTGTCATCTAATCTCTGAAACGAATACTCAAGATTATGATATACATCAATTTGATATTTTCCAATTTATCTTCAGGTAGATATATATACATGTTCCAAAAAATGCATAGGCATAACCAAGGCTTAATTTCTAAAATTAGAAGCGTCGGAGCCCTATGGAAGACCGTCAGGAAAGAAGAACAAGAATAAATAAATAAATAAAATTACTGATAAAATCATTAATAATTAAAAAATTAAATAATTAATGATAAAATATTAAATAATTAATGATAAATTAAACAATTAAACTTTAATGAAATCTGAAAAGCTAAATCAAAATTTAATAAGCGTTTTTTAATATAATTAGTCCATTTGGGCCTTAGCGCAGAAGGGCTATTAGACTCAAAACCCTGAATAATTTTTCAAATTGTTGCCACCAAATATTAAAGAAACTAAATATTGAAGAATCTAGATGAATGTACGTAGGTTTCTCGCATTGTGAAAATAAAAAACGGTACCTACAGTCATCAAATTTTGAGTAATATAGTCCTCCACTCGAACATGGGCACCTGGAAACCCGAATTTAGAATTTGTTTTATCGTCTTTTTCATATTTTATGAAACTTTTAACAAATTTCTGATTAAAAAACTCAACAGTTTCAAAGCAAGCAGCCGCAACACTATAGGGAATAAAACACTTTTATCTCGAGTGTGCGAGACTGCCTATTGGAATTCTAAAGATATGCTGTTTTTAAATATTTTTAGCACAATATGGCGTTAGATCAAATGCTCTCGAAACGTGTATGTATTTCTAAATTAAAAAAAAAAGTCCGTTTGGACGTAATTTTTTTTATTACTAAAAATAAAATTTTCGAAATTAAATTTCTATTGAAATTTTTGTTCGGTAGTTGTTTGCAGTTGATCGCTCTCTACTGAAATTTTTGCTCAGTTACATAAAAGAAGCGCCTGAGACTTCTTATTTAGGGTTCCGGAGCAATTTAAGCTCTGGATACAGCCCTTTTTTTTTCGATTCGATAAGAGTCAACAGCGCATCACATGAGAATAAACTCATTTAATGCAAATCATTTCGTCAAAAAAGTCTTAAACAAAACGCAGCGACAAAAAAGGAAGCAGAAATTTACTTCTCGCTCACTGAATTTGAACGAAATAAGAAAAATATTTTCAATAAAATTTAAATAAAAAAAAAATAACATAACCAGAAAAATAACAGGTGCGGTTAAAGACCACAGGAATGAAATCCTACGATGCTTCTTCCTTTAAGAAGATAAGTTGATTCCGAGAACTCCATTGCGTCAGAAGTTGAAAAGAAGTTTGAAAGAAAATAAAACTTATTTCTATGAGTGTTTTCTGTATTCTTTTATGGTCTTTTAATCCCAAATGGAAGTTAGCCCAGAAGAGCTATTGGTCTCCAAACGCCATTTTGCGTCAAATCACTTTAAATGTCCGAAACACTTTTCGAATTATTGGCCCCAAATATATCGTATTACATTTAAAGAAACTAAATAATGAAGAATCTACGTAACGATGAAATAAAAACCAGCTTATAACTATGCACACAGTTCTTTCAGCTTCTTACTTCGAAAGAATAATCTGACACCACCTAAATCATACTAGTTATAATTCGCAGAAAGATAAAATCGTAGTTACCTTAAACTACTAATTTTTAGTTCAAAGGGGTAATTTGCCCAGAAGGATTATTAATTTCCTTTTGGCATTTCATTATAAATGTCGGATCACTTTTCAAATTGTTGCCATCAAATATTAGAGCCCTGCATTATATCTAAAGGAACTAAATAATGAAGGATCTGGATGAACACACGTATGTTTCTCGCGTTGTGGAAAAACGACGACACCTAGAGCTCTAATATTTCAAGTAACGTAGTCCTTCATCCGCACATAAGCGCCTGGAAGCCTGAATTGTGAATTTCGAATTTGTTTTATTACCTATTTCATATACCTTTAATGAATTTTTGAATAAAAAAACTTAACGATTTCAAAACGAGCAATGGCAACACTGTGGAGTAAAATATTTTTTTTTCCCTCCAGTGCGCGAGCCTGTCTGTCGGAAGTTCTAAAGATTAGTGCTGTATTTGAATAAACGTAATTGATTCTTATATATAACTGTAACCGTATTCGGCACTTGTATGGAACTTTAACCGTATATGCCTTCCAGTAATTTTGAGAAATGAAAGGCACTGGAGATTTCGCGGCGGTGGTGGGAAACTATATATAACACTGGAAGACAGCATCAACTCCTAGTGTTTAGTTCAGAGCTGATTTCGGAGTATCGAAAGATCGTGCGACCTTCGCTTTTCAGATTCGCTTTGCATTGCGTTGTGTTTAACGTCCTTAGCAGTCTGAAATATAACTACTGATTATACTCTGTGCTACTGTGAACAGCTGTACGATTGGTTTTGTGGAAAGTGCGACATCTGTGAAGTTTTTTTTTGGATAAAATAAATTTTATCAAGCTATCGTGGGTTCCGTGTGCATTCAGTGTATTACGAACCCGTACGCAAGCAACATTATTATCAGAAAAAAAAATATATGAAGTGATGCACACAACATAATAAAGCAAATATACAGGCTGTGTTTAAAGTTCGTTATCTTAAAGCGTTCCTGAATGAATTTCAAACTTAATATACTGCTATATAAAAGCTGAAGACGTCGAGTTCGATGCATTCGCAAGTAAGAAGAAAATCTAAAGTATACACCACATGACTTCCTTGTGCGGAATATTAAATTATACGCATTTCCCCCTGCATTTCATTTAAACTTATTGGACTGAATTAAACCTATTTCGTCGATAGCGCATAAATCACAATAGGATAAACACACTCATTTAAGTTCACTGTATTTGTTTACTATAGCGACACTCTGGCGCAAGGTTCACTTAACAGCGTTTCATCTCATTCGTTTTATAACTCGGAATGCACAAAAATTATATCATCTGAAGAATTATCTAATCGTTGCCACATGTTCTATTCAAATACTACACTCAATCTAAAACGATGTATAAAAGAAATTAAATAAACAAACAAAGAAAAAGAAAGAGTTTTTCACAGACGATTTCAGTGTTTCTCATTCAACTAATTCAGTTCTTGCTTCACGACAAGGCAAAAATACATAAAAACTCAAAATATCTATATTAAAAATGACGAAGAAAATCTTAAACACTCATTTCCTCGAATAAATTCAAGAATGGATTAAACATGATTTAATTCACAATAATAAAAGAAGGCGTTATTTTTGTTGTTGCGAAGCTTAGTTTCTCTAGATTGGCAACAAATCCACTATTCTGCTAAGTTTCAAATGTAAGCAAATATGGATGATTTCGAAAAAATAATTAGGCTTATCCGCACATAAACAATTTTTAAATTGTTGATAATTCTACAAATAATGCATGCAGATTTACTAAAGGTATAAAAACCTTAACCGGAAGATAAGAACAACATAATTCAATCCTTTTTAAAGCAAAAAATGCGCAATTTACCAACATATAAGAATAAAGAAACTGAACTTACTGAGCCGAGTATCAGAGTGAATATATATCATATATTTCATTTTCCATATTAGATGGTATAAAAATCCTGCAGCAATACGCGCAGATTTCTACTAGTTTTTCTAGCTTCTTCTCTCAACAACATATAGAAAATTTGTTAACTTTCTCAGTAATATATATATATATATTGTTGCGTTATACAGGTTCGTGGATTTGAGAGTATCCGATGAAAACACGATGCAGAACAATAAAAAGCACAATTTATTTACAAGAATCACTATTTACAGCACAGTTCCAAAATTACCTTTAAAAGCGTCGAAAATCTACGATAAATACGCTGAAACAATCAGCAACACAGCTTCAGGCTGTAACTGTAAAGGTAGCTTCACGGCAACACTAAACTTATAATAAACACCGTGGAACAATCACCAATACACTGTCAAGCTATACTGTATAGGTAGCTTCACGGCAAAGCACTATCTCGATCGCTTTCCGTTCACAAAACTCTCGCGTAGCTTAGTACTCACAGTAAGCAGCTATTCTCACATTGCTGGCTCTCAGAAACGCAGGGGTTTATACAGCTTTTCCTTAGGTTCGACACGTTTCGAGCAATATCTCGACAGGAAGTTATTCTAGAAGCTTCCCGATTGGACCATGGGATATCGCCGATTTGGTCGCCAAATGGGCGATAAAGTCGCCAATCTGGCAAGCATACCATACACTATTTTATGGCAACCCTAGTGCTATGCCGGAAAGCTTACATACAGGCGCAACCGCCGAATTTTTCGCAACAATATATTTGTATTTATATACTTTTGGTTCGGCCCATTGGAATCAAAAAAGGAGGTGCTCATCTACATGTGATAGCAGTCCTGTATACAAAGTTTCGAGGCTATTCGTTTTTGAGTTACGCAAGATACATACATAACATACGTACGTACGTACTTACAGACACCAAGAAAAAGTGTATTCTGAATCCATTTTAAATCAGTTTTATAATTCGTTTGGGAAAATACAGTTTTTATTCTGTTTTTACGTACAGATGTCACGCAAAAACATCGTTAAATTGCATTCGATAGCGGTCAAAATGGATATTTTCGTTGAAATATACTACCTGGAATTTTTCGTGATTACAATACTTCCTTTACTTTGTACAAGGAAGTAACAATAAGAAAACTTAACGAAATTATCAAGTTCTCAAGCTGTTAAAGGCGCAATAATTAGCAATTATTGTCGTCATATTATTCGTTATACATTAGTCAAGATGCAGAAAATATACTTAGTAACCGGTAATTGTTTAAATTTATATAATTTTTATATACTTAATTTGTTTTTACGACGTAGTTTTAAGATTTGTCGAGGCGCTAACTTAAGATAAAGAATATGACTGCACGGTAAGTTTGTAAAAGTTTTGCAGAGAAAAGGATTATGGAAAGAAAATCTTGTATAATGAATCCTCATTCTATATGGACTTTCCTTGCAATAAAACAAGCGAAGTGTTAAAAAATAACACATTCACCGAGTCAAAATACGAATTTCCAGTGCGTCAATGAAACGATTAATCAAATCACGACTCGAAATTTAGATCACTTTTTTTTTTGAACCGAACCCAAGTTAACGAACTTTATCCAATAGATTAATCGACGCTTGTCAATTTTTTCCCCCTACTCTTTCCTTTCTCATGTAGCTTCTTTCATTAGGTAGAGTGAGAAGACCACCTTTAATCGTCCTTTCACCTCTGGACAAGTATAGGTTGATGGTTGTTCTCTGTGACTTTTTCCGTTGATTGGAAGTGGAACTGTCCTCTTACTGGAATTCTTAATATACCACAGCAGCCACAGTACACTGTGCCAATCGACAACGTAACGCACAAGGCGGAAGAGGAATAATCTTGTTGGATTTCCGATTCAATATTGTCTCCAGCGTAGTGTGAAGATGTGCAACCATTTGTCTCCCTAATTGTTTAACGGGTCAGTGCTTTCCAAAGTGTATTTGTTTTCTAATGGCGGTTTAGTGATCACGCTAATGACATCAGCACACGCTCACCTGTGTTAATTAAATATAATATAGTTAAATATGAAATCTCCCAACACAAAATGCAGTTGCTGTTGTACTTAGTTCCGCCATGCGTATTTTCAAATAACGCTGTTTCTAGGTTACACTTATTTTTGGAAATAGTCTGATCGAGCAAAAGGATTTAAGCAAGAAGGTAAATAAATCCTTAACGGTTTTACCTGTGCAATATTAAACAGAATGAAGTAACCTGAATAACTGAATGAAGGAACCACAAAACAAACTTTCACAACATAAAGCTATTGAAACAGGCAGAAAAAGAAATAACATTAATGTGAAGAAATTAAAGATGCTTTCGAAAGATAGCAACTACCTCTCAAAGTGGCCAGTACATATGATTACATAAATAAGATCTTACAGAACATCGCTTCTCTGAGGCGACCAAAATCGACTGAAACCGTGTGGGCGGTAGTCTCAGAGAGAGCTCACGTGATCTAATTTGTAAAATAAACTGCTCAGGCCTATATTATGGAACAAACTTTAGCTACATGGAGTATATTTAGTTAGTCTTCCTAGTCCGTATAAACTTTAATTAAATTAAAATTATAAATTAATTAATATCAGCAGATATAAATCTCTATACAGAAGAATTACAATGAGGTCTGTATCAGTGTAGTCTCTAAGTTGTTTAGAAAACTCTTACAATGGGTAATTAAAGAAAAAATAACATTTTATAAAAGGGAACACACCACGAATTGAAACCAAAAAAATATAAATTACATAAATATTGTTTTTTATTTAACGCAAAAGGGCGTTAGCGCAGAAGGGTTATTAGTCTAGAAACGGCAGTTTGCGTCGAATCACTTAAAACTTTATGACTTTTCAAACTGTTGCCACTAAATAGTATCGTCCTGTATTATATTTAAAGAAATCAAATAATGAAGAATCTGCATGAATGCATGAACGTTTATCCTACTGTGAAACAAGAACAGTACCTAGAGTAATCAAATTTTGAATAACGCAGTCCTCCACCTGAACGTGGTCATTTGCAAATCTGAATTTTTTTTAATTTCGAATTTGTTTTATTATCTATTTCATATTTAGTAAACCTTTAACGAATTTTTGTTTAAAAAAGTCACCTATTTCAAAGCGAGCAGTGCCAAAACTGTATGGAATGAAACATTTTTATCTCCAGCGGGGGGAGACTGTCTATCGGAAATTTTAAAGATATGCTGTTTTTAAATATTTTGCGATGTCGCCGTTGAAGCGAATTTTATGCGGCGTAAGCGCTATGAACATGATATTTAATAAATAAAATAAACACACAGAATTTCCCATAGACAGTCTCTCTCGCGCGAAATACTTAAGTGTGTTGCCACTGCTCGTTTTGAAATCGCTGAGTTTGTTAATCAAAAATTCGTTAAAGTTTAAAAAGATGTGAAATAGATAATAAAACAAATCTGAAATTCAAAATTCGGGCTTCCTGGTGCCCATATTCGGGTGGAGGACTACGTTATTCAAATCTTGATGTCTCTATTTACCGTTGTTTTTTCACAATGCGAGAAACATACATACATTCATGTAGATTCTTTATTATTTAATTTCTTTAAATATAATACTGAGAGATAATATTTGGTGGCAACGGGGATTTATAGCGAACAGACGCAGAATGCCGTTTTGAGACTAACAGCCCTTCTGCGCTAATGTCCCTTTGGGCTAATAAATATACAAATTTTATTCACAATTAGGGGCTGCAACTGATAAGTAGTTTCATTACATCACCTAAGACGTTGCACTTAATCTCAAAATCACGAGCAAATGCGGAAGAATTAATTGACTAGTGTTACAAGTATACTACTTCATTATTTTCCGCTATGCATTGTGACCAAAGCATATCCCCTAGAAACTAAAAGCTCACGGCATCTGGCCGTAATACAACCCCATGAGTACAATTCAATTTTCATTTGGGGACATTCGGCTTCGCTTCACCTTTCACCGTTAAGGCCCCTTCCTAAGGAAAGCGAAAACGCTGTCCATTGTTGTTGATAAATTTATCCATTGTTTTCTGAGGCCGGTGTATTGTTTGCGGCAATTACGGTTAAGGCTTTCACAGTTTGGTAGGCTTTGAACAATGCAGTGCTCTCTTCCACATTATGCCTTCCGAATTAGTTGAGTTCTTTCACAGCAGTTCCAAATCTGTAAAAAAATCTCTGTTTCGAATGGATAATACGTTGTCACGTTATATGAGCTAATGCTTTTAAAAAGTACTTACTTATTATTTTGCAATCCGTGATTAGGGAAAATGATTAAGAATCGATTAAGGAAGGCGATTAAATTATAAATCAAATAGCTGTTTCGAGAAAAATATGATTGAATGGGAAACTGTGGAAAATGTTTCTGAATTTTTAGTCCAAAGGGGCTTTGTCCATGAAGGACTATTGTTTTCGTTTTGCGATTTTGCGTCGGAAACATTAAAAGTCTGAATCACTTTCCAAACTGTTGCCACCAAATATTGCAGCTCTGTATTATATTTAAAGAAATTAATTTATGAAGAATCTGCATAAATGTACATATGTTTCTCCAAATGTGATAAAACAACGACACCTAGAGCCATCCAATTTCGAATAACGTACGTTTCCACCCGAATATGCGCATCTGGAAGCCCGAATTTTGTATTTGTTTTATTATCTATTTCATATTTTGTAAAACTTTACCGAGTTTTTGATGCACAAACTCAAACGATTTAAAAGCGAACAATGGCAACAAACACTCTACGGGGAAAAAAACTTTTTCATCTAAAGCGCACGGAACCGTGTATCGGAAATTCTAAAAATATACTCATTTTAAAATTATTTTGCGATATTGCTGTTGAACAGAATTTTATAGTTTAAATGCGAAGAACATGATATTTAATACATAAAGGTAACACACAAAACGTTAAACAACGCCCCTTTGTACGCAATTTATAATCTGAAACCTTTCAGATTTTTTTTTTATTATAAAAGCAATAACTTCCGTTGTACTTGTAGGAAGAGACTCAAGAGTAGTTATTTACTAACTAGCAATATATCCGCTCTTTGCAGAGGGGAGGGGACAAAAGTGAGAGAGAGAGACTGATTTCTTTGCGGAACGTAAAACTATTAGAAAATTGAAGTGCTTAAGAAAAAAAAAATTACTCAGTAACGTATTAAATGTAAAATGTCCTTTTTACTTACAACGATAAATGTACTAAATAGCAATTTGATGTAGACACTACAGGACGGCCTATTAAATTATACACCTTTTTTGTTGCACGGCATTTAAACTTATTTCACCCAATTATTTTAATTTGAATACCCGATCCCTTAAGGCAAGTTGAAAATGGCATAAAAAATTGCAAATTTTGAAATTAAACATCCCGGTCTATTTTAGTCGTATGAGTTGTATGGGAGTCATATGGAACTTCTTGTATTTCTATTTTTTCATAATGAGTAAGTAACTTTCCCAAATATACTTATAGGGACTGGTAGACGGCATTAAAAATTGAACTTCCTTATTTGTCCGAAATATTTTTTTTCATTAATTTGACGTTACCGAAATATGTTACACTGCTCCATACATCAGTTTTTATAAAAATCAAATAACCCACTGAAAAAATAATATATATATATATATATGTGTGTGTGTGTGTGTGTGTGTGTGTGTGTGTGTGTGTAAGATATAAGAAACTACGATAGCTGCTTTCAAAACTTATTGGCGATCTTAAAATTAACATTCTAAATTTGGTGATTTCTCCCTTAATTCATCTGTTCTCCCGAATTCGAGATCTTTCGACGTTACGTAACGCTGCTTGAAAAGTGCAAACCAAAACTAATATTAACCAATCATAGCTGTCTCTAGAATCGCACCTGCTCTGGTATAAATACTCTGATGAGCTTAGCCTCACATAATTAATAAAGAAGCAGGAATTTTTGCCTTTGTACATATGTAAATATTATACAAATATTACAGCAAATTTCATTTACTTTACTATTTTATTTTATCCTGTTTGACTTATGTACGTACTATAACTGGATTCAATATTGCGACGGGAGAGACTGTCACGTGACTATGGACATTTTTATTAAGTCCTTTGATACATTCTGAATAACACAGTGTGCTGAGACCAAGAACTATTCAAAGCAGAACTCATTCTTGTACTTTATGACGGTACTTTTCATATTTATTTTCTATCTTTCGCCACCAAATTACTTTAATTTCAGGTATACTATCCTGGTGTATCTACCAATCTGATGTCGTTCGCTGTTACACGTGACTATTGGTCACCCCCCTTTCACCAACTAGCCCGCCCCCTGGACCTACCTTTCAACATTCGCCTACCTGATGCGCTCTTTGAAGTATGATTTTAAGACAGCCGGAACAAAGCATGCTACAGAGTTGCCAAGTCTCTCGATTTAGGCGGGAGACTCCCGATTTCTGATCGTTCTCCCGCCAACTCGATTTACAATATATTTCTCCCGACTTTCTCTTATTCTTATAATTTCTCACGCTTTTTACGTAGCTTGACTGGGGTGTCTGAAAGCACCTGGTTTTTCTCTAGACCATATAGAAAACCAAATTAGTTTCATCAACGAGAAATTATGGCTCGTTTCTGCTTTGTGAGTGAGAACACGTGTCCGAAAACGTCAAGTTCCATTTCTCCAATGAGCATCGAGTGCCATTGTGTGTCATCTGGCACATATTAGCCAATGAGCACAAAGCAAGATCAAGATTGTTATTTCGTTCATCTTGTCGTTAACCTGTGTAAACGTACTTACTTTCGAGAAATAGTTTAAAAAGTTACGATATTTTATATTAGTTATGTCTGCGAAAAAGGTAAAATACTCAGGTACTTTTCAAAAATCGTACACAGTATTTTTCTTCTGATATTTCCTCAAGGAAATGTAATGCATTTGCGATGCGTTTGTCATTGCGATTTTCCGATTTCGCCCGGTGGAAGGGCCGATGTTCTCAAACATGTTCGTGCACAAAAACACAAGGACAACATGAGTTCTATAGAAAAAAAACAAAAAGTTACTTTTCTGTGGAAAAAAAGGATCAAAACGTTATTAATACAGAATGTACTGTTTGCATTTAAGATTTAGCAAATAAACTTTCAGACATTAATTAGTAACGATTTGAAGTTAATTCATTATTAAAAAATATATTTTTATCATTTAAAACTCTTTTTGTCGTTGAGAATAAATCTCCCAATTTCTAAAAAAATTCTCCCGATTTTTCAGTGTCGTAGGTTGGAAATTATGCCGGATGCACAATGCATTCTATTCGCGGCATATTCAACGGAACTTAGAATATCTTAACAAGACAAACACAAAATTCTTCGGTAAAGCACTTAGATACAGAGGCTGTTCGCACATTTTTTAGACGATGTATATTGCATTCACAAAACTAAATTACATAAAATTCTTGTGTTTTAAATGTTCTATTTGACATCCCTTATTCTGAACTATCTTTCGACACCGCAATTTCCAGGATAATAATGCCTTTTGAAGTGTCAGAAGAGGTATTCTATCCCATACCTCCCGAACAGCTTTCCAGAATCCTGTTAAAGGTTTTGGGACAACGTTTGGATAATGAAGTTTTAAAAGTCCGAAAGCACAGAACTCCATAGGTGACACATCGGATTTAGTAGGGATTAGTATTTAGATTTAGTAGGGATATCAGTGAAGGGTATGGCCTTGATACCAGATTTTTGTTCCATTTCTTTTAGGAAGTTTATAGTGGATTTTGATGTGTGACTGCTAGCTTTGTCCCGATGGAGTCTCACAGATTGATGGCAGTGTGGGTAAAGCGATGGTATTTCATTCAGAAAAAATGGCGATACAATATGTTCCTGATAGTATTTGGAGTTAATCTTGACATTTTTTGGCACTCTCTTTATTTTTCAGTTGCCATTATAAGAAAAACCAGCAACAATCATGAATCCCTTAGAAAAACTTTCTTTCGATTCTTTGAACCACGTACTTAAATTTTTTTCTCCCCTTATATGATAATAAATGGCTCTTTTTTTGTCACAATCATTTAAATATACCCATACTTCATCTATTGCGACAATTGTTTTTCATTTTTCTTTGGATAAGTGTTTCTCATATAGAATTCTGCAGCGTCTCTTGCGTTGAGAGATATGCTTTGGAAGAAGACGATGCACATTGCGTTTTTTCGCCTTCTTAAGATTTAAATCAACGCTTATCATTTTGTTTACAGTGGACACCGAGTAAATGATTTTGCAACTGTCCTTTGACTAGGGGGATTTTCTTTTAACATTAAACAACGTACCTTTGCAATAGTCGAAGATGTCCGTTTTTTCCTTGGATACTTGTTTGGAATTTTTGTCCCATTTGTATCTCCAATTTGACATTTTTTTTTCCTGAAATGTTGATGATATTACCTATCGACGCTTTACATATCACAAAACCATGACATCCATCGTTTTTGGATAACGGAGTATGCATATTTGTGTTCGGAAAGAGCGTAAATGTAGCCTTCAAACCACTGCTTTGTTCAATTCGCCATCTTGAATAAAAACAAAACTTTCAAGCCACAGACGATAATTTTGACTTTTAAAAACATAGTACAATTACAATTACTTCTTTTGCAGCAAACAATTTTTTATTAGCGCTTACCAAAATCGTCTAAAAAATGTGCGAACAGCCTCTGTATCAATACTTAAATTCATTTAATCTCTTCAACTATAAAATACTTGAAGCGGACTATGATCTAAGGCCATTTGCCGCACACCACAAGAAAACTGATCTTCCTATCATTTAGATATTTTTCACATTTTCCTTCCATATTGTTTCTGCTTTTGTTTTGTCTTTCATTGTACTTGTTTTGCATTGTATTCTTTTACACTACGAGGAGATTTTCTTACTTTAAACCACTGCCAGTTAATTTTACTACACTTATTGACTTGTTTTTCCATACACCCAGCCCTTGCTTATTTGCGATGTAGGATCATTTTATGGGCATCTTATCGCCCTTTGCCTCTATTCACTGGTACTCCCTTCCAGGTTATTTCCTCCCTAAGAATCAATGTAAATAGCAATTTATCATTTTTCATGATGATTGAATCATAGAAATGTATCGGATTTCGTTATGATTGGATAAACATCTATGGAGATGATTTTATATGTGTGAAAATAAAGACTGGATATTCTTCAAGTTCATGTTTTCTAATCTTGATCTGTAAGTCTTCACGCTCAGCTACGACGACTGAAAGCTAATTCCTCCTTCTATGCTCATCGAAATCATCGCAATATAATATACATATTAAAAAAAATTCTTTCCATTTTTACTTCCTTCTACGACGTAAAGGAAGTACAGTAATCGCGAAAAATTTCGGGTATTATATTTTAAAGAAAACATCAAACAGTCATTTCAACCCCCTCGTAACCATATGAACGATGTTTTTGCATGACATCTGGACGTACGGACGCAATAAAAGACTGTTTTTGCCGAAAAGGATTGTAAAGTGGATTTAAAATGGATTCAGAAAAAAATTTTTTTTTTCTTGACATCTATACGTACTTATGTGTGTATGTATCTCGCACAACTCAAGAACAAGACCCGTAGAACTTTGAAATTTTGTACATGGGACTGCTATAACATGTAGTTGTGTACCTCCCTTTTTTGTTGCAATCGGCTTTATATATTCCCATTCTGGTAGGTGGTTCGGTAAATTTAGTTTTTTATTTTTATATGCTGGTAAACTGTGCATTTCTTTGCTTTAAAAATGATTCAGTTATGCGGTTTTAGTGCTCTGGTTAAGGTTTTTATGCCTTTAGTTAATCTGCATGCAATAGTTCTAGAATTATTAACAATTTGAAAACTTTAATAAGTAGCGGGTTAAGCCTAATGAACCGCCATTTGTTTACATTTGAAGCTCAGAAGAGTAGTGAATTAAACCAGTTTCTCCACCTTCAATGTGCTTTTTTCGAGCGGGACCAAAAGTAAAAGAGTTTGTGCACCGAAAAATCTGCCTTCTAGCCCGCTGGCCGAATTGCTTGTTTTTGCGTAGAAACTCTAATTTCAATTGTATAATTTTTTTTAGCTGTTTTAACGGTATTTGGTGTTTTATGTTTTTCTGTATTTTACGATTTTTAACGTAGATATTTTGAGTTTTATGCATTTTTGCCTTGCCACGGAGTAAGAACTGAATGATCTGAATGAGAAATATATCTATAGTGAAATCCGAGGAATAAGTGAAATGCACCAAAAATGTGTATAATTTAATATACAGTACAAGAAAGTCACGTGGTATTTGTCCACATTAGACTTTTTATTTTGTAAACTGAAAGTTCCAAATGTGAATTTAGATAGTATCATCTTTAGAAATTTCAGCCTGAATCGTTTTACGAAAACACTTTTGTTTAACTATTTATAGTAAACATACCAGTATTTTAATCACAAATGCTCTTGTACCTCATATTTGAAATGTTAGAAACCGCCATTTTCAGTGTTCCCGCCACTGGAAAAACATCAAATTTTCTTACCTGAAAGGAAAAAGAAAATAATTAGAAAAATTATGAAATTATTTTCTATTATGTCGAAATTGTACTTTTTGAGTAAAAAAGTTCAGGATAATTAGACATATTATTTTTTGGTCTAAATTTCTTGCGAAAGAAAAAGTAAATTAGTAACTAGTAGTGCTATATTCGACGGTTTTTATGCAAATTCATTGACGATATTTACAAAGGACATTAATTTATTGAGTCATAATTAATCATAATGGATTAATATTCAGTTATGGCTTCATTAGTTATCCCTTAACTGTAAATAAATTCACTGTAATTAAAAAAATTGTGACTCAAGTGCAAACTAATCACAGCCTAAGTGTAAGTAAACCTAAGCCTAATCGAATACGTTCAGTTCCTTACAAAGTTCTCCACTCAGAAATGTCTTCTCATAAGTAGATAGCGTCAGAGTTATTTGCTGTAAGGAAAATAATACAAATTATTTACAACAGACCACAATACCACAGTTCATTTTTCTAAAGCTCAAAAGTGACGTCAGTTCCAAATGAGATATCAGTCGCGAAATGATATTTTGCGTCGAAACACTTAAATGCATTGTATCACTTTTCAGACTGTTGCCACCAAATATTATCGCCCTGTATTGTATTTAAAGAAATTAAATAATGAAAAATGTGCATAAATGTATGTATGTTTCTCGCATTGTGATAAAACGACGGTACCTAAAGCCATCGAATTTTGATTGCCTTAATCTTGCGTGAATATATGCATGTTTCTCACATCGTGAAAAAACAACCGTACTTAGAGCCATCAAATTTTGAATAAGGTAGCCGTCCACCCGAACATGGGCACATGCAAACCTGAATTTTGAATTTCGAATATGTTTTATTATCTATTTCATATTTTTAAAAACTTAAATGAATTTTTGATTAACAAACTCAATGATTTCAAAGCAAACAGTGGCAACACTGTACGGAATAAAACATTTTTATCTCCAGCGTGATAGACTGTCTGTCGAAATTCTAAACATGTGCTGTTTTTAAATATATTATGATATTGCTGTTGAATCAAGTTTTATATGACGTAAGAGTAAAAAAACGTGATATTTAACATATAAAATATGTACATAAGACGTTAATAATAAAAAGACAAAAAAAAGTTTTGTAAAGCTGTAAGGTATTTCTCCTGCCTTCTTAGCTTGCTTTTGTGGTGTAATGGTTAGTATACTCGGCGCGTATTGGAGAGATCCGAGGTTCGAGTCCCGGCGAGGAGGGCATTGCTCATTTTTCACGTCTTCTGCTTCCAAATAACCTAATGTCTCCACAAAGCCAGCTTGGTAAGAAAACTGAACAGTGATACGATGAACTGAGATAAGACTACAAAAAACAGGAAACTGTATGCCAACACTTAAAGTTGCATCGGGAATTCTTAACCTATACTGCTATGCCGCTTTTAAAATATTTGTATTTTTTCTGTTGAATTGTATATGATGTGATTGCGAAGAAAATTATGCTTAATAATAAAGCTAAAAAGACGAAAAAAAAGGTGGTTTAGTAGGAGTGTGTGTAACAGCAGATTGGTAAATTGCGAGATCAGTGGCAGTGTAAAAAATCTTAACAACAAACCCTCCAGGGCGACCGTTAACATCTGAAATCTTTCAGATTTTTTTTTTTGTGTGTGTGTTGTTGTTGTTGTGAGGAGTGTGTATTGTTATAAAACTTTTTAATAGCAAAGATATAATCTGCATGCGGCAATGATATTCACAATACAGGGAATTTATAAAGTTCCGGACCCATTTTGATGTTTAATAACTCATAAAATAATGAAGATATAAACAAACTTATGGCATTTATTGATGGAATAACTTATATATTTTTCTTTTCAGATTTGAATATCTTTACTTTTGTAAATATCGTCTGCGCGTGTGCTTAATTTCATTTTCCAGTCTAAATATCTGTACTTTTCTAAATATCGTATAATATAGCATTGTTAATTGCCATAATGTGCGCATATGGGGATCTGAAAACCCCCATGAATACCGTGAGGCACAAAGGGATTCCCCAAAGGTTAATGTGTGGTGTGGACTAATGCACGACCGAGTCATTGGGCCTTTCTTTTTTTTTTTACAGAAAAGATCTCATCAGTCGTATGCTTAGACATGTTGGAAAACTTTGTGTTTCCACAACTAGAAGAGCTTCAGCCACATGTCTTGTTGCAACAAGATGGTGCACCACCTCATTAGGGTACCTTCGTTCGTAGTTCTTTGAATGACCATTTTACAGAAAGATGGATTGGGCGAGGAGGTCCAATTCCTCGGCCACCCAGATCACCTGATATAACGCCGCTGGACTTTTTCCTTTGGGGACTTGTAAAGGACAACGTTTACAGGAGGAGCGTGTCGAACATGGATGACCTAAAAGCCAGAATGACAACCGCAATAGCCTCATGCCGACATGCTTGCCGGTACCTGGCGTGAAATTGAATATCGATTTGATATTCTCCGTGCGACGAAGGGGGCACACGTGGAAGTTCATTGACAAGGGTCATGAAACTTTTTGAGACTATCTAACCATTTATGTTATTAATTTTAATCTATCTTTATTATTTTATGAGTTATTAAACATCAAAATGGGTCCGGGACTTTATAAACACCCTGTATTACATCATAGAGACATATGTCCTGTATTCTTTATTTCTTCACACTTGCAAGGAGTCTACAGAAAAGATAATCTCAAAATCAAATCAAAAGAAGAACAGTTCTTTGTTCGTATTGCGCTAAAAATGAGGCTCTTTTTAACTTGATCGTTCCGATTTAACAAAAAAAAAAAAAAGTCCATTTGCATTTACTGAATTTGAGTTTTAAATTACATCTGTTTCTAATCCGAGAAGCGTACCGCTTTTAGAACAAAAAGAAGCAACAGTGTTTAAGAATGAGAAAGAAATTCTGCGCTACAGGCTCCCAAATCCATCGTCTTTTTCGGTAATGTAATTTAAAAAATAACGTTATCTCTCTCGCAGAATTTGATTCGTCTTTTTTTTTTCTCCCCCCTTCAAATTAATAAAAAGTTAGTCGACGAGAAACTCTTTGCGAAACATTTTCATTAGTGCATCAAGCCCCAGTAGAGGGAAAACGCAATTTTTTGCAATTTAAATGGACCACAAGTGATTTTTCTTTACTGACATTTTACTGATCGCCATTATTAAGGAAGAACTTCTTTAAAAAGAGAGAATTCTTTGTTTCTAACACTTTCCTTACGCGCATTTGAATACCATTTTCAAAATGACTCTGACAGAACCGAAAAAAAATTCGTATACTTGCTGTTGTTATTAACTCTTTATTAACATTATAAAACCATATTTTGCTTTTAGCTCACAGTTCTTCGTGTCGTAGTAATGAAAAATTTTAATTAAAAGAAAAATGAGGTAGCATCTCTATGTAATATGTGCGGTTAGAGAAGTCTTTTAATAATTATGTTAATAGTGAAAATGATTATAAAAATTATCAAAGAGATATACAGATACGTCTTCTCCTTCCCCCCCCCCTGCTTTACAAAAGTTCCTTTCATACTGTTTTGCTCTTACAAAGACCTTGTTTAATTCTTTCGCAGTTTATGAAAGAAACCCCAAAACAATTTTTCTTTTCGCGAAGAAAGGCAAAAAGAGGAAATACCAATACATCCAGTATTTAATTTACGCAGCATTGTAAGACGTTTATAATTAGCCCAAAGGGCGTTAGCTCATAAGAACTATTAATTTCGTTTCGGCATTTTGTGTTGAAAACTTTAAATGTCGGTTCACTTTTCAAACTGTTGCCACCAAATATTACAGCCCAGTATTATATTTATAAAGAAATTAAATAATGAAGAATCTGCATAAATGTATGTGTGTTTCCCGCAGTGCGTTAAAACGACGGTATCTAGAGCCATCCAATTTTGAACAACGTACGTCTCCAATGGGAAACTGGAAGCCCAAATTTGGAATTTATTTTATTACCTATTTCATATTTTATAAAGCATTTATGAGTTTTTGATTAAGAAAATCAGCGATTTCAAAGCGAGTAATGACAACACTGTACGAAAAAAAAATATTTCCAGCGCGCGAGACTGTGTATCGGAAATTCTAAAGATACGCCCTTTTAAATATTTTGTGATATTGCTGTTGAATCGAATTTTTTGGCTTAAGTGCGAAGTTAGAGTTTTGGCAACTCTAAATATATTTTTAAAGTTGTTTTGAAAAACAAATATACGAGAATTAACGGCTAAAAGGAAAATATATGAGGAATTTCTTTATAGCGAGAGAGAAGATGCAAGTAATAAATTAATCAGTGTTAAACAGGGTGACTTAGCAGAGTCAGCAACATATCTATCTCTTGGTCTATATACCTCTTTGCCTATTTTTTTTACTCTTCAAATAAATGTGCAGATTTTATTAATTATCTGTTTGTGTAACTGCGCCTTCCTACTGCAATGCGAGCCAGTTTCCCTTAGAAAGTCCTCCACGAAGGCATCCCTCCCTTTAGGCAGATAGCCCTCGTGTGCTTTTAATTGAATAACCTAACCTAACCTACTGCAATGCAGGTAAACCTAAAAGAACCTAGACTCGGGGGACGTTATCTCTCTCTTTCTCTTTTAAATTAGTTTCTGAATTTGAGAGTACCATTTTTAGAAGACACTAGCAGGCTGTGGCGAATTTTCAAGCAAAATTCATAAGTTATATACACACTGCGCAGAAAAAAAAGGGGGGGTCAGTTATATATCATCCGTTCTACTGGGCCGATTGACGAAATTCAACCGGCGTTTTCCATGTCTCGAAAGCGCGACTAAGGATATATATTAGATTTATATATCGCGTTGTCCTGACATAGGTATTTTGACACAAAATCTGACATTTTCTGAAATAACATACCATTTTTTCCCGTATTTTGATTCTACGATTCAAATTATACCTAGGTATTAAATCTTGCAATTTTTGGTAAGAAATTTATGGAGAAATTTAAAAATTTATCTTGGCGCATTTTTTTCAGTTTGCGCCAAGAATAATTCGCTTAGCGAACTTCTTAATTTATAGCAACCTATTTTCTTTTCCTATTTTTCTTTGTACACGAATAGAAAAATGGTCATCGTTCATACTTTCAAATAATTTAGACCAAGGGGCGTAAATCACATTTGGCGTTTATTATTGCTTA
The DNA here is from genome assembly GCA_000611955.2 of Stegodyphus mimosarum. NCBI lineage: Eukaryota > Metazoa > Arthropoda > Arachnida > Araneae > Eresidae > Stegodyphus > Stegodyphus mimosarum. The sequence continues at coordinate 65,787 of KK115021.1, read as the reverse complement.
TAACGAATATGCCAAATTTCAAAACGTGCCAGTGTGTAAATCACGTATATCTTACGAAATTTTGAATAAAAAACTAATTGTTTGCAGGCATGCTTCGAATTACATCTACTTTAAGAAGATGGTAAAAATTTCATAGGTTATTATTCGAAATCGTTTTCGAAAAAAATATCAAAAATATTTAAAAGTACAAATTTTAAAAATAAATCATAAAAAATATTTGGATAAATTTGTATGAAGCCTAAATTTCGAATTATGAAAGGATGAATCAACTAAATTTAATAAAAAAAAAGATATATTAAAAATATATATACCAAATTCAATTAGCACTGAGAAGCTAACATTTCTAGAGCTAATTTTTAAAAACTGCTGGTAGGATTTTTACGAAACTTAGCAGTTTGGCATAATTAGAGTCGTAGAATCGATATATGGAAAGAAAACTGGCATGCCATTTCAGAAAAAGTCCGATTTTTGTGTCAAAATACCTATACTAAAACAGTGTTATATATAAATCTAATACATAGCTAAGTCCCCCTTTGGAGACATGAAAAACGCAAGTTGAATTTCGTCAATTGGCCCAGTACAAAGGGAGATACAGAACTGTTCCTTTTTTCCCCCCACAGTGTACACCTCAAAAAGAAATGTATAAAAACATTTCAGTATGAATGAAATCAGTTTATTCTTTCCAACCAACAACCAATTAATAATTAAATAATTTTTATGCCAATCGAGAAAACTAAAACGTTGGGCACTTAAGTTTAATACATATACGTATAACGTCATTATTTAAATGTAATGTGAAGTAACAAATAATAACGTTGCAGTAACATACCGTGTCAGTTACCCTAAACTGAAACGAAAAAGTCCCAAAAGCATCTGTTTATTTAAAATACTTACATTAACGAAACATTTTCGACATACAATGACGTCACGTGCAATCACGTGGTTGGTTTCTTCAACGTCAGACATAATACGTCCTTACATAATAATAATATGCTTAATGTTTGGAAATGCTATTTTTATTTCACATTTTTTATTTCACACGCAAAACTCACAACTTTTTTATTTATAAACGCTACTGTTTGAAAGCGAGCAGTGGCAACACTTTTCGAACTAAAACAGATTTTTATCACCAGTGCTCGAAACTGTTGCCACTCGGAAGAATGAGTGCGAAAATTAACGTTTTCAGAGTTTTTAATTAATATCTCGGCTGATTAAAGTCGAAATGGCTTCCCACGAATTTTTGGAACCCGGGAGGTGCCTTTCTCGAAACTCAACTCCCCGCCGTTCGTGAGGAGATAATGTCGCAAACGCGCACAGATTTTAATATAGTACAGACTGCGAGAGAAGGGGGAGGGGAATCAAAATAGGCTTGTTGCCATTAGCGTTAAAATTATGGATGCATACAGTGGCTCCCAAAAGTGTTCGTACACTTATGATTTTCATTGAAATAGTAATTAAAAGTAATTACTTAATTACCATTAATTAAAAGTAAACTTTCTGAATGAGATTTTAATAATAAGATCTATAATCTATTCGTAACAAAATTACATGAAATATTTTTAAAATATAGCGAAACTTTTTTTTAAGAAATGAATAATCAAAAAATGACAAACATTTGGTCTCACAAAAGTCTTCGTACACTGAAATGTTTTTGGATAAAATCAAAATTAGAATGATCATTTGCCGCTTTTTTTAATTTTTGCATTGTGGTGGCATTTAAAAAACCGTTTGCTTTAATTTTTTATTGTTTTATTCATAATATTCTATTTATTATTGAAAAATAGGTCGCAGTCGTAAAGAAATTACAAACACATTCGAAAATTGATAATTTTTCTCCATAGCAGTGGTCAATCAATTCGAAATATCGCTAAATTAGTTAATTTATCCCATTCTGCAGTGCAGTAGTGATAAAACGCTTTAAAGAAGAAAATCGGATTGAAAACAAGGTAAGAAAAGGTCGATCGAGAAAATTAACTAAACGCGATGAGAGATTTATAATTAAAAAATTTGTGAAAATCCCACGTTTGAGTGCTGTAAAATTTCTGCAGAATTTAATGCAAAGTTTTCTACTTCAATTTCACCCGAAACTGTTCGCCGAGTTCTCATAGAAGTTGGATTACACGGGCGTTCTGCCCGTAAAAAATGTTTTGTGAGTGAGAAAAACAGAAAGCTTAGGTTTTCATTCGCAAAATCAATAATAAATACACCCGAAACGTACTGGAATAATGTCCTATTTGCTGACGAGAGCAAATTTAACATATTTGGTTCCGATGGTCGAATAACTGTACAGAGAAGAAAAAATGAGGAACTTCATTCTAAGAACTTAGTTGGAACAGTTAAGCATGGCGGTGGAGGTGTTGTTGTGTGGGAGTGCATGGCAGCATCTTTACTAGGTAATTTGGTATTTATGGATGGCATAATGAATCATTCTCTTTATTTAAATATTTTAAGAGACAATTTAAAATTATCGGCCCAAAATTTGTGTGTTGGAAACAACTTTATTTGTAATCATGATAACGATCCTGAGCATGCGACTCTCATCGTTCGCCTGTGGTGTCTCTATAATTGTCCACAAGTTTTGAAAACACCACCTGAGTCGCCAGATTTAAACCCCATAGATCACATCTGGAAAAAACTGGAGATTAGAGTACGAAAACACGACATCAAAACGAAAAGCGAACTCAAAACAGTCACGATGGAAGAATGGATGAACATTGATAGAGAAATTACAAAAAAACTGGTAAAATCTATTCCCAGACGTTAAAAGCTGTTGTAGATGCTAAAGGATATCATACCAAATATTAATTTAACGAAAAATGAAAATATTTACTAATACGTCAATATTTTTTTGAAGTGTACGAAGACTTTTGTGAGATAAAATTTTTGTCGTTTTTTGATTATTAATTTCTTAAAGATAAAGTTTCGCCATATTAAAAAAATATTTCATTTAATTTTGTTACGAATAGATTATAGATCTTATTATTCAGAAAGTTTACTTTTAATGAATTCTCATTCAGAAAGTTTACTTTTAATGAATGGATAGAACCCTATTTCAATGAAAATCATAAATGTACGAACACTTTTGGGTGCCACTGTATTTGTTTCTTCAAAATCTAATTGTGTTGATTACGCAAGCACTTTATTTTTTTTATTTGTGATAAAATTTCAGCATTTAAAGAATGAAAAAGAAAATTTATCGTCTATGTTTATGCTGGTTACATTTACGGAGAGAGCGTTTGTATTATCAACTACGAATCAAAGAAACTTGAATTTGAACACTGCAAGTGTTTTAAAAAATTCTGACCTACGCGAAATCGATCACATTTCTTACTTTTTATCTCAATCACAACTGCCAGCTGTTGCAACCCATTAAACTGCTCGTAAGTCCTAACGAGATGCATTTTACCTTCCTGATCTTGCGTCAATTAAAATGATTATCCAGTTATTCTTAACGACACCATCAAAATAGCTGCGACTCGTTAAAGTGAGGTTCCCGCGGTTACAGCTCACACTATTTCGCCAACAGAAACTATAAAACTTGTTTACGACTTAATTCGAAGGGTAGGATATGATTACAAACGGCAGTATTGTGTGGATCATTACTTTTAGTAGCAGATAATTGAAAGATAAAGCGTAACATTTCCGTTTTCATCAAGTCGTCAACTGAAATTTACGCTGCAACTTAACAAAATATAATTTTGCCAAAGATGCTAATAGGAAAACATTCACTTTTAGGAACCGCTAGGAAAGAATGTACCTTTTTATGCCATTTACTGCTCAGATTTGAAAATTTACTTTTGTTGTTGTTCATTTCTATGCAATTAACAAATCATTAGGATACTTTCTAAGTATTTAAGATAAAGAAGAACACAGAACATTTTCAGGAACAAGGTAACATATAGATACGTAAGATATAAAAATATGAATTAAAATTTATACACAAATAAAAGCTTAACTGGAACAAATTAGCAATAAATTTTTAAATTACTAATTTTCAGTTAAAGCAGAACCCCGCCAAGGCGTCTGTGCTTTCCCTGTAGTGTCGGCTTTACTGTAAACATTTTCCCAAGCACTGCTCAAAATTGAAATAAAAGTTTTCCGTCTATAAATATAACTGTAGTTAGTACGCATCGCCTTTTCTATCCTGCTGCTGTTTGAATAAATGACGACACTCGCTTAGCCTTCTTTCTCTATAGTTTAAAAAAACGTGAGGGCGTATTAAAAGATTTGGGGGAACAGATTGCCTCTTATATATACGTAAAATATAAAATATCTATCTTTCAAATAGTAAATTAAATAGCCTTTTAATTCCCATCTTCATTCTGAAAATAACAGCATTTCTGGACTGCGTCATTTCTAGGTTAATCTATGCCACGAAGCTTGCGTAACGCTGACGACGTAGTAATTGGGAACTGAAACTTTTCTAACTTAAATCAATTTTTTTTCCTCGTGTGCTTCCATTTTGTATAACTACGCACTTCAGCTTCCCTTTGTGCGCTGTTTGGACGTAATTTCGCTGTGCTCGCTTCCTATCGCAACAGTACCAAAAATGTAAATGTTCTGGAAATAGGCACGATTAGAGTGCCCAGTCATTGTGGCCACAAATGTCAAATGGAAATAAAAGTGGAATTAACCGCCTCGAATGTCAAACTCTTAGTCTTTACGAATTCTACGCTTTAAGTATCAAGCATCTTCGCAATCAGCATTTTTACATTTCTACATCTGTGTTCCTACATCAATACTTCTCTGAAATTTGCTTTTATTACACACACATATATATGTGTGTATAATTAATCAATATAGTAAGAAATAGTAAGAATAATACAAATAGTAAGAAATCTAGAGCATTATTCACAACGACACGAAATTCAAAACTAGTAAAATCCCGAAATCCCTCAACAAAAATGAAAACATCTTATTCAACGTTATCAAGAGGAGGTACATCAGATTCGACTGAACTCCTCTTCCCAGGAAAACCACTGCCTTTCTGTTTATCCAGAATCAGCTGACGAACCATCTTAAATTATTTAATTATAATAGTTCAAATTCTGAATGCCTCTTCGACGCAGTAGCCCTCCCTTCATATGAGTTTTTTTTTAAAAACCAATGGACGGCTCTCAGCCGACTTTGGCTTGACCAGAAGTAAGGCCAGAAGTGGTGGTCGCTTTATTATGGAGGCACCTAATAAGTGGGCCACCTTTGCCTATGAAGGGTTATGAAGTTTAGCTCCTATGAAGTTACAACCATGCCTTCTCCGGGATTCGAACCCAGGCCCAATGGTATCGCACTCGGCTCCCCTAATAAACTATACCGTTAGGGAGGCATGAAATAAAAATATACAAAAAAATTTAAATGAAATAAATTCAGTGCTTAGTAAAACAAAAGTAAAATATACACCCTTGACTAATATTAAAATTTAAATAAGGCAATAATTTACGAAATACATATATTAAAAATTAACACAGAACAAAAATTTTTGAACTTACTATTGGAAGTACAAAAGAAGAAAGGGTAGCAATTCAAAAGGAAAAATTATAGGCTAATAGTTGCCTGTTTGGCATATGTAATATGTAGAATATGTAAATGAAAATTCTAACTGATATTTGCAATAGACCCTTAACTCTTAATTTTAAACTGGTTATTACCTTTTTTTGACCTGAACAAAGTAAGTGTTTATAATAAATCTGTTTGAATAGCTTCATCTTAAAATTAATCGTTCTCACATGATTCTTACATAACGCTAATGACGCTGTCACTTGCATAATTCTTTAGCGAATAATAATTTTCAATTTTGGCATTGAAACTTTTAGTTACCAATAGGAATAAAGCTGAACCAAAACTTAAGTAATTCTGAACTGCATTTTCGTCTTAGACACATCGTAAGTTCTCTTTCGCTTTTCTCCTTAATCTTTCCTAAAAATATCGCACCAAATGTATATAAATATATAAATATACTCACTATGTTACCCGGCTCGGTGACCTTAATTTTTTATTTTTTTATGATGGTAAATTGTGCATTTTTTGCTTTAAAAGTCATCAAATTATGTTGTTCTTATGTTCCTGTTATGGTTTTTATGCCTTTAGATAATCTGCATGCAATAGTTGTAGAATTATAAACAATTTAAAATTTGCTTAAGGGCTACTAAGCCTAACGTAGCCCTCCATTTGTTTACATTTGAAACTCTCTAGTAGAATAGTGAAATAAATAGGTTTCTGCACCGTCAATGTCTTTTTGCCGAGTGGGATCAAAAGTAAACTTTAATTTTCGTGCACCGTAAAATCTGCCTTCTTGCCCGCTGCCCGAATTGCTTGCTTTTGCGTAGAAACTCTAATTTTAACTGTAAAAATGTTTTTCGGAACTGTTTTAAGATGTTTTGAGTTTGTATGTATTGCCGTGCCGCGAAGTTTTTATGTATTGCCTTGCTAGATCTGAATTTGAATGAGAAATATATCTCTAATGAAATTCGAGGAAATTAGTTTAAATAAAATGCATAAAAAATGCATAAAATTTAATAGGCCATACAAGGAACTCATGTTGTATCCAATCAGATTTTTTATTGTGTATGTCTTAGCCATGATATGGCGTGATTTGAGAAAAAAACCAACCAATCACAGTGAAATGCAAAACGTCATTTTCGTCTCGGTTAAATGCTTTTTGCTTTGCAGTCACGTTCGGTTTATGACAATGCTATTTTTCAAAGAGAAAGATGAAATTCTTTTATGTCTTCCTTTCATCTTATTTTTAATCTGTTTAAATGTGGAAATCTTTGACACTGCTGTGGTAATAACATATTTTTTTCTGCGCAGGTTGATCTCTAAAACAAAAAGAATGGAAATTTAGAATTTACTGGTACAGTTTTCCTGCTAGGAAATTAGATACTGCTGCGGACCTGGGCTGGTAATGAAGGAATCTACGCGCGGGGGAGAGGGGGGAAGAACTATTTTATTGTTGCTTTAATCAATCTAAATGTTAAACAGAAATGTAAAAGTTTTTTTGTAACCTACAATATTGTGTCTGTATTGCGTTTATCGTTTCAATTATACATATTCCGAGACAAAACGAAAACGAAAAAAACTTCATCCTCTCGTCGCGCTTCGGTTACGGTTGCAGCCAGTTAATGAACTGAAAGCTACGGGAAATGATGGGGGAGTATGTACAGAACGCTATCTTGACGTTGTTGGTTGCTTCTTGACACAGTCCAGAGAATCCATCCACTCAGAGGTACTCGAGACCTGACAAATCGCGAAGAATAACGATGTTAAAGGTCATATCGACGCTTTTTGTAGCCTCCAAGCCTCTTGATGTGAAGTGAGTTTTCATGCGTGAATGCTTTTCAACAATGATTACTGGATAATTCCTTGTTCACAGCTTTTGCCATCGCTAACAGCTGCACGTCGGGTCATTTCAGGTAAGTTAAGTGAAGCCATTAAATTGACCTCTGAAAGAAATTTGATGATTATTTTATCAGAAAGCAGTTGTTAAGAGGAACAGCAGCATACTTAAAAATGCATTAATCAATTATCTCGTGTAAAAATATTTTTCATTTTCTTTGTCTTTTTTAAAAACTTCGCAACGAATTTAAGTATTAACGAAAAAAAAGGTCAAGGAATACAGCAGAATATCGTTAACCATGCTCAGCATGTTACTATGCTGTCGGCTCAACCACTGTCGGGGGCCGATTTTGCTGTAGCAAGCTGGAAAGTCTCCGACGTCCTTTCCGTTTGATGACGTGTGGGCGTCCAACACCTTGCCATCTGCTTCTGGTTAATTGAGCATAATTATTACCAATCAAGGAAGCACTCACTTTTGCAAACCAACTTCAAGAAAGAAGTATTATAATTACCAACAGCTTTCCCAGTTTTCAAGCAATAACCAGCCTCAACCTACCATCAATAGTCAAGGATATTCATTCAAACAATACTACTGAGCTTTCCAAAAAGACTATTACCAAAATTACATTGGACTAAAGCACACGTTGGCATCCATGGCAACGAATTAGCAGATCATCAGTTAGCCAGGGACGCAGCCAATAATTCTTCAGTGCCGCATTCATTCATTCCTAATCCTGTTTCGTTTTTAAATTCCTGCTTAGAAACGAACCTCATCTCCAAATGGAAAAATAGCTGGATATCTGAAGAAACAGGAAGAAGAACATTTCAATTTTTACCTATCCCCTCCAGAAGTCTCATCCCTACAAATCTTTCGATACCTACTTTTTAATAGCTCATGGATCATTCATTGCTTATCTCTTCTGCTTCGGACTTCATCATAGTAATCTTTGCATTTGTGGCTCACCTGGCACTATTGACCACCATATGTTTGAATGCCCAATTACTCAGGATCTTCACTTTCAACACTATACATAAAACAATGCTCAATTCGGATTTCTAAATTACTGAAAAATAAAATTCTTCGTTATAAACTAGATAACCTTATAAAATATCTCTCGACAAATTGTGATTATCTCAAAGGCACTTAACCATCACTCTCGATAACTACAAGACATACTGAGTTTACAGAACTCTTGCAAACTTTTCCATATTTCTGAACTAATGATACCTATACTAATTTAAAAACATGTCGATCTAAAAAACAATTCTGGAGTTTTTTATGTATGTGTTAATATGTTTATGAGAAAAATTCTAAATTGTAAAAGTTAAATTTTTCAAATAAATGACAGCTTGGGGTCTGCCCATAGACGGTAATAGGTAGCCCCACATCATGGACAATCAACCGATATCTGGTGGTACGGTTGTCTATGTTGTGGATATGTCATCATGGAAAATCAACCTATGTCTATGTCATCATGGACAATCAACCTATGTCTATGTCATCATGGACAATCAACCTATGTCTATGTCATCATGGACAATCAACCGATATCTGGTGCTACGGTTGTCTATGTTGTGGATATGTCATCATGGACAATCAACCTATGTCTATGTCATCATGGACAATCTATCTAACCATTTATGTTATTAATTTTAATCTATCTTTATTATTTTATGAGTTATTAAACATCGAAATGGGTCCCAGACTTTATAAACACCCTGTATATTTCATTAAGTATTTTGGGATCCAATAAAGGCTATTCTTATTGTAAATTAGCCACCAATATTTAAATGCACAAGACTTCCGATAATTTTGTTGCTACACCATTCTATATGACTTTCTTTTTCTACTTTTCCCATTCCTCTTTCTAGCCAATATTACTAATTATATTTATGTAAAATTATCTAAAAGAAAAAATATCTCATTCCTTGTTGCACATTTTATATGGTTTTTCTTATTATCTTATTTCTTCCAGATTAGTTCTAAAATATCGATTATTGATTACAAATACATAGATACATTTATGCAGACCTACATACATTTGTACAAACATACATACATTTTTGCAGATTCTTCGTTATTTAATTTTATTTAAGTATAATACAGGGCTCTAATATTTGGTGGCAACAATTTGAAAAGTGATTCGTCGTTTATAGCGAATCAACGCAAAATGCCAAACCGAAAGTAATAGCCCTTCTGGGCAAATTGCCCGTTTGGGCTAATAAAAATAAATAAATAAAAATTTTTTAAATCTGAATGCTTTCAGATTTTGTGTTACGCTGAAAAGAGTGTTTTCTTCATTTACATACACACACACGTTTCGAGAGCATTTGGGCTAAATATATTTAAAAACAGCCTATCATCAGAATTTCGGATAGACAGTCTCGCGAGCTGGACATAATTTTTTTTCCCCCGTACAGTGTTGTTATTTCTCACTCTGTTATTATTGAATTTATTAATCAAAAATTAATTTAAGTTTTACAAAATATAAAATACACAATAAAACAAATTCGAAATTCGGGCTTCCAGGTGCCCATATTCGGGTGGAGGACTGCGTTATTCAAAATTTGATGGCTCTAGTTGACGTTGTTTTTTCCCACTACGAAAAACATGCATACATTCATGCTAATTCTTCATCGTTTAATTTCTTTAAATATAATACAAGGCGATAATATTTGCTAGCAGTAATTTAAAAAGTGATTCAGACTTTTATAGCGATTCAACGCAAAATAACGTTTTGAGACTAATTGGCATTCTTGGCTAACGCTGCTTTGGGCTAAAAAAAAGAACAGAATAAAGAGAACTCAATAATCTAAATTGAGAATGAAATTCTGAAAATTAAAAAGTCTGAAAATTAAAAAGGTCTGACTATTCGCCTAAGCGCGGACGTAAATTTTAATACCAAAAGGCGTATAAAAAATTCACTCGCTTCATGCTGTTAGTTGACAGTGATATTTCTAACAACGCTGCACCTCCTTTTACAGTAAAAAAATCTGCACATTTCTAAAATAAGTTTACCGGAAACGACGGCGGGAGTGAATGTTACATCTGAAAATCCCCTTACAAGTTTATTTTGCAATGGAATATGAAAGGATACTATGTAAATGCGCTGATTCATAAATAGATCGTTTACTGGATGAATCAATGAATACTGTGTTTTTCTCGCCATCTAATATAATGACGCATTCATTCTCTTTTATCAATGATGTTTTTATTCCTAATTAAAAAAGAAGTTGAACGAAGCATGACAGCGTGAAGAGGATGTGATAAAAATAATCTTTATTCGTTAAATATCGACGTTGACGGAGTTTAATGACTAAATGGATGGGAATGCACTTTTATGCCTGGTTTGCGAGATCATATGAATTGAATCAAAGATTTTTATGGCTCTTTCCATTGCAATACTGATATTGTACGCCTAGCAAGATGTGAATACTGAGGCACAAGTTTTCATGCCCTCCAAAATGGCAGAAACAATGCATACGTTTTATTTTCCCGCATTACAAAGGAGCAGTGTGTTCAAATCACAATGCACGTAGTACAGTGTGATATTCGTAACAATAAGCGCTGAAATTCCAGAAACCGCCCCCAAATTCTGTCCAAAGTGGAAGATGTGATATTCGAAATAATAAGCAGTCATTACTTATTTAATTTAAAAATATCGCATACGAATTTTAAATCTGTCAGCACACCACATTTTAGATTTTTTGAGAACAATCAACAGACGATTATAATGCATGCATGCAAAAAAAATAATAATAATCTTGAAACTTTACTCAAACTTTAGATTTCGGATAGAAAATAAATGTAAGAGTTTAAGTTTTGTTTTTCCTTTATGATATTATTATTATTTACCTTATATTTTAATAAATGTTTATTAAGGGAAATTTAAGATTTAATTTTAATCCTTTTTATATTGCTAATAAAATTTTCATTTTGAAAAAGAGAAAAGAAAAAATTCTAGCCTGTCGGTTGTTTTCAGATCGTGCATGCGGCACACATGCCATTTCAATTTCAGACCGCTGCTTTAAACAAACGTAAAAAAAAAAAAAAAAAAAAAAAAAAAAAAAAAAAAAAAAAAAAAAAAAAAAAAAAAACTTAAAGCTGTCCAGATTTTACATTACGCCCAAAGGGGAGTTTTTTTTAGCGTTTTATGTCTTACATTTATTTCTTAAATATTACGTTCTTCGCACTTAAACCATAAAATTCAGTTAAAGAATAATATCGCAAAACAATTTTAAACTGAGCATATCTCTCGAATTTCCTATACACAGTCTTACGCGCTGGAGATAAAAATGTTTTTTTTTTTTTTCTGTACAACGTTGCCATTGCTCGCTTTGAAGTCCTTGAGTTTGTTAATCAGAAATTCTTTAAAGTTTTACAAAATATGAAATCTGTAATAAAACAAATTCCAAATTTAAGATTTGGGCTTCTAGATGCCCATATTCGGGTGGAAACGTACGTTATTCAAAATTGGATGGCTTTAGGTACCTTTGCTTTATCACAATGCGAGAAACATACTGTTGCGTTATACGGGTTCGTAGATTTGAGAGTATCCGATGAAAACACGATGCAGAACAATAAAAAGCATAATTTATTTACAAGAATCACTATTTACAGCACAGTTCCAAAATTACCATTAAAAGCGTCGAAAATCTACAATAAATACGCTGAAACAATCAGCCACACAGCTTCAGGCTGTAACTGTACAGGTAGCTTCACGGCAACACTAGACTTATAATAAACACCGAGGAACAATCACCAATACACTGTCAAGCTATACTGTAAAGGTAGCTTCACGGCAAAGCACTATCTCGATCGCTTTCCGTTCACAAAACTCTTGCGTAGCTTAGCAATCACAGTCAGCAGCTATTCTCGCAATTCTCACAATTAATCACATTACTAATCACACTCTTAATCACACTACTCACACTACTTTATTCGCATCCTGAGTAGTGTGAAAGGGCCGGTTCAGCGACAGGAGGCGGATTGCGGATGAGCCCGGAAGCAGGTGAGGCGGTGCAAGTCGGGAGGCGGATTGCGGATGAGCAAACTAACTGATAAGGAGGAGGGTTGTAGTTGTCTGAATTTAGCTGATAAGGTGTCGTCACACTTTGATAAGAGATTATCTTTTGTTGATTTTCCAGTGGTAATTTCTAATTTTAGGATTTTTTTTCCTTTGTATTTTTCTTCGTCTTTACTTGGCATACAATGGTTATTTCCTATGTTCTCTAAACGCCTGGAATTTAATGACTGCCAGATAGATGCAAATTTTTAATTTTTGCGCTATATTTCAAGAATTATAATGTCCTATGCACACTTAGTTTTAACGTATCAAATATTTCGGTCATCGTGAGTATTATAAGAGTTAAGAATAACTGCTTCGAAGTACAATCCTCCAAGATTTGCAATGAAATGAGAAATATAGTGAGATAGGATATTTCTAAACAACTTATTTATATAGTCATTTACTGATAAGAAAGGACCATTTGATTCACTATCCTGCTATGATTTCATTCTTCTAATCGATAATCACGTTATTTATTCCGATAACCTCATGTTTTCCAGGAAGATGCCAATCACACTGAATCATAGAATAAGCAGAAGTGATAAGAAGTATCCCATCTGTTTATTCTTAGATGATTCAGTGTGATTGGCATCTTCCTGGAAAACATGAGGTTATCGGAATAAATAACGTGATTATCGATTAGAAGAATGAAATCATAGCAGGATAGTGAATCAAATGGTCCTTTCTTATCAGTAAATGACTATATAAATAAGTTGTTTAGAAATATCCTATCTCACTATATTTCTCATTTCATTGCAAATCTTGGAGGATTGTACTTCGAAGCAGTTATTCTTAACTCTTATAATACTCACGATGACCGAAATATTTGATGATCAGTTAATACTGTCCTATTTTAAAGATTTTCATGACAAAGAAAAAGCTGATTCTATATTTGCGGAACTGTGCACCTATCCTTTCCAACCCGTGAAACTGAATATTTACGGCCGTCAACATATTCCAGCTCGACTTTGTTGCGCCTTCGGGGATGAAGATGGACTCACCTACAGTTTTTCGGGGACATCAATTGCCGCCCAGCCCTGGACTCCTATGCTGCAGCAAATTAAAAGTGAAGTGGAAGCACTCACCCACGAAAAATATAATTACGTTCTACTCAATAAATACCCTACCGGAGATGCCAAGATATCCGCGCACAGAGACGATGAAAGCTCTCTGGACCCTTCCTACTGCATTCCCACACTGAGTTACGGTGCGACGCGAGTGATGCATTTTACAAGAGAGAATTATATGACTCACATTCTGAGTCTTGAACATGGATCGCTTCTAGTGATGAAACCCCCCACTAATGTAATCTGGAAACACGGTATTCCATCCCAGCCCGAAGTGAAGACTATTCGAATAAGTTTGACGTTTAGAAAACTTATATCTCCACAGGTGAAGCGTTCTTCTGATGAAATGGACTTCGGTTATTATGACGATATAACCCCCAAACCGTATATGAATAAAAGGACTTTTCTGCATAAGAAATCACGTTTAGAAGATAATGAGATACTCGAGATACCTCAGGACGATTGGTTGAGTCGGCATTACCAGTCATCACGAAATTATGATGAAGTGATCAATTATTGGTCATTAGAACGGATGTGTCGTCTTTCCATCGTTGTGAGCAGGAATAATAACGTTCGAATTCATATACAGAACTCTGCAGAAAAGAATAATTTCAACTGTGGATCTTCCCTTGAGGGTGTGAGTATGACTCCTGCGACGTGGTATGATTTTATGAAAAAATTATCAAACTTTAATTTCAAGTATTCGGAAGCATCCTTCATAGCCAATAATCAGTTGGCGGTGTTTTGTACAAACGCGCAATGTGTTCTTCAACGAATTTTTAAAAGCTCCTGCGGTGGTTTCCGTCTCGTAGCAGATTGTTTTGAATTAGAGTCATATCAGACCGATAAACTTTTAGATTTATACAGTGAAGTAACACAGACTATCCAAACTGCTCTATTTCAAAATGTGTTACCGGATGAGATACGAAAACGGCGATCAAAATGCCAGCAGCTGGAACATTTAACTAGTGAGCAATGCATGCAGAAAGTTAATAATATTATTTACGAGGAGTACTTAACCAGTCTCAACGAGGTATTTATCTGTGAGGGATGTGCAGTCGATCATCCAAGTCAGCGCCGCCACCCCTGTATAATGGAGACGACTCGGGAAAAAGCTATGAATTATACTGACAAAGCTATGTTGTCAATGAACTTTAAAAGACTTGCTCAAAAACTGTATGTAGACACATGCTGTTGTATTTATGACAGCGATGACTTTTTAAAGAATATTTCGTTGTCAACTTTACGTGATAGAATAGAAAATTTGTGAGAAAAAATTATTTTAGTAAGTATGTATTTTAATAAAAAATGTTTTATTTATATTGAAATGTATCGTTATTTAGCTGTCAACTGTTTCATATTATGTTTTAATGAATATCTCTTTACCTTTCTCTTACTGCTTAAGTCTTAATAAGGTATCATAAGAATACTCTTTTTATCCGTATACTGCTTATTGGAAATAATTTGTTAGTCAGGTTTTATACTAAAATACAAGATTTCACATTTCGTGGAAATATGCATAAAGTTTTACTTTTCGTATTGTTCTTAGTGGGCATGTGGGTCTTGGGTATTTAATTGTATTTTCCACTAATAATGCTTGTGACTAATCTAATAATATGTATCATAAATCCGCTTATCTTTTAAAATTTCTAATTTAAATTTAATTAAAGTTAGTTGAATCAATATTGACTGTATCTAAAATGTTGATTGTACTTCACAATGATTCGTGGTTCTTATGTGTATAGTGACAAGGCTAGATAAAGTGAACATCAGGTTTTTCCGACTGATAGCAAATCTGAAGCCGATAAGAATATCCTAAGACTCATTTTTAGGTAAATAAGTTGTTCTTTGTTGGAATTCTGGGAAAAAAAAGCTTAAATTTGGTAAAGTTTCTATCTTCATTTTGGATAAAATAGTAAATAATCTACAGTGGAGCATGCTTATTTTGTATTAAGTTCTTAAAATTAGGAAAATAGTTCTAAGATAGTTATTCTGTACTGAGGAAATAATGCAGGAAAAGTTGGATGATTTAGATAGCCTTTGGAGTTTTTCTCTTGGAAAACAGCAATATTTAGCAACAATAATTAAATTACATTTCTCAAAAATGCATAGAAAGTTCCTATAATGCGAACATATACGTACAAATATAAGAAAATATTATAATTATTTGGGTGTAATTTTGCATTGAAAGGGGATTATTCCTCATTAAATGTGTCTTAGTAAAGAATAGTTAACTTACATGATGAGAATTTTATGAAGAAATTTCTGTATTCGGGGCAGATGGAGGTAAAAATATTCAGAAATATAGCGGAGACTTGGGTAAAGTGTCTCTTACTGTTTCTTTCTTTGGTTCCTTGCGTAACTATATGTATATTGGTAAGGATATATGATGTGTAAAAGTATGGCAGGTGTTTCATAAGATTTCTTTCATAAGAAAATAACTTGGTAAATAAATTAATGAAAACTGACATTTCGCTAATTTTACTTGAAAGTTGTCTATGAAGGCAGAAATACTCGTACTTGGTGCAGAAAAAAGGTGATAAATTTAGCATAGTCGGGGCATTTAAAGTGATGTAGGATGCAATGAATTAGCAAAAACATACCGAATTAAAAGGTATGAAACGTCTAAAACAATATGAAAGATTTCTGTATGTATATATGAAGCAGTGAAAAAGGTTCTGAAATTATAGATGAAAATTGGGAATTCATTCTAAAAATTCGCAATCTATCAAGTTAGCTTAATAGCAATCTAGGTTCAAAACTGAACATTGGTAATACTGAAGAGCTTAAATGCATGTATTCAGATATAAATGATGTAAAAACTTTAAGGAAATACATGAATACTCAGGAAAGGTTAAAGTCTGAAAATGCGAATGAAGAAAAATATTAGAATCAGTCATGGTAAGACTGCTATAAAACAAGAAATTGTACAGTTGGCAAATTAAAACAGTACTATAAAATATAGAGTAAGTAAAGGCTATTCAATGAATTGGGTACAAATAGCAGTTAAAGGTTGTAAAATAAAATGTTTAATTGAAAACTATCTCTATATTTAAGACATTTAAACGTGTATATTTAGCTGAAATAGTAAAATCAAAAGCGTGATTACAACCGAAAATTATAAAAATGGGTTAAAATTTAGAGTATGTTGGGAACTAGAAAGAAACAAAGTGTCAGAAAAGTATAAAAATTACATCTAAAATAATTAAAGTTCATGTATATGGTAAGAAAATATAATAAACAAGTTCAAAATTAGAGTACTTTAAAAATTACGAAGGTTTGAAATGTACGAGTTACATAAGATGTAAGTAAAAAATAGCATCTAAAATTAAATAAAGTCCATATATATGATAAAAAACAGAGGAATTAAGCTAACCTTAAGAGCCTGTTTGAAATTACTAAGGTTAAAACGTATGAAAGTAGCTAAAAATTATATGAAAGTCATGTACAAAGTAGTTAAAAATTAAATGAAAGTCGTGTACATAGTGTGAAAATATAGCAAATTAGTTAAAATTCAGAGTATGTTGGGAACTAAAAACGTCGAAAAATAGAAAAGAAGTTAAAATTTACATGTAAAATTATATAAAAGTTAGGTACATGATAGGAAAATATACGAATTATGTTAAAGTTAGGACTATACTGGAAATTATGAAAGTTAAAATGTATGAAAGTAGTTACAAATGGGATGTATATTATGCGAAAATATAGCAAATTAGTTAAACTTTAGAGTATGTTGGGAAGTAAAAACATTAAAAATAGGAAAGAAGGTTAAAAGATTACATCTAAAATTAAATAAAAGTCAGTGTGTATAGTGTGATAATATAATAAATAAGCTTAAGATTTACGAAATAAATTAAAAATTTTACATCTAAATTAAGTGAAGGTCATGTAAACGATCAGAAAATATCAGAAATAAGTTAAAATATACAATATGTTGAAGATCGCAAATGTTAGAAAGTATGAAAAAAAGATTGAAATTATATATAAAATTAAATGATATAATAAATAGAAACATATATTTCAATAATTACGCTCGTAAAATATAGCAAATAAATTATAAATTGGAGTACATTAAACATTACGAAGGTTAGAAAGAAGGAAAAAAGTTAAAATTGGATCTAAAATTAAAATCATATGATAAATTAAAATGTATATCTGAATAATTACACTCCTAAAATTTAATAAGTGAAATAAAATTACGAGTATATGGTTAAAAGATATGAAGAACGTCCTGTGTAAAATGAGTAATGTAATTAAGATAAAGGAAAATTAATACGCTCTGATGAAATAAAAAATTGTAAGGCATACGTTAAAACTAAGAGTGCATAGGACATTATAATTCTTGAAATATAGCGCAAAAATTAAAAATTTGCATCTATCTGGCAGTCATTAAATTCCAGGCGTTTAGAGAACATAGGAAATAACCATTATATGCCAAGTAAAGACGAAGAAAAATACAAAGGAAAAAAAATCCTAAAATTAGAAATTACCACTGGAAAATCAACAAAAGATAATCTCTTATCAAAGTGTGACGACACCTTATCAGCTAAATTCAGACAACTACAACCCTCCTCCTTATCAGTTAGTTTGCTCATCTGCAATCCGCCTCCCGACTTGCACCGCCTCACCTGCTTCCGGGCTCATCCGCAATCCGCCTCCTGTCGCTGAACCGGCCGTTTCACACTACTATCGTGTGTACTGTTCACCTTGGTAATTTTAGCAGTTGCTACATGCTCATTTTCCTCCGTTTCCTGGGAACCAATTCCGATGTTTGCACCAGTGTCATGAATACAATCCGATCCTTTACAAACAGAAGTATACTGGTTTAGAATCGAGTCCATGTCTACACAATCTTCATTATAAGACACACATACAGTTTGCGAAGTAGGTAAATTTTCTTGCAATACTGGATCACTCCGCGTAAGCTGTACATCAGCTTCTTCCATCTCAGAGTCTTATGAGTTTATATAGCTTTTCATTAGGTTCCACAGGTTTCGAGAAATATCTCGACAGGAAATTATTCTAGAAGCTTCCCGATTGGACCATGGGATATCGCCAATTTGGTCGCCAAATGGGCGATAAAGTCGCCAATCTGGCAACCCTACCATACGCTATTTTATGGCAACCCTAGTGCTATGCCGGAAAGCTTACATACAGGCGCAACCGCCGAATTTTTCACAACAATACATACATTTATGCAGATTCTTCATAATTTAATTTCTTTAAATATAATACAGGGCGATAATGTTTGGTGGGAACAATTTGAAAAGTGAATCGGACATTTATAGTAAATCAACGCAAAATGCCAAAATGAAAACAAGACAAAGCCCCTTTGGACTAATAACTATGAATGAAACTAAATGAAACCTTACAGTACAATCACATAAATATGAAAATGATTTCATCTACTTAAATTCCCTGCCACTGCAAGAGAATTTTAACTATTATGGAAATAGTATTGCAATTAAAAATGAAATAACTATTCCTCACGAAAATATTTCTTGTACAGGAAATGGTTATATATGTAATAACGGTAACATCGGAAGAACATCCACAGTGAATCACAGGATATTAAAATAATAAAAAAATAAAAATAATAAAAAAATGAAATAAAATAAAAAATTTGAAAGACTTCAGATTTTAAATTACGTCCAAAGGGACGTTTTTTAACGTTTTGTGTGTTACTTTTTATTTACTAAATATCATGTTCTTCGCATTTAAACCATAAAATTCAGTTCAATGGCAATATTGGAAAATTATTTTAAATGAGCATATCTTTAGAATTTCCGATACACAGTTCCGCGCGCATTAGATAAAAAGGTTTTTTTTCCCTCGTAGAGTGTTGTCATTGCTCTTTTAAATCGTTCGAGTTTGTTCATCAAAAATTCGTTAAAGTTTTGCAAAATATGAAATAGAGAATAATACAAATTCCATATTCCAAATTCGGGCTTCCAGATGCGCATATTCGGGTGGAAACGCACGTTATTCAAAGTTGGATGGCTCTAGGTACCGTTGTTTTATCCCATTTGGAGAAATATATATACATTTATGCAGATTCTTCATTATTTAATTTCTTTAAATATAATACAAGGCTGCAAGATTTGGTGGCAACAGTTTGAAAAGTGATTCAGACTTTTAATGTTTCCGACGCAAAATCGCAAAACGAAAACAATAGTCCTTCAGGGACAAAGCCCCTTTGGACTGAAAAATGCAGAAAGAAGGAATTATTCATATTACAGTTACAAAAAATATTATTATAATTTATCTGAATTTTTAAACAGTTTGGAGAATTAATTTTATTACGCAAATTAACTCAGTGCCCATATTTCTAACTCTCGACACCCATTTTCCATTACTTTCTTTGTTCCCTTCTATATCTCTTCTTCATATTACGCTGCCCACCAAAGACCGAGCGGTAAAATCGCTAAACACTGGTAGTTCGATCAGAGGCTGTCTGCATGGGCGTTCTCGTAGATTTTTCCACGTGTAACGTGTATACGAGCCAGTTTTTATTATAAAGTCCTCCACACATATCACATAAACCAAACCAGTCTTCACGTTACGGTGCACATTCTGTTTGATTTTGTTACATTATTCTTGCATTTCGAGTAAATATGAGACAACAGATTATAACGACTCTATACCTGATTTATTTTCAAGACAAAGAAATTTATTAATTTAGAAGTCAAAGACTTCAAAAATCAGCGTTATACTTTCAAATTTTCACAGGACTAATTTCAATGGTTTTACCGTTTGGCAGCTGAGGATGACGGTTCGGTAAAACCATCGTAACTACTCCTGTGAAAATTTGCAAATATAACACTGATTTTTGTTGTTTCACTTTTAAATTAATGTTTGTTCGGCGTGTTATTTTAACTTTAAATTACTGAGAAATTTACTTTTAATGGATGATTCAACAATTTTCATACATTCTGGATTATGTACAATTAAATTACGTACTATTTGAAGGTGAAAATTGCTATCTTGCCATATGTTCCACTTATTTTTCTTTTCAGTTTTGTAGTTCCTGGATGCAGTTCTATTTTAATGTTGACGGTTTGTGAAAGTAACTTTTCCAGAATTACACAATAAACAAATTTAACTTTTTTCTTGGGGGGGGGGTAGAAGGGAAGCTATTTCCCACCAGATAACTGGGACGGTATTTAACTTGGCTGTAATAATATCTTAAATAGTATAGTTTCTAAGAGTGGATGCAGTTTATTATCCAATCAGCCAACAGTATATAATTTTTAAAATGTTTTTACTTCTTTGTACGAAGTAAAAAATTTGTTTTT
>KK115021.1:16502-37442 GCA_000611955.2 Stegodyphus mimosarum | reverse complement strand
AGTTCGACTCCCAATTTTTATGGAGAGCAACCCAGGGGGGGGGACGGGTGGGAGGGTCTCCCACACCTTTTCCCTTACCACTGACCTCCCAAGACGACTTTCACCTTGCTACATATTTAGACAGCCCCTATGCCGCAGAGAAACCATGTAGAGACATTAGGTTATTTTGAAGCAGGAGCACACGAAAATGTGCAATGCCCTCGCCGGGACTTGAATCCCGGACCTCTCGACACGCGCCGAGTGTGCTGACCACTACACCACGAAGTCATGCTAAGAAGGCAGGAGAAATAACTTATACACTCCTCCCTTTTAAAGGGCGACTGGGGATGAGGGGACCCAATCGCCAAATCCTGGTGATGGAGAATCATCATCCATCAATTTTTTAGTTCGGGCGCCACTTTAGAGACATTAGTCTTTTTGGGGGGGGAGGGAAAAGCAGAAGAGATGAAAAATGAGCAATGCTCTCGCCGTGACTCGAACCTCGGACTTTTCGAATACAAGCCGAGTGTCTTGACCACTACACCATAAAGGCATGCTAAAGAAGGCGGGAGAAATGCCCTATAACTATACATTTAAAAACATCCACGGCTTCTCGGGGATTCGAACCCAGATCCTTTAGTACCGCAGTCAGCGTCGTTAACCCTACCCAGGTTGGGCGGCAAACTTCTTTCGACTGACTGTAACATTTCATTCCCCCCGTGGGAAAGCGATTAATTAGTATATGAAATGCGATATTAGATATTATTTTCTTATTTCTATTCGTAAAATTGTGCTTTCCCAGAGTGCTCGGATACCTTGGTGAGGTCGGGGGACTCCCTCATAGAGGGTCGAAATCCTGAGCCGAACAGCTTACTACTTCACTGACCCGGTGTGAACCCCAGGGTACTGGGTCAGTCTCACCCTAGCGTTATATTATTATAAATTTGGAAACAAAAATTAAAATGGATTCAAAAGACATTTTAAAAGAGGAGCAAAACTATATTGCCAATCTTGAAACCATTCTTAAAACTAAAGCCACGGGACTGAATAGAGCAGTGGCATCCGACATAAGACATCAGTTTCAACTTATGTTCAATCTTCTCACAGAACAGTGCGTTGAAATGGCTCATTAAGAGGGCCAAATAAAATCTCTCAAAGAAACCGAAAAAGCAACCTATGCAGATATTTTGAAACGTCTCTCTAGAGACACTCCAAAGTTTCGGAAGAAAATAGAAAAACAATATGTGACTATTGTATATCCTTCTAAAGAAGGAGATAAACCTGAAAACATTAAGAAAAAACTTCTTAAAAGCGTTGATCCATCAAAACTCCATATTGGAGTAAAAAGACTTAAGAATGTCTCTAAGGGGGACTTCTTATTGAAACAACAATAGATTCTGACCTGGAGGTCTTTGAAAATGAGCTTAAAAATACACCGGAATTAAAAGAGGACATCACGATAGTTCGTCCTCAAAAACGTTCACCTAAGATTATAATTTATAATCTTCCTAAGGATTTGACATCAGAAGAGATTAAAGAACTTATCTTGGCTCAAAATGAAGGTCTGAATGATCAAAGTATAGCAGTAAAATTCTCTATTAAACAGAAAAATGCAATGGATTTGCGAAGTTCTTCCAGAAGCATTCAAGTTACTAATGAAAACGAGAAAAATATATCAAAATTCGGAAAGATTCAATCTTAAGGAATATTTAAGACCAACTCAATGCTACCGTTGCTGTCAGTTTAGGCACATATCTAAGCAGTGCCGAACAGAGGAAGCCTGCGGTCACTGTGGTGAAATTGGTCATACACATAAACAATGTGAAAACAACGTACAAAAATGTATCAACTGTGCTGAGCGTAACGCGAACAGTGATCATCAGGTTGATGATAACCATTCTAACTTTTCAAAGGACTGCCCACGCAGAATATTGGAGTTAGAGGAGCTTCAGAAACATATTAATTATGGATAATAACTCCAATTAGAACTGTCTAAAAGTAATTTGTGCAACATTTGAGGTTTAAATGAGTGGTTTTGAAGCTATGCACAAAGAACACCGAACTAAAAATTTCAGAAATTATCTTCTTTTCGGAAGAAAATGACGTCTGTAAATAAAAAAATTCTAAACTGTGGGGAAGTTGCAAATGAAATATATATAAGGGAGAACTATACAACTAAATTTAAGCTTAGAAAAGCAAACGATAATACACAAAACTTAAAACATAAACTACAATATTTAATCGTCCCTTAGTTTAGATAACAATCTAACGCCTTCTAGCTACAGTAATCGATAAGTTGATACAAAGTGGCTGCACCAGAGACAGAAAAAATAACACAGCTCAGATATCAATTGAACAGCGATGAGCGAGGATGAGAAAACAGCATGATTAGCGAGTAATATATATTTCTCTCCAGGGGCGCATTGATTTGGCGCCAGATGTTCAGTCTCAGCCATTAGCGCCCCGGTTCCAATCGAATTAAGATAAGCGATTTAATTTCGTTGTTGTTCGCATCGTCTGCCTTTTGTCCTTTTCTGCCTTGTAAGCTAATTTCTCCAAACAATTCTGCGTGGAAAATTAGAATTTCGAAAAGGTGTTTAAAGAAGAAGCATTTCCGCTGTTAGCGGTAATGGCAAATATCCTTATCATGCCGTCTGTCGAAAATAGTGGAGGAAGGCCAACGAAGTAATTCGAATGGTATAAATAGCATATCTTGTCTTTGTACATTCTGTTAACATTCCTTTGCGCAAACGTAGCGCACTTCAGGCTTTATTAAATACCTGAATTTAAGGATAGGACGAATATTTATTCTTAAAGGATACTTAGATTAATTTTTAGATTAATAGAAGAAATTATAATTTCATAAGATAGATTAACGATTAAAAAAATACTAATAAAAGAAAAACTGAAAGGTTTCAGATAAGATACTAACGGTCGTCCAAAGGGTTTGTTAAGGTTTTCTACGCTCTCGCTGCGTTGGTAGTCTATCAGTCTGCTGTTACACTTACTTCTACTAATCCATTTCCTTTTTGTCTTTTTAGCTGTATTATTAAGCATAATTTTCTTCGCACTCACGCCATATACAATTCAACAGCAAAATCGCGAAAAATTTGAAAGCAGTATACGTTTAGAATTTCCGATGCAACGTTAAATGTTGTCACACGTTTTTCTGTTTTATCCTCCCCTTAGTGTTTTCTCCGTTCATCATAACGTTAACGGCGACTGCATCACATAAAATTTTATTCAACAGAAAATCACAAACTATTTAAAAACAGCGTATCTTTAGAATTTCCGCCAGAAAGTCTCGCGCCATTGGAGATAAAAATGTCTTATTTCGGACCGGGTTGCCATTTTTCGTTCTCAAATCCCTGAGTTTTTAATCAAAAATTAGTTAAAATTCTACAAAATATGAAACAGATAATAAAATAAATTCGAAATTCAAAATTCGGGCTTCCAGGTGCCCATGTTCGTGTGGAGGATAACGTTACTCAAAGCTGGATGGCTGTAGGTAGCGTTGTTTTTTCGGAATTCGAGAAGCATGCATACATTCATGCAGATTCTTTATAATTTAATTTCTTTAAACATAGCACAGGGCGATAATATTTAGTGGCAATCGGAAAAATGATATAACGCGTTTAATTGTTTTGACGCAAAATGTCGTTTCGAGACCAATATCCCATTCGCGTGTAACGTCCTTTTTGGGATAAAAATTTATGGCTAATTTTCCGACAAGTTGAAATTTTTTCTTAGTAAATAGTATGCAAGCACCCTTATATTAAAAAAATTCGTGGAAAATGCAAGCACAATAACTTAATTTGAAATATTTAAAGTTATTTACCTACAGCACTAAACTCAACGACGCAGCAGCCCTAGTTGGCCATGGCCTGCAGTGCTCTGATAGTTGCTTTCCTGATCGTGGGCCTGGATTCCTGATCGTGCATGAGCATACGCCCTGGATATGTGGCCAGCTTGTCACAGGACCCCTGTTGGCAGGATCCTTGGCACCCATTTTATCGACTTGCGCACTTGGCACCCATTTTATCGACCCACTCAAAGGATGAAAGGCTGAGTCAACCTTACCCCGCCGGAGATCGAGCCCCGGATCTGTAGTGCTGCTGCGCTACGCACTAGCATTGCCAAGGCTTTCGATCGAGTTTAGCTGGATGGCCTCATTTACAGATTACACGTCCTGGGTTTCCCGAACTACATCATAAACATTACTAATTTCCACCTATAGGTAGACACTTTGTCGTCCACATCTCTGGCACAAATTCCACAAGCCATGCCATCATGGCTGGCGTCCCACAAGGATCTTTACTTGGACCTACACTCTTTAACATTTACGTGAATGACATACCTTCCACACACGACACAACACTAGCTATGTACGCAGACGACACAGCGGCCCTTGCACGAAATGCAGTTTCGGGTCTAAGTATTCAACGACTGCAAAGTTACATACACGCACTAGAGACTTGGCTCTCCAAGTGGAAGATCCTTGTCAATGTGGAAAAGACGACAGCAATTATGTTTACAAAAAATATTAAATTCAAGAAAAATCGGATGTTCTATGGCACCGCTATGCCCTGGGCTAATGAAGTTCCTTATCTTGGGGTGATTCTCAATAAGACGCTTTATATGCCCACCACACATTACATCTATTATCCAGAAGTTTAGAGTTCGTAAAGCTAAAGAATACCCCTTAATTGCTCGAAACGGCGTATTATCTATAGAGAACAAGTTACTTAGCAAAATAATTTTAAAATGAGTCTATCTTTAGAATTTCTGATACACAGTTGTGCGCGATTTCGATAAAAAGGTTTCCCGCCCCCCAAAGAGTGTTTCCATTTCTCGCTTTTAAATCGTTTCAGTTTGTTCATCAAAACTTCATTAAAGTTTTACAAAATATGAACTAGATAATAAAACAAATTCCGAATTCGGGCTTCCAGATGCGCATATTCGGCTGGAAACGTACGTTATTCAAACTTGTATGGCTCTAGGTATCGTTGTTTTATTACATTTGGAGCAATATACATACACTTATGCAGATTCTTCATTATTTAATTTCTTTCAATATAATACAGGGCTGCAACACTTTGTGGCAACAGTTTGAAAAGTGATTCAGACTTTTAATGTTTCCGACGCAAAATCGCAAAACGAAAACAATAGTCCTTCAGGGACAAAACCCCCTTTGGACTAAAAAAAAACTTTTCGATTTCATCTTAAGGTTATTATGTATTATCATTCGAAGCTATCAATTTATTCTACAAGGGGTAGAGCTTTTGGCTTAGGCACCTTGGTGTCTTGAACACAGTTCTACTGGGCAGAGCAACGCGCTAGTTAAAAGTTATTACCTATTCTCCTTATACATAAGTAACATCTATTTGAACATATGCACTTAATCTAACGTCTCTAACATTCCTGGAAGTATACAGATAATGACATTGTTTTGGTATCGGTCTCAGACTGGCCATTTCATCATTTCGGACCTTTTATCTAAAAATGATAAATCCATAGAACAGGGGTTCTCAATCAAGAGGAAATTCCCATCTGGGGAAGGGTTATAGTTTCAGGGAAACTGTGATCAGCCATTTATTTATCGGTTAAATATTCAGTTTTAGTTTATTCAAGCTTTGGTATACATAAACATTCTGTATGTTTAATTTATACAACACGTTAAAAATAATCTAAATTTGAATAAATGTATGTGTGTATTCTTCGAGTTTGGAAAACGAGGGGAGAAATGATCTAACAATAATGAAAGGGATGTATGTGACAGAAAAGCTTCAGAACCATCTTTGCATAAGATAGTGCACAGAGCTCCCAAGATGAGAAAATCTGGCAAGTAACGTAATCACTGTATGACATGGATCTGTTTCGGTTGTAGGAAAAAATGTCACCCGGAAAATAAGGAACGGAAAGATAGGCAACGGAAAATTAGGAAACGGAAAATAAGTCACCATTCTTTTGCAATGGGAAAAATAAGGGATGTTTAGAAATATCGCCAAGATGGGAGATAAAAGTTTCATCGTAACAACCATACCTGCGGGATAGGGAAATCTTCTGACGATGATTAAAAGAAGATAAGCGAGCTGCTGGCCTTTCCGATGGTAAAAATAGAGGGTTGACCAGCGGGTTATGGTCATTAGTGATTGTTCCCCTCGTACTCCATGTAGTTACAGCCTTAAGCTGTGGTTCAGGGGTGAAACATTGTTGCATAACTGAGCGTTAAAAGCAGTATTATAACAAACCGTTGTAAATGAAATTTAGTCACAGTTTGCGATAAGAATATTAAAACCTGCTATCGAAATGACCTTGCTCGGCTGCAACTAGCTCAACATCTTACCCTTAAAACCCCCCTCAAGAGAGCCCACTATAACCCTGCCAATTAAATTAGAATTTGGCAGGTTTCCCCAACTCCGATTGGCGACATTATATGGCGAGATTTTACAGTTCCTTTTTTTCCGTTCCTTATTTTCCGGGGGCTTTCTTTCCGTTTCCCTTTTTTTCGGGTGATATTTTTTTCCGCACACCATCTGTTTCTAATCGCACACAGACCCAAAATTTCTTTGCTGAAAGAGCCTTTACTCAAAAAGTTGTATCGTACTGAGTGTTTGGAAAATGCTTTAACTCGTTTACTAAAGCATGAACTACTCTGTCCCAAATGATTCTACTTCATGTAGTCATAATCCCAAATAACTCTTCCTTCATATTACTTTCTTCGGGCCGGAGACTGCATGCATGAATGTTTGTTATTTGTAAGGTCTTTACGATGTGGTGCACTTAACTTACTGGCAAACCGAAAGTTCTCTCGAGTGGTTTGGTGGTAAGGAAAAGGGGTGGGAGACTTTTGAACAAATTCGTCAGGAAGGGTTCTCCATTAAAATTGGGCTAGATTTGCACAGTTAGTGAGGTGGGGTTGAGCCAACACGACCAATGGTGAAATTCTGGTGTTCTTCTCACTTCTACCTGTATTTCTATTGGGTACGGTAACGCCCTAGAATTAATTTATAATTTCTTTAAGAAAACTGTGTGAGCCCTCATAATCGAATAATTCAACAAACAAAACATTTAGATTTTTTAATACCTTTAACACGACGCGAATACAATGGATCTGCATTTTTTGCTATTTTTAAGAGCATGTATTTTTCTAGTTTTTTAATTTTATATCAAAAAGCGAAAGGAAAAAAAATCAGATGAATATACGTTCTCGGACATGTGCTGCTTATTATTATTTGCAAATAAAAACTCAAGCTTTTCGTGATACCAAAATCTTTACGAGCAAAAAAGCAAAACATTCGCAGATTTATGATTTTAGCGTGGTGAAGACAAAATCTTCTTACAATACATATTTTTAAAATTTCGTGCAGTTACGAAACGTTGGTAATCACCTCGGAATAAACATTTATTAAATAATAAAAGATTTTAAAATCTCATGAAAATTTTTCAATATATTGTTACGAAATGTCTAGGCGGGCTAAGATAGCTTCCCCGCAAAGCAGGTTTAGGGTTGCCAGAAAATGACAAAGGCAGGCATGGTTGTCATATTTGGCGAGAAATCGCGTGTTTGGCAACATACCTGGCGATATGCTATAGACGCATGGAGAACCTTCTGGAACGAATTCTTACTGGTTTAGCCCAGAATGTTCTCGAACACAAGGCAAAAGCTATATAAACCTGCTGGTACGCGGAGAGTCAATCAGTGCGGAGTCTGTCGAGTTTATAGTCAAGTCAGTGAGCGATGTGTCTCGTAATTTAGTGCCGAGTTGGTCGTCGAATGCACAGAGAGAATCTCTTTGTGTATCGCGAGTTAGAGTGTGTTGAGCTCTGAGAAGCTCTGTTTGTAAGTTCCGAGCAGTTTCTGCTGTACTAAACATAATAGAACGTGTTTTGCCTCACTGTTTGTGTCCTCACTTCCTTTTTGTCGTTGTGTTGTTGTGTCGTCACTACAACGACAGGAAAGCGTTTCGGACCATGCATTGGTATGTGATTTCCCATCGTCTAGCTGTACTCTGTCTATCCTGAAAGTTTGTCATGTACTGATACATTAATGATTGCATTTGTTCTGTTATTTCGATAATGAATGTAATTAATTTACTCATTAGATTCATTCAACTTCTGAAATATGTTTTACATTAAGAAGAGAAAAAAATCTTGTTTTTTTCCTACAATATAAACGTAAATAACAAACACAACACAATTAGTTAATCATACATTAAAAAAAAACTATTCCCTCCTCAGTCTTTTTCAAAGCTCGAACCCTGTTTGCGAGATTATAAACAAAAAATTATAATTACCTTACCATTCTTTTCTAATTAACATTTTAATCACTGCAACGTAAATTAGAATCTGGCCTCGCCATTCACTGCCCTTTTTACACAGTTAAAGCTTCTAGAAACAAAACCAAAAAATAAAATGGAAAACATAACACGAAAGTGTTTCACGAAATCACGGAATGTGTTACGGGTGTGGACAGATTCCACAATATGTCTACATTGGATTAGAGGTGTTGCATTAAATATTGTGGTGTCATCGTTTTGAAGTGTTGAGTCATTTAGTTTACAGTAGTTGTCTTTGATTATTTATTGAAAACAATAACAAAGCATGATTTAAAACAAATATTAATATCTTACGCGGAACAGTGCCGGATCAATTTATACATCTTATCATATCATCGTTCAGTTCCGTACTGACTCTATTTTCCCCCCGTCGCGGGAAAAACAAACAGCAGTTTATCCCTTTAGGGAATTATAGTTGGAACAACGGGAAAGGAAATGAAAAGCAAATGGACTGCACTTAAAGTTTCACTGAAGTGCAAGATTATCAAATTACTTTGCAATAAGGCAAATGAAGACAACTACGAATTGGATTTCTAACTGAAATGTCTACTAATTTGGTACAGTTAAAATAATTGGTTGTATATAACTGATTACAAATAACCAACTGTTTGACATTTATTTAATTATAACTACACAATTAAAATCACTGGCTATTTTTAATGAGTAGTTTGATTCTGTATTAACCAGCATAAAATAACCAGTTATTTAATTTAATATTAATTTGCACTTGAAATAACCAGTTATATAACATTAGCAATAGTTAACAAGTGATCATTTCTGTACAGCTAAAAATACGAATAATTTAGTAATGTGGTACATAACAAAAGTTAATCGTTATTTCTAAATTCTTTTTGATCATGAGATGATAAATTTGTAGAGTCATTTATTTATTTCGAAGCAGGAGACATGAAAAATGAGCAATGTCCTCGCCTAGACTCAAACCTCTCGAATACGCGCCAAGTGTGCTGACCATTACACCATGAAGGCATGCTATGAAGGCGGAAGAAATACCTTATAAATTGAACAAATTTTGTTGTACATTTTAATCGCTGTTAGCAATAATTTTAATGATATCTGTTTGAAAAATTTGAAAAAAAAAAGAATGAAATTTTGCTTTGAATGGTGAAAATCTCCCTAGGAAACATTATTATGAAATGCAGATGAATGTAAATCAAAAAACATATCTGCAAGTTTTTTTTTTAATTTCTCGATTATAAAGTGTGTTTTCGAAATAATAAATGATAATAATTAACATTTTACAGTAATGAAAGCTACCGTTTTTATTTCCTTGTACGAAGTAAAGGAAGTATTGCAATTGGGAAAAATTTCGGGTATCATATTTCAACAAAAATATCCATTTGGACCTTACTTGAATCTATTTGAGCGATGTTTTTGTTTGACATCTGTACGTACGAACATAATAAAGGACTCTTTTTTCAAAAACGAATTGTAAAATGGACTTAATATAGATTTAGAAGAGATTTTCTCATAACGTCTGTACGTACGTATGTATGTATCACGTATAACTGAAAAACGAGTGGTCTCGGAACGTTGAAATTCTGTTCACACGATAGCTATAACATGTAGTTGTGCACCTTCGGTTGCACAAAAAGTATACAAATATATATATTCATAATGAAAGTAATTAAAAGTAAATTAATAAGCCCAAGACTTGCGTTAAAGCTGCAAAGCAATAAAGCAATAATTTACCTCGGAATAAACATTTATTAAATAATAAAAGATTTTAAAATTTCACACGATAGCTATAACATGTAGTTGTGCACCTTCGGTTGCACAAAAAGTATACAAATATATATATTCATAATGAAAGTAATTAAAAGTAAATTAATAAGCCCAAGACTTGCGTTAAAGCTGCAAAGCAATAAAGCAATAATTCACTATAAATTATAAAAAGAAAACTCTCCATATTTCATCTCCAAGCAACGGAAATTTAATTTAAAAAACATTATTGAAAAGATATTTTTCAGAATTTAAAATATATATATATATTCACTCTATTACTCGGCTCGGTGAGCTCAGGTTTTTTTATTCTCATATGTTGGTAAATTGTGCCTTTTTTGCGTTCAAAGCTATTGAATTATGTTGTTCTTATATTCTGGATAAGGTTTTTATGTCTTTAGTTAATCTGAATGAAATAGATGTAGAATTATCAACAATATAAAAGTTGTTTAAGTGCTGCTAAGCCTAACGTGGCCGCCATTTCTTTACATTTGAAACTCTTTAGTAGAATAGAGAATTAATTCAGTTTCTGCTCCTTCAGTGTCTTTTTGCCGAGCGGGATCAAAAGTAATCTTTCAGTTTTGTGCACAGAAAATCTGCCTTCTCACCCGCTGGCCGAATTGATTGTTTTTGCTGAGAAACCCTAATTTTAATTGCAAATTTTAAATTAATTATAATTAAAATTTAATTAGGAATTTTTAGGATTAGGAATTTTTAAATTAGGGTTTTACTCGTACAATTTTTAATGAAGATGTTTTGAGTTTTTTGCATGTTTGCCTTGCGGCGAACTGAGAAGTGAATTAATTGAATGAGAAATATATCTTTAATAAATTAACGATACTTTGAGGAAAGAAGTTGATTTGAGGAATTTGAGGAAATGAGTTTAAATGAAATGCAGCAAAAAGTGCGTACAACAGGCCATACAAGGAAGTCATATGGGGTCCACATCAGATTTTTTTAAAAAATAAATCTGATGTTTTTAATGCAAGTAATAATTATTTAAATTTATTAACTGTGTGACAATTAAAGATTTATTCATTTTACTTTTATCTTTAATTATGATTAGTTTGAAGATAGAATGGTTAGTTTATAGTTTTTGTCTCAGTTTAAAAATTATTTTATTTTATTTATTTATTGTTTCATTTTTTAGTTAATCTGTAAATTAATATTTTAATCGACAGATAAACAGTATTTCAGCTAATCTTCTTAAGAGAGATGAGATGTTAAGTTTTAATTCTAATTTACTGTTAAGAATGCTAAAATGCCTAATAAATGACAGAAACTGAATCCAGTCCATGAAAAATACAGTATTTATTACAAGCTGATCTAAATTTAGTACGAAAAACACAAAAATGGGAAAAAATTATGTTGTTTCTCAGAGAGTTAAAATTTGCTAAAAAAATAACGTAGTATATGTTGTGTTTTGAAGAACAAAAGTTTTTTTTTCTTTTGTTTATTTGGGTTTCCTTGAATGTTAAAGTTTTTTAGTTACTTTAAAACACTATGAAAGCTAAAATGCCTAAAAAATAAAATAAGCTAAAACCAATCTATGAGAAATGCAGCGTTAAAAGCTGATCTAAATTTCAATAGTAACAATACAAAAAGGAGAAAAAATTAGAATGTTTCTGAAACGGCTAAAATTTGCTAAAAAAAGAATATAGTATACACTTCAAAGAACAAAAGACTAAAATTATAAATGAAAAAAAATTTTTTTTCTTTTGTTTATTTGGGTTTTCTTCAATTTTAAAGTTTTTTAGTTACTTTAAAATGCTATGAAAGCTAAAATGCCTAAAAAATAAAATAAACTGAAACCAATCCATGAGAAATGCAGCGTTAAAAGCTGATATAAATTTTAGTAGTAACAACACAAAAAGGAGAAAAATTATAATGTTTCTACGACAGCTACAATTTTGCTAAAAAAAAGAATACACTATACACTCCAAAGTATTTAAAAAAATATTAATTTTTTTAACTTTTTATTTATTTATTTATTTTTTCAACTTTAAGTTTTTTTAGTTACTTTAAAATGCTATGAAAGCTAAAATGCCTAAAAATTAAAATAAGCTGAAACCAATCCATGCACCGTTAACAGCTGGTTTAAATTTGGTAGGAACAACACGAGAAAGAGAAAAAATTACAATTTTTCTAAAACAGGTAAAATTTGCACAAAAAAAAGTATGCACTTTCGAATATAGTATAAAAGACTTAAGAACCATTGTATTGTTTATTTGAGTTTTCTTCCTCCCCCTTTCCGTAGCAGTCACTCTAAATTTTATATATATAATTGAATGATTATTTTATTTATAAAAATTGGAGGCGCCGGGTATCGATCCCGGTACCTCTCGCATGCTAAGCGAGCGCTCTACCATCTGAGCTACGCCCCCTGACTGAAGGTTCACACTTTAAAGCAAATAAATGCAAGAAATATAAAGTTAGTCGACGACTTGTTTTTTAAATGAGGTTAATACCTTGCGGAAAAGGTGTGGCACTGCACGAACAGCTGAACGATAAAGCAAGCAAACAAACAAGTGGTCATTTTATCAGCATGGTATCAGACTGGTGACGTGCAGTGTTTTGATTCATTTTCGCGACTTCTTAAAATGACACAAAGTAATATTCAGCTGGGTTTCGCGGAAAATTCACAACGCTCCCAAAATGTTTTGTTTAATTTTTTTTGGGAGGTTTTCTTCCGCAAAGCGCCCGGTAAGTGTAAACACCGCCAACATAGGCGATAATAGTTCAAACCTGGTAACCCGTCAGATTCGTTTGTTCAAGGTTGCAACCATTGTTCTTAACGTTGATTTTTGTTCAATTACCACCTTCGCTGTTCGCATTTACAAATTTAAACTTTTCTTTACATATTTCTTATTGTTTTTTCGGATTTTCACGTTATTTTTATGAATTTTTAACAATGAATAGATACAAACATTTCCATATAATTAATTAGTGAAGTTTTCGGAGACAGATGCTTGTTCGCGGAAGAAAATAATGGCGAGGGGGGGTGAATGATAATCGGAAACACGAATATTTTGATTTTTTTGCGCAATACATTTATAAAATAAAAAAAAATAAGTATGAGAAGAATGTAATTTATTACTAAAAAAACTTTCATGTAAGCAGATAGTTGCAATTCAGTTTCTATTTAAAATGAGAACATTTGCTGATTTCATTTATGTGTGTTGATAATGGATTTTCATAGTTTTGGAAGTACTTTGAAATTACACAATGAAGATATAAACTATAAAAGTACTTTTTGATTTTATGCTTTTATAATTTCCTTAGAAACTGCACTGTTAAAAACAGGAATATTTTGGAATTTTATAATATTGAAAGATATTCAAAGACAGATCTGAGTTTTACTAATTTTTTCCATTAAATAGATAACTTTGTCAAGAAAAGAGTTCATTATTACAAAGATCTCATTATTAGATTATTATTTCACTTCCGTTAAGCTTAATATATTGTTTTCCGTGCTTATTTTACTTTAATACAAATTTATTTTCGTATATCACGTTTAATAGGTTAATTTTACATCCATATGCTTTTATATATTGTTTTCTCTGCTAATCTGAATTTATGTCATTTATTATTTAACTTATTTTGATTATATGCACTAAATACCACCTTTACGCGGCTTACTTCCATGTGTTTAAGTACGCTGCTCATCCTCGACGTCGATCAACCGTTGGTGAGCTTGGCGAGTATAACTGCAACGGCGACAACGGGTTCTTTGCCGAAGCGCCAACGGGCGCTTTGCGGAAGTGCTTCCTTTTTTTTTAATTTTGAGATATTAATATAAAATAAAATTAAATATTTCAATTAATAAAAATCTCTCGGACAGTTTTAAAGAAAAAAAATAAAAACAATAAAAAGGGGAGGACAGATACCTCCCGTTCTACTGGGCCGATTCACGAAATTCAGATTCCGTTTTTTCATGTCTCAAAAGCACGCCTTAGGATATGTATGAGATTTATATATAGCGCTGTTCTAATATAGGCATTTTGGCATAAAATCAGACTTTTTCTGAAAGGAGATGCCAATCCCCCCCGCATATTTCGATTCTACGACTCAAATTATGCCAGACTACCAAGTTTTGTAAAAATCGCAAGAGTATTTTTCAAAAATTGGCTCTTAAAATTTTAGCCCCTAAACGTTAACTGAATTTGATATATATTTTTATTAATAACTCTTTTTTTTATTAAACTTATTTGATTCTTCCTTTCACATTTCGAAATTTAGGTTCATTCTAAATAAAATTCGTCCCTTTTTTATTTAAAATTTGTATTTTTAAATAATTTTTTATAAATTTTTCGAAAAAAATTTTGAATTATAACTTACAAAATTTTTGACATCATCTTAAAGTAGATGTATTTCTAAGCATACCTGCAGAAAGTTAAGAGTTTTTTTATTCAAAATTTTCTAAGATATACGTGCATTTATATATTGGCGCGTTTTGAAATTTGGCATATTTTTTTAAAGCGATAAAACATCACATGTGGTTTAGGCACTTTGTTAAAATTATCTGAAAGCATGAACGATAACTTTTTTCTCTCTCGTCTGCAATGAAAAAAAAAAGAAACGGAAAATAGGTTGCTATAAATTAAGAAGTTCGCCAAGTAAATTATTCTTGGCGAAAACTGAAAAAATACGCCAAGACAAATTTTTGAATTTCTCTTCAAACTTCTCACCAAAAATTACAAAATTTAATATTTAGGCATAATTTGAGTCATAGAATCGAAATGTGAAAAACAGTTGGCATGTCATTTCAGAAAAAGTCCGATTTTGTGTCAAAACACCTATATTTGAACAATGCTA
This sequence comes from Stegodyphus mimosarum, assembly GCA_000611955.2. Lineage (NCBI taxonomy): Eukaryota > Metazoa > Arthropoda > Arachnida > Araneae > Eresidae > Stegodyphus > Stegodyphus mimosarum. The sequence continues at coordinate 22,569 of KK115021.1, read as the reverse complement.
TATATAAATCTAATAAATTTTTCTGAGTTAAGTTCAACCGCAGTTCACTTCAACCCTGCTCCGGTATTTCAGTTTTTTAACTGAAATCATAATTATAGCCGGAGTCCTAAGCTGAGTTCTCGTACTTTGCTGAACAATTAAATCGCAATATAATTAGAGAACTCTGTTACTTCTGCAACTTTCGTTTTAACCGTCAGTAAAATTGCTATTGAAGCTATTTACTAAATGATACTTTAGTTTCCCTCTGAAGAGCAAATATGTGTAAAAAGTTTGAGTACCTGAAAATTAAATCCGTCATTTCCAAATGCTATTCTTTAGGAATACGAATAGTTCTCCATTTATTCGGTCAAAAATTTTAAATAAATTAGTAGTTAAGATAAGGAAACAATTTTATTTGATATCGAAGAAAACTGTTTAAAAACCTTTTTTTTTCAGTCGGTTGTACCGTGCCTTGTTATTATTAATTTAGTTACTTTTAATTTATTTTAAAATTCCTTTTTATTTTGAGGATGTATTAGTTCAATTTAATCTATAATTTTTCTAATTATAATAAATTTATGTTAATGTAGAAAAACTTTTATTGATCTTCTTAAATTATATTTAATTTTTATAATCAGCCTAAAAGGGCTTAAGTCTCGAAATGCAACGGTTCGCCACAAACGGCGCATCACTTTTCAAATCTTGCTACCAAATATTATAGCCCTGTATTATTTTTAAAGAAGAAGAATCTGCATTCATGTATGCGAGTTCCTCGCACTGTAAAAATATGACGGTACTTAGAGCCATGAAATTTTGAATAATGTAGTATTTCGCGCGAACATGTACACTTGGAAGTTCCAATTTTGAATTTCAAACTTGTTTTATTATTTATTTAATATTCTGTAAAACTTTATGAATTTTCGATTAACAAACTCAACTATTTGAAAACCAGCAGTGGCAACACTGTTCGAAATAATACGTTTTTATCTCCAACGCGCGAGACTGTTGCCATTCGGAAAATGTAAAATATTTAATTTTCAGATTTAATTAACGCAATCGCTGTATAAGAGCAATGTGTTGCAGCGGCCGGAAATAAAATACTTTTCTCTTCCACGCGCCAGAGTTTTGCCATTTAGTAAAACCTAAGGTACTTTCAAATTTAATCTGGAAGGTTACTGAGTAATAACCTAAGCGATTTAAAAGCACACCAATAAACACAGTTCTTAAGAATACCTTTTTTTTTTGTAATTTTTAATGTGTTTATTTGTCTTTAATGTTATTAGTTTGAATTTGTTTAACATTCTTATATACATAATAAATTTAAAAAAATAATACTGATTTTGAAGAAGCGTCTTGTAGCAGATTTTCGTGTCAAATTATAACTATATTTCAAAAATAAATTGCAGTGTTCTTTGCAATGCTAGCCACATTTAAGCAGATAAAGTGTCTCATTTGGACAATACCTGCTTTGTGTTGTTTGTAACATCTGCTACTCTTCAACATTTTTCATAATTATAGTTTCTCAGAAATAGGGAAATATTATAAGGACACTTTTACAGCGTTTTAAAAATAAGGTAAAAGAACAATAAAACTTCGGAAAGATTTTCCGAAATGCTCCAAAAGAAAGAAAATTACAAAGTAAATTGACGTCAGGGCTACCGCCGCGGGTCTGTTATCGGTGGCTAATAGTAGGCACAGCACTTTTCAAATAATGTCTTTGTTCGTTAAGAGATAAACATCTGCTTACCAGATGGAGCAGAAAGACCTTACAAAGGCTGACAGCCTCAGGAACTTGCTGAGGTGGGCACGATTCAACTGGGAACTAAATTGTTATTTGCTCCAACTCATCGGTTATCAGTGACAGGGATTTTTTAAAATTTTAGTCCAGGAATATAAGCGAAAAACTGAAGGGAGAGCTTAGGCAAAGAATATGTACTGTTAAGAAGGAAAACTTCGCAGAAGCAGAAGTGGCTCCCTTCCAACGAAAAGGGAAACAACTGCGCATGCGTGAAATATTTGCCGCCAAAAAGGGCCAAAGCTCGAAGCTGAATGTGGAAGTTGGTTTGGATACGTTCGACCGTTACGTTTAGCAAGAGTTTAAACAAAGAATAGGTTCCTTGGTTTCAAGTAGCGATATGGACAATGGAAGTTCAACACCCAGTGAAAGTGAAACTTCACCTAATATTTCATCATTTCCGAGTTTAAATTATCGCGACAAGTCAAAGAACGATTCATCTTAACCCGTGTTCCTCAATTTCCTATACACGTTGCGGAGGGGGAAAATGTCGGCTAGGTACCAAAGTACCGGTACATAACAGTGGGGAAATTCTCGGCAACAGATTCCGTCGCCAAATCCCTTGGCGAATGTTCCCTTTTCTTTGTAGCGGCGTTGCAGACAAAGTGGTTTACATTACGTCTATGGAGCCTTTCCTTCTTTACATAGAGGCTCTTTGGCTTAGGATACATAGTACTAGACCGTGATACATTAAGTCTGAAATTAAATTCACAGGACGTGGGTTATTAAATACTATTTTTCACAAGTTTCTTTACTTGGTACGCTTTGCTATGCAGAAGATAAGAGGTGTGCGGAAAAAATGTCACCCGGAAAAAAGGGAAACGGAAAGAAAGCCCCCGGAAAACAAGGAACGGAAAAAATGTCACCCGGAAAATAAGGAACGGAAAAAAGGAACTCTAAAATCTCGCCAAATAATGTCGCCAATCGGAGTTGGAGAAACCTGCCAAATTCTAATTTAATTGGCAGGGTTATAGCGGGCTCTCTTGAGGGAGGTTTTAAGGGTAAGCGTTGAGCTAGCTGTAGCCAGGCAAGGTCATTTCGATAGCAGGTTTTAATATTCTTATCGCAAACTGTGACTAAATTTCATCTACAACGGTTTCTTATAATACTGCTTTTAACGCTCAGTTATGAGACAATGTTTCACCCCTGAGCCACAGCTTAAGCCTATAACTACATGGGGTAGGAGGCGAACAATCACTAATGACCATGACCCGCTGGTCAACCCTCTATTTTTTACCATCGGACAGGCCAGCAGCTCGCTTATCTTCTTTCAATTATCGTCAGAAGATTTCCCTATGCCGCAGGTCTGGTTGTTATGATAAAACTTTTATCTCCCATCTTGGCGATATTTCTAAACATCCCTTATTTTTCCCACTGCAAAAGAATGGTGACTTATTTTCCGTTTCCTAATTTTCCGGTGCCTATCTTTCGTTCCTTATTTTCCGGGTGACATTTTTTCCTACAACCATAGTAAGAAAGGTTACTTACAAAATCAATTTAGAAATTGAAATCGCAAAGGCCGCTGTCAAAGATTAAAGAAAGTGTCGCTCGATTTTTAGACCCAAATATCGTTTTCCCCCAAATGCGCTTGATTTTACGTAAAAGAAATGGTCTTCAATATGACAGTAAGAAATGGACGAGACATCAGAATTTCACCATGGGTTGTACTGATATAACCCCAATGCAGTAAAAGATCGCCCCCAATTTTGATAGAGAACGCCCAGGGAACGCGTCCGAAGCCAGTATCAGAGTTGCCAACTCTCCCGATGTAGGCGGTAGACTCCCGATTTAGGCGATTACTGATCGCTCTCCCAGCCAACTCGATTTATAAATATATTTCTCCCGACTATCTCTTATTCCTAAAATTTCTCACGATTTTTTATGTACCTTGGCTTATAATACTTCGTTATTTGCATCCCCAAAAATTTGATTTTGGGTGTCTGAAAACACTTGGTTTTTCTTTAGACTACATATAAAACCAAAGTAGTTTCATCAATGAGAAATTATAGCACGTTTCTGCTTTGTGAGTCAGAACACGTGTCCAAAAACGTCATGTTCCATTTTTCCAATGGACATCGAGTGCCACTCCTGGCACATATTAGCCAACGAGCACAAAGCAAGATAGAGGTTGTTATTTCATTCATACTGTCGCGAATCTGTGTGAACATACATGCTTTCCAGAAATAGTTTAAGAAATTACGATATTTCGTATAAGTTACGCAGTCTCGCGCCTGGAGATAAAAATGATTTTTTTTCCCCATATAGTGCTGCCATTGTTCGCTTTGAAATCGTTGAGTTTCTTAATTAATAATTCGTTACAGTGTTACAAAATATGAAATCTCTACATATAATAAAAGAAAGAGTCTGTGTGTGTCTTTCGTTCGTGTTGCGAGTAAGCTAATAGAGCCAGGGCCACGAAATTTGGTACGTAGGTGTATCTACACAAGAGCCAGTGCACCTCAAAGCGATTTTTTCGAAATTCGAATTAGAATTTTTTTTATTTTATGTTTTGTGACCAAATCGCGTCATTTTGAGGCATAATGGGTTATAGGAAAGCGAAATATTACTCTATACGTTTCATATTCACATCGTCGTGAAACGCAGGCACTTAGCTATTTTACGAACTTAAAATAAATTTCGTATTTCAATGTATCGATTCAATACGAATTTATTTAACAAAGTGAGCTTAACACCTTTGCAACGGAATTTTTTTTTTAAAGCTTATTTAAAAAAACGTACTGTTTATTTTCCTATCATTTTTGGACACGTTAAACTTTAATCCTTCCGACTCCTTCTACAAAAAGAATTTTGGAAAAATAATAATATTTTGTATTTTTAAAAAAATTTTTAAATGAACCTTCCGAATACACTTCTCACATCTCACATATTTTAAAATATGGTTTTGGCAACAATTTTTCATTCTTATTGTTGTTGATAGATTTTTGATGAAATCGCATCATTTTGAATAGTTTCATTCTTTTAGAAATGTGGGTTTGGCAACGTTTTTCATCGTATTTCTTATGTCACTTTAAGGTAAATTGTTTAATTAATTTATATATCTATATATATAAAAGGACGAGTCTTTCTGTGTCTGTGGGTGTCTTTTGTTCGTACTGCGCGTAAGCTAACAGACCCAGGCATATTAAATCTGGTATGCAGGATGCATCTAGACAAGAGCCAGTGCACCTCGAAACGATTTTTTCAAAATTCCAATGAAGTTTTTTTTTTTTTTTTTTTAATGAAATAGTATCAAATTGATAATTCTCTCTCATTATATCAAAAACAATGGCACGCTGTTGCTGATATCAGCGCTATTGCCACCCGGAAAAATAAGGGCGATAATTCTGTGCAGTTTTTAAATTTAATGTTTCTCTTGGATACTGGATGTTTGTCGAGAGAACGCAACGGGAAGTTGGTTAATTTATTTATTAGGATAATTAATATTTGTATTAAGGGATATTGCTTATTCCATTGTATGTTTTTTATATGTAATACATTTTTAACTGATTTTTTTTCCGCTGTTGTTTGTTTCTTTTTCGATAAAATTGTTCTGCAGAGTAAAATTCTCTGCAGTTTTTAAATTTAATGTTTGGTGTTCTCTTTAGGCATTTTTCCGGTACACTTAAAAACCAGACGAAGGCTGGCCGCGTAGCGGCTAGTTGATAATAAAACAAATTCCAGAACCCAAATTAGGGCTTTCAGATGCCCATATTCGGTGAAAGATTACGTTATTCGAAATTTGATGGCTCTAGGTGTCATTGTTTTATCATAATGCGAGAAACATGCATACATTTATTTACGCAGATTCTTCATTGTTTAATTCCTTTAAATATGACACAGGGCGATAATATTTGGTGGCAACAATCTGAAAAGTGAAACGGACATTCAGAGTGATTCGACGCAAAATCGCAAAACGAAAATAGTCTTTTCAGGGACAAAGAGCCTTTGAACTAAAACTCTAAAAGGTTTTAGATTTTAAATTACGTCCAAAGGAATTTTTTAAAAAATTTTATTAAAAATTTTTAGTCTAAAGGGGCTTTGTCTCTGAAGGAGTATTGTTTTCGTTTTGCGAGTTTGCATCGCAAACATTAAATGTCGGTTCAATTTTCAAACTGTTGCCACAAAATATTGCAGCCCTGTATTATATTTAAAGAAATTAAATAATGAAGAATGTGCATAAATGTATGTAAGTTTCTCGCATTGTGATAAAACGACGGTGCCTAAAGCCATCGAATTTTTAATGCCGTAATCCTGCTGCGAATATAGGCATCTGGAAGCGCAAATCTGAAATTT
>KK115021.1:0-16393 GCA_000611955.2 Stegodyphus mimosarum | reverse complement strand
AAAAAAAAAAACCTTTTTATCTGCAGCGCGTGAGACTGTGTGTAGGAAACTCTAAAGATATGCTCAGTTTAAAATTATTTTGCGATATTGTTTATTTTTTATGGTACTGAATTTTATGGTTTAAATGCGAAGAACACGATATTCAATAAAAAAAGGTAACATACAAAACGTTGAAAAACTTAAAAAACGCCCCTTTGGACGTAATTTAAAATCTGAAACCTTTCAGTTTTTTTTTTTTTTTTTAACGTTTTATGTGTTAATAGCGCTTTTGGGCTAACGTCCTTTGGACTAGTAACGAATTTTACACTTGTTTAATTTTACTAATTCAATAATAAATTTTTACACTTCTTAAATTTTCATGGAATTTCAGAACATCAATAAACCAATATTAAACAGCAATTATACCGAATTACAAGCAAAATTGGAGAAAAAAATCGGTAAATTTACAAATTCCTACTAGCAACACGATGAATAGATAACATCTGTTAAGAACAGTTAAGAACACCTATTTACAGTAGAGAACACAAGCTGCTTCGAATCTCCTGATAGCCTGGAGGATTATTTTAGCAATGTTTAGAATGAATCTGCTATAATGACGAACAGACTGTCTGTGCGGCCAGCAAGGATAGCAACTTCAATGCTAGATGTGTTGACAGTAATCGACATACAAAAGGAAAGTTTATAACCTCTCTGTCATGGGATTCTTCTCGGCAGACCGCTAGCACACAAAAGCTGTGGGAAATGAACTCTTTTACGACTGCCGCTCGCACGTGGGTTCTCAGAATATACCGACGTTACATGCTACAACTGGACGGCCAGCTGGGACCCAGCTTCATGCACGAATGTTCTGAATCTTCTGTGTTATTATCACCAAATATTTCCAGTTTTGGAAGAGAGCTTGTTTTATTTTTAGAGTAGGAGACTACAGTAACAAGTATACGCTCTGTGCAAGATTATTTCTGGACATTTTAATGGAGGAGTAAAAAACAGCAATGCAATAAATGCAATAAATCATTTTTATCTGCAATCATGCCAGTCTACTTATAAAAGAATAGGTACTTTTCTAGCTTTCCTTTCAACAAACCCATTCACTACTTCATCAGTATTTATAGCAATATTATATTTAATAAAAATGCCTCACTAACAACTGATTTAAAATTATTCTTTAATCATAAAGATTATTAGTTCAGAAGGGTATTAGATTCAAAACGGCATTTTGTGGCGTTTCACTCTAAACGGCGAATCACTTTTTAAATTGCTGCCACAAAATATTAATCGCCCAGTATTATATTTAAAGACATTAAATGATGAAGAATCTGCATGAATGTATGTAAATTTCTCAAACTGTGAAAAAAATTATGACACCTAGAGCCATCCAATTTTGAATAACGTAATCCTCCACCCGAACATAAGCACCTGGAAGCCCGCATTTTAAATCTTGAATTTGTTTTATTACCTATTTCCTATTTTGTAAAACTTTAAGGAATTTTTGAATGAAAAACTCAACGATTTCAAAGCGAGTAGTGGCAACACTGTGCGGAAGAAATCAATTCTAAAGATATGTTGTTTTTAAATATTTTGTGATACTGCTGTTGAATTGAATTTTATGCGGTTTAAGTGCGAAGAACATGATATTTAATAAATAAAAGTAACGCACAAAATTTTAATAATACACAAAAGATTAAAAAAAGCCACTTTGGGTGTAATATAACATATATTTTTTAAAAATTATTCTACAAAACGCTTGTGTTTTGCTTCGTATGTCTGTTAATCTATCGCGAAATCCCTAGTTACGCCACTAATATTAATTTTAATTCACCTAAGCAGTAACCTGTCATTAAATAAAGAGTAAATAAATAATTAAAAATCTGAAAGCTTTAAGATGTTCTATTACGCCCAAATGGGCGTTTTTTAACGTTTTATGTGCCACCTTTACTTGTTAAATATCATGTTCTTCGTACTTAAACCGCAGAATTCAATTCAATAGCAATATCGCAAAATAATTTAAAACGAGACTTACTTTTAAGAGTTTCTAATACATAGTCTCGCGCGCTGAAGATAAAAATGTTCTTTTTTTACTTATTAAGTATTGTAATCGCGAAAAATTTCCGGTATCATATTTCAACGAAAATATCTACTATGACTGCCATCGAATGCAATTTAATCATGTTTTTTGCATAACATCTGTACGTAAGCACAAAATAAAGGACTCTTTTCCCGCCAAAAAATTATAAAACTGATTTAAAATGGATTCTGCAGAGCATTTTTTCGAGGCGTCTGTGCGTACGAACGTACACGTCAAAAACGATTTGCCTCAGAGCGTTGAAATTTTGTGTATAGGACTGAGAAAAGAATTTTGTAAGCAGCAATTTCACAACGATCTCAATAAATTCATCATAACTATCAGCAATCGCACAAGCCTACCCACCACTACCTTTTTAGAATGGAAAACGGAAATAAGTAAAGCATTTGAGCATACATTGTTTAAACTTCCCCAATTTTCAGCATTACATAATAAAAAACTTCTGCTCACTCAAATTAAAAAACTGCAAAATATTTTTATAATCACCAAAATAGATAAAGCCAGCAATAACTTCAGTATTTGTTGAAAAAAATTCTATTATGATCTTTTGCACCAAGAATTAAATAGTTCTAACACTTATCAACAAGTTAAAACTAGCTCCAAAATTCTATTAAATAAGTTTAATGCTCTGCATAAAAGACTGAACCTTCATCCTAATAAAATTAATAATAGATTTACTAATCTGTACGCTTTACCCAAGTTCCACAAAACACCAATTAAATTTAGGTTTATAGCAAACAGCACTAAAAGCTACTTAAAAGAAATCGACTATAAATTTTCACAAATACTAAAACTCATCATGAAATATATCAATGGTTACGATTTTCAAGGATTACATTATAACTGGATTATTACTAACAATGAAAAAATTATCAGCACTATTAATGAAATAGACATTCAAAATATTCAATGCTATGATTTCGAAAATTTATATACTACACTTCCCTTAGAAGATATTCTAAGCAGCTTGCAAGATCTTCCAAAACTGTTCCCACAAATTTTAAATTTTATTACTAAAGACAGTTGGACCTTGTATCTTAAAAGCATCCTTTTTAATAATTATATTCTCTTTAATAATACTTTCTTTAAACAAATAAAAGGAATTCCAATGGGCGGTAACAGTTCAAGCTCCATTTGTGGACTATTCCTATTCTCATGTGAATTTAATTTCCTACGTTCACTTAACAAAAATGAATACCAGTATTTTAAGTACATTTTTAGATACGTAGATGACATTATTGCCTTTAATAATTATGGAAAACTAAAAAATACACAGATTTATCCTTCCAGCCTAAAGCTTAATATCACTAATAGCCAACAAGACGAAATTGTTTACCTTGACTTACAGATTAATAACTTTAAACATATTAAAATGTTCGACAAACGTCGCGAGTTTACCTTTCCTACTTTAAAGCTTACTAATTGGAAGTCCAATATCTCGAAAAAAATAATAATCAATACTATACATTCACAAATAATCAGAATAAAAAGAATTTGTAACAATGTCGACAATCTTAAAGAAGATTTACTCCACTTAATTATAATACTCAATGAAAATCAAATACCTAACAATATAATCCAAACAGCGCTCAAAAAAGCTGGCATTTACCCTTTTATTTTTTAAATCATGTAATTAGGATAATGATACGTTTACTTAAATCTATTACTAGAAGGTAAATAGTTGATGGCCAATCTGTGTGATTTAATGTACAAATGTAAAATAATTTTCGGTCGCTTTGAACATAATTATCACCGTTACATTATATTCTTTTAAAACAGTGATAAATCGGCCAGTCTATCTCTTTAACTAAAAAAATGGGCTAATTTCTTTTCAATAAAGTGGCACGAAAGCCCGCTTGCCTGAAGACAACTGTTAAATTCTACTTTTCTTATTTTCCCAATCTTTTGGCCAATTATTCACAAAAAATATACGTTTTCTAGCCATTTTGAAACTTTTACACCAAGCTCCTGTTTCTTCATTAGAAGGACGCCATTTTTTAACAACTGCCTTTCAAGTTGACACCCCCCGACGACGGGTAACCTTCTCATTCGTCCAGAAAGTTTTAGGCGGAACTATGCCTTCACTACGTCACCTCCCCCTGTAGGTTTAGGATTGCAAAGATTTCTTTGCTAAACTTACAGCCCCGTAGAATTACTTTGCTTTCTATAAATTCAACACGTTTCAAGAAGGTGATTTTTAATTTTTATAATTTTTATTTCTTCTTGCAGAAACATTTTACACAAAAGTGTACGTTTTTTCCACCAAGTTTAATATATTTTAAGTACTTCTTTCTTCAAATTTAACAGCTTCATTACTTTAAGCAAGAGGGCCCCCATTTTTTAGATTTTCTTGATTTCTTCGGTTGTTCTTGATTTCTTCGGATATAGGACTAATAGTGTTACAGAAATTAACTATAAATTATAATTGATGATTTGTGGTTTCATCCTCTCTAATACTATTTATAAATTTAGTTTTCTGTAAAATTTTTGAGGTCTTGAGGCGTTTTTTAAAATTATTCGTTACCTAGATGCCTCTTTTTATTCTTTAATTCTAATTAATTCTTGTTTTGTTTTGTAATACTTTTCTTCCACGCGTAGGGAAAAGGGGCGTCTAATTGAGACGATTTAGATTAATATAGGAAGATGTAATAGATATTAAGAGTTTGTCAATTAATTGACGCAGTATTGTCTCAATTAGTCGTCAGCTGAAATGCGTGGAAGTAATATTTCAGCGAAAGGGACACAGTTCTTTTCCCCTGACGAGACAACTATGCAACTCTCGCTGAGATATTACCATTTTCTATTGTATACTTTGTTTTTATTGCAACTTCAGCTTTTCCCAATTTTGCACATAAATTACAATTTTCTAAGCATTATTTGAGTTGTATTTTCATGTGAATCTTTACTTAGGATTCTAAGTTTTAATTGTATTTAATGTGTAATTTTGGCACTAACGTGCTTCTTCGAATAGGATTTCAGAGGGTTTAGGATGTACTATGGCTACTCGGCTCAGTGAGCTCAGTTTCTTTATTCTTATATGTTGGTAAATTACTCATTTTTTGCTTTAAAAATGATTGAATTATGTTACTGTTATTTTCCGGTTAAAGTTTTTATGCCTTTAGTTAACCTGCATGTTATAATTGTAGAATTATCAGCAATTTAAAAGTTGTTTAAGTGCGGCTAAGCCTAATTATTTTGGCCATATTTGTTTACATTTGAAACTTAGCAGAATAGTGGTTTTGTTGCCAATCTAGAGAAACTAAGCTTCGCAACAACAAAGATAACTCCTTTTTTTATTATTGCGAATTAAATCATGCTTAGCGCATTCTGGAATTTATTCGAAGAAATAAGTGTTTAAGATTTATTTCGTAATCTTTAATACAGATGTCTTAAGTTTGCCTTTTCGCGAAGTGAGAACTGAATTAATTGAATGAGAAATACTGAATCCTCTGAAAAATTGTTTCTTTCTTTTTTTTCCCCCGTTTAATTTCTTTTATACTTGTTGGACTTAGATTTATTATAGTATTTGAATAGAACATGTGGCAACTATTAGATAATTCTTCAGATAATATGCATAATTTTTGTGCATTTTCAATTATAAAATGAATGAGATAAAACGCTGTTAAGTGAAGCTAGCGCCAGAGTATTGCTATGGTAAACAAATCTAGTGAATTTTAAAGAATGCATTTATTCTCTTGTGATTTATGCGCTATCGACGAAGTAGATTTAATTCAGTTCTAATAAAATAAATAAATAAATTTTTTAATAAATAAAATGTAAATATTAATAAATAATATGGATGGTTTAAATAAAATGAATGCGTATAATTTAATATTCCGTACAAGAAAGTCATGCTGTGTAAACATCAGATTTTTTTTTTCGTACAGTGTTGCCATTGTTCACTTTTAAATCGTTGAGTTTGTTCATCAAAAATTCGTTAAAGTGTTACAGAATATGAAATCGACAATAAAGCAAACTCCAAATTCCGAATTTGGGCTTCCATATGCGCATATTTGGGTGGAAACGTACGTTATTCAAAATTTGGTGGCTGTAAGAACCGCTGTTTTTTTTCTCAGCGGGAAAAACATACATACAAGCAGATTCTTCATTATTTACTTCTTCAAGTGTAATCCAGGGCTCTAATATTTGGTGGCAATAATTTGAAAAGCGAAACGCCCTTTATAGTGAACCGATGCAAAATGACAAAATAAAATTAATAGCTCTTCTGAGCCTCTTTTGGCTAATAAATAGAATTTTTACTGTTAAACGGTACTGTTAAAAGTTTAAAAAAAAAAAAAAATGTTTGGATTGTGAGTGTTTAGTTTACAGTTTCAATTTATCTTTTAGTGATATTTTATATGTATAAATCTTACCATTTTTAATTAATTATTAATTTACGTGCCCTTAATTTATTGCTTAGCTTCGCTTTCAACATAGCTGAAATTCTGACGATAGTGTATAATTGAAAATTCTGGAATAATCCCGATGCAATGCGTCAAAAAACATCTTATATTAATTATATAAACTGCACTAATGTTAATAATATTGTTGTAAAATATTATTAGTAAATGAAGTTTGTTTTTAATTTATCCGTCTTGCTGTGCTGATAAACAATATGATCTTCTAATGTGGAAGGTAAATAAAAGATCTTATACTTCGTGGATTGGCAAAAAACTTCATTTTTGTCCCTGGATAAAATTTTCTACTAAACTGAAGCAAAAACACGCGAAAAAAGTCTTTTAATGTTTTAAAATAAAGAACCTTTCCTTTCTTACGTTGCCGTGCATTAGTGGTATATTAAGTAACAGCAAAAGAAATTGTACCGTAAGAAAAGTGTTTGCCTTCGTTAGAGCCGAAACATTAACGAAAATATTTGTCCAGCAGCTTCTGCTCGACTATTTTACATTAATTTATAAGAAAGAAGTGTAAAGTTCTGCGAGAAAATTTATTTTACTTTTTAAAATATGTTGGCATCGTTAAAAGAGATAAATTTGGCAGCTCGTAAACAAAAATTCCATTTTTCTTCTTCAGCGTATTTATTTTTTCTTTAAAGTAAGAAACATCTACTGTTAAATTACAGACGATAATGAAAGTTAATAACAGATTTTGCCACAGAAAAGTGTTCAATTATCATTAAAAAGAACAAACTATTTATAAGCTGCTTCTTTTCAATCGCTGGTAAGTAGTGTCATGTTTTTTGACAAAAATGCGCTACTTTGTCTCGAACAGAATGTTCTGCGAGAGATCAAAATAATAATCTCTAACGTAGTTTTCAGTTTTGCCCTTCTTGAAGAAGATTAAAAAACAAAAAGTCACTAAATCAAAATTTGAATCAAAAGTGGAATTTCCGTGTCTAGAACTAACACCTTTAGAGATTGCTGGAATGGTGCGCTGATAGCAAATAATATGGAATTGTTGATCAACTACGCGAAGAAGACCACCCAAGACTTCTAACACGATGTACAAAAAGACAAAAAATATAAGGAGAAAAAAAAAAGTAGGGATAAAACATCACAGAAGCTTCTCATGGTAGTGTTATTTAATGCAACTCTTGACGAGAGCTGACGCGTTCGATGAGTTCAAAAAACTGGGCCGTTATTCACGAAATGCGCGAGGTTTTTTGCTCTTCGAACTTCCGCCTTTTTTCTAACAGCTATAAAAAAGCTAAACTACAGAGATTTTTTTAATTTTTATTTCATCAAAACTGTGATAATCGCAAAAGAAATAAGCCTTTTATTTTCTTTTCTTTTTAAGAAGTTTAGTCCAATTGTCAAATACAACAGCGCTAGGATGGATGAAAAGATGTTCTACATTAAGTATTTTCGTGATTTTCTTACAAACTTTCTTCCAGAAAAGTGACTACTTGTTACATTTTCAAAAATATTTGTTTTCTAATATACCTTCAAATTCAAAATATACCTTCTTCTCTGAGGTGTTAAGATAATCCTTTATAACGTATTTCTCCCGCCTTCTTCGCATGCCTTCGTGGTGTAGTGGTCTGCATGCTCCACGCGTAACCAAGAGGTCCGTGGTTCGATTCCCGGCGAAGGCGTTGCTCATTTTTTATGTCTGTTGCTTCCAAAAATACCTAATGTCTCTACACCTTAAGCATATTTCGTATTCTAACAAAAAAAGATTATTATATTTTCCGTGCGGAAAACATTTGTTGCAAGCCTTGCGCGCCAACAGAAAAAGACCACAGCTACTTTTGAATAATCAAGTCTCTATTTTTTAAAAATATATATTGTTGCGAAAAATTCGGCGGTTGCGCCTGTATGTAAGCTTTCCGGCATAGCCCTAGGGTTGCCATAAAATAGTGTATGGTAGGGTTGCCAGATTGGCGACTTTATCGCCCATTTGGCGACCAAATCGGCGATATCCCATGGTCCAATCGGGAAGCTTCTAGAGTAATTTCCTGTCGAGATATTTCTCGAAACCTGTGGAACTTAATGAAACGTTATATAAACCCTTGCGTTTCTGAGAGCCGGCAGTGTGTGATTAATTGTGAAAATAGCTGTTTACTGTGAGTGCTAAGCTACGCGAGAGTTTTGTGAACGGAAAGCGATCGAGATAGTGCTTTGCCGTGAAGCTATCTTTACAGTATAGCTTGACAGTGTATTGGTGATTGTTCCACGGTGTTTTATTATAAGTTTAGTGTTGCCGTGAAGCTACCTTGACAGTTACAGCCTGAAGCTGTGTTGCTGATTGTTTCAGCATATTTATTGTAGATTTTCGACGCTTTTAAAGGTAGTTTTGGAACTGTTCTGTAAATAGTGATTTTTGTAAATAAATTGTGCTTTTTATTGTCCTGCATCGTGTTTTCATCGGATACTCTCAAATCCACGAACCCGTATAACGCAACAACTGGTGTCAGAAGTGGGGTTTGAGAGTGAATGCCAGTCACCCGTCTACAGGAGAAAGCAATGGCGGAGGAAATGAAAGCTTTGATGGACATGTTAGCAGCTCTGAAAGCCGGACAAGAAGAGATGAAACAAGACATGAAAGCCGGGCAAGAAGAGATGAACGCCAGACAAGAAGAGATGAAACAAGAAATGAAAGCTGGCTATGAAGAGATAAAAGCCACATATGATGAGATAAGAATTGGCTATGAAGAGATGATAGCTGAGATGAAGGCCGAGCGCGAAAAGAGGAAGGTTGGCCGAGAAAAAGTACGAGAGCAACTCCAACAGATGAAAGAGGAGCTTGCAGAAGAAACTGAAGCCATAAAAGAAGATGCGAAAGAGCCAAAATTCGCGTCTGAAGAAACAAAGGAAGGAGAAATAAGGGGAATAGCTAATCAACTGCCTGAGAAAGATCCAGAAATTATGGATGAAACATCCAACGGGATGGAAGAAAAAGAACGAAAACATGAAAAAATAAAAGACGGGAACGAAGATTTTGATGCTCACGTGCCAGAAGTAGAGACAAAAGAAAATGAAAATGCGACTGTCAAGATCATAGAAACTGATAATGTAGTTACGAAGTCGCAGTTAACAAGCATTGAACGATCTGATGAGATGTGTTCACATGTTCATATCACATGTTTATGTGATGCTGAGATGGAAGAAGCTGATGTACAATTTACGCGGAGTGCTCAAGCATTGCAAGAAAATTTACCCACTTCGCAATCCATGTGCGTGTCTCATAGTGCAGATTGTGCAGACAAGGACTTGATTCTAAACCTGGATACTTCTGCTTGTAAAGGATCGGATTCTATTCATGGTCTTGGTGTAAACATCGGAACTGGCTTTCAGGAAATAGAGGTAAATAAGCAAGTACCTTCTGCTGTAAGTATCGAGGTGAACTGTACACACGATGCGAATAAACTCCAGGATGGTGAACAAACTGTTTCAGATCCTGTTGTGGAAGAAAAGTTTGAAATGACTGAATCTTCAGACTGTGATATGAAAAACAGAAATACATCTGAGAACTGGCGTGGAAAAGTATTTGACCCGGGTATTGTTCAAGAGCAGAAACTAAGTACGGGTTGGCGGATCCTAACATTAATCCAATAATAGACCTGAAGGAATCATCGGCTACGAAACCCAAGTGGCAGGACATTTCCATCTTCAGTCCTATGACTAAAAGGTACTGGGCTCTCTGGGACTCACTTCACCTTCGAAATGGAGTCTTATATCGACTGTGGGAAAGCGACGATGGGACTAATAAAAGATGGCAGCTGCTGCTTCCTCAAAACCGAATACCTGATGTCCTGAAAGAAATACACAGCAGCCCAACAGGAGGGCATTTCGGCTATATGAAGACATTAAACAAAGTTCGAGAGCGCTTCTTTTGGAGTTCCGCAAGAAACGACGTTGAGAAATGGTGCCGGTCTTGCGATGCCTGTGCAGCCAAGAAAGGACCAAAGGAACGCTGTCGCGGAAGAATGCAGCGATACAACGTTGGAGCGCCTTTCGAGCGAATTGCCCTTGATATACTGGGACCTCTGCCATGGACTAAAGATGGCAACAGATACATTCTAGTTGTCATGGATTATTTTACGAAGTGGCCTGAAGCATATCCAATTCCAGACCAAGAGGCTGTCACTACGGCTGAAGTCCTGTTGCAGAACTGGGTATCTAGATTTGGAACTCCCCTCCAGATTCATACCGACCAAGGCAGGAACTTCACTTCGGCTGTGTTCAAAGGACTGTGCGACTTATTGGAAATAAAGAAAACACAGACCACCCCGTTACATCCGCAGTCTGACGGCATGGTGGAGAGATTTAACCGCACAATCTTGAACCACCTATCGCTTATGGTTTCCAAGAACCAAGAAGACTGGGATCGTAAGCTGCCCCTGTTCCTGCTTGCTTACCGTAGTGCCGTCCACGAGAGTACCGGCTATTCCCCTTCTCAAATGCTCTTCGGTCGTGATCTCCGTCTTCCGAGTGACCTGCTTTTCGGCCGTCCTCCGGATCTACAGTCCTCTCCTGAGGAGTACGTTCAAGATCTCCAAGCCCGGTTGGAAACGATGCACAGGTTTGCTCGAGAGCGAATTAACATCTCGACGGACAGGATGAAGAAGAGGTACGACGCAAGAGCGACCGAACATAAGTTCCAGGAAAACGACAAGGTTTGGCTGTGGAATCCGAGCCGTCGTAAGGGCATTTCTCCCAAACTGCAATCGCATTGGGAAGGTCCCTACACAGTCCTCAACAGACTGAATGACGTCGTAATACGGATCCGTAAGTCTCCCAATTCCAAACCTAAGATTGTACATTATGATAGGTTAGCTCCATACTATGGCCATAGTAATTAGTGATAGTTATTTTTGTTATGGGTACCCCGTATTTCGTAATGTTTTTATGTTTAATTGTATGATTTATGCATAGTTGCTTGTACATAGATCTTTGTAATTAGTGTAAATGTTTTTGTTATTTGTAAATACTGTAAATATTTGCAAATTTTGTTATTATTGTAATTTATTTGTTTTGTAGCTTTTTCGATTATTTCTTTTTGGCTCCCAGCCAGGGATTGTACTGCCCGGGACGTGCAGTCCTTGGGAGGGGGCAGTGTTACGAAAAATTCGGCGGTTGCGCCTGTATGTAAGCTTTCCGGCATAGCACTAGGGTTGCCATAAAATAGTGTATGGTAGGGTTGCCAGATTGGCGACTTTATCGCCCATTTGGCGACCAAATTGGCGATATCCCATGGTCCAATCGGGAAGCTTCTAGAATAACTTCCTGTCGAGATATTTCTCGAAACGTGTCGAACTTAAAGAAAAGCTATATAAACCCTTGCGTTTCTGAGAGCAGTTAGTGGCGAAGAGATTGTGAAGTATTGTGAAGTACTGTGAGCGTTGTGATTATTGTGAGAATAGCTGCTAAGCTACGCGAGAGTTTTGTGAACGGAAAGCAATCGAGATAGTGCTTTGCCGTGAAGCTATCTTTACAGTATAGCTTGACAGTGTATTGGTGATTGTTCCACGGTGTTTATTATAAGTTTAGTGTTGCCGTGAAGCTACCTTTACAGTTACAGCCTGAAGCTGTGTTGCTGATTGTTTCAGCGTATTTATTGTAGATTTTCGACGCTTTTAAAGGTAATTTTGGAACTGTGCTGTAAATAGTGATTCTTGTAAATAAATTGTGCTTTTTATTGTCCTGCATCGTGTTTTCATCGGATACTCTCAAATCCACGAACCCGTATAACGCAACAATATAATATACTAGCGAAAGTACCCGATGCCAGTTAAGTTAGATTGAGAGTAATGTATCTAGCAACACAGAGAAGGATACCACTGTAATCGTCCTCTAATACCGATGCAAAAAATACGATTAAATCATACATTTTTCACTCTGCTGCGATTTGGAACCACATAAAAAAATTTCCATAGAAAAATGATAAAAAAATCTGAAAGATTTCAGATTTTAAATTACGTCCAAAGGCGCGTTTTTTTAACGTTTCGTGTGCTACCTTTTTTTTATTAAATATCATGTACTACGTACTCAAACCATAAAATTCAGTTCAAAATCAATATCGCAAAATCATTTTAAAATGAACATATCTTTAGAATTTCCGTAAGTCTCGTGCGCTGGAGATAAAAATGTTTTTTTTTTTCCGTACAGTGTTGCCATTGCTCGCTTTGAAATCATTTAGTTTGTTAATCAGAAATTCGTTGAAATGTTACAAAACATAAAATCGATAATAAAGCAAATTTCAAATTCAAAATTAGGGCTTCCAGATGCCCATATTCGCAGTAGGATTACGTCATTCAAAATTCGATGGCTCTAGGTTTTATCACAATGCGAGAAACATACATACATTTATGCAGATTTTTCATTTTTTAAAATTTAATGCAGAGCGATAACATTTAGTGGCAACAATTTGAAAAGTGAAACGGGCATTCAGAGTGAATCGACGCAAAATCGCAAAACGAAAGTAATAGTCCTTCGGGACTAAATCCCTTTGGACTAAAAATAAACTAATTCTCTCTCATTATATCAGGAACAATGGCACGCAGTTTTTAACAATTTTCGTCTTTTTAATCAAATGGTCGTAAAAGCTCGAGTTCCATCCAATATTTCACCTATATTGAATTTTAGTCGATTAATGTGGCAAAAAATCGATCAGAATTGCTCAAAAATCAAAAACGCGAACAAACAAACACACAAACATTCTTCTTTATTTACCCAGATTTGTAAAAATTACAAATTTTTTATTAACGACCTCTAGAATTTCAAAGCGAGCAGTAGTAACACTTTTCGAAATGAAGCATATTTATCTCCAACGCGCCAGGCTGTTGCCATTGGGAAAAATGAGTGCGAAAATTAGTGTTTTCAGAGTTTTTAGTTAATAACTCGGGTGATTAAAGTTTCGTACGAAGATGGAATCAGTCAAAATGGTTTCCCACGAATTTTTGGAATCGGCAGTGACGTACAGTGCTGGCCACCGTAAATGCAACACCCTGAAGAAGGCATGCAAATAACATGACATTTACAACATGCATTAGCGGAGGTGATAATGCAAATGATTAGAATTTTAGCACAGACGCATATCACGCGCGCTTGTAGCGCAACTTCAAAGCGCTATTTAAGGCTTGGAGTTTTCGACGATTTCAAGTTCAGCAATTGTGTTTTTCTTGTGGTTTTTTCAAAAAACGGATCATCGTTTGATCAAGTGTCCGAGTTCGACAGAGGAAGGATATTGGCCTACCGAGAGTGTGGATTATCTTTCAGGGAAATCGGTAGTCGTGTTGGACGAAACCAAACAACTGTAATGCGGATGTGTGACTGTTGGATGAAGGAGGGTACGACGGACCGACGCATTCGATCGCATCCGCCTCAGTGCATCCCTTCACGTGATGACAGGAATATTGAGCCCATGGCAGTGACGGATCGCTCAGTCACATTACGAACCATAGCACAGCACATTCAGTCTGTAACGCATCATCCAGTGTCTCCGCGTACCATTCGACGCTGTTTACAGCAGAGTGATCTTTCCGCAATACGTCCATTGCTTCGGCCATTCGGTGGCTTTTTGGCAAGAGTAGAGAGTAGAAAGAAGGAGAGAGAAGTCTCTTGCTACGAGTCTTCACGCGAGCTTGCCATTAGTTACTGTCCGTCTTTAAGACCAGAAGTTTAACCCTCTTGAAAGTTAAAGACGTATTGTAGTTTTCCGCAGTTTGCGTGCTACAGACGTAGTAATTGAAAAAGCCAGTCTTAGTGTTAGTCATCTGTGTAAAATATTAAAAGTTACCTCTTATTTAAATTTTAGTTAGTTAGTAGTCTTATATTCTTTTACGTTCAGATCACAAGTGTTTGGTCTTTGTATCCCGAAGTTCGGGAACGTTTGTAAAATCGATAAGCAAAATACAGGGTAATTTGAACCCTTCTTATCTTTGTTGTATCTTCTACTCACACGCACGAACATAGGTTTTAGTAAGCTCCCTGTTCCTACTCAGGACTCCAGCCATGTTTGCAAAATCAACTAAAAGAAACAGTAGTCCTGATACAGTCACTTCAGAAGCTGGCCTTATAAAAGATAGTACGTTTGCTGAAAGCACCCCAACCCGCCTGATCACGGAGTGATCTTATGATCAAAAAGGGGTGTTTCATTCACATCACAAACAGCATAATCACATCCAGCATGATTTCCACTACAAATCAGTATCAATTTAACCCCTCTCTCCCAATCTCTTTCTCACTTTCCTTTCTTTTATCTTATATTAAAAAAGTTAGATAGACGGCACAACAGGAAAGTAAAAAACTAAATATAACTGAATAAAAAAAACTGTGTTATTAAAAACAAATTAAAATAAGGAAGAAAACACATATCAACAACACAACACAGACACAACAAACAATCACACCATACAAACGAAAGGGCACAACACCACGCCGCAAAGTCTTAAAACATTGGTGAAATTCATATCGTAAAAACAAACTTAGAATACAAAGCTCTAACGCACAATACAACACAAGCCCTTGAACGCAAATCACAAAATATATATATACAATCCAAATCAATTCAAAATTCCAATTACATGTCTATTGTCATTTATATATGCCATTACCTTTTTTGCAAAAATTCTTAAATTTTTAAAATCCAAATTTAATAAATTAAAACGTATACCACCATAATTTTGTCTAATACAATCAATAGCTGGGCAGTCCAACACAAAGTGCTTGGCATCACCTAATACATTACAAATCAAACACAAAGAATTTTCCTGCAAACAAAATCTATTTAGATAAAACGGAAAACGGCCATGGCCAGTGATAATCTGATTTAAATCTATATCGTCGTAGATAATAACCTTCTCCTCAATATCTACGTTAATCAATAAATTTTTCTTTCTAGATGAGGATCAAAAAGGGGTGTTTCATTCACATCACAAACAGCATAATCACATCCAGCATGATTGCCACTACAAATCAGTATCAATTTAACCCCTCTCTCCCAATCTCTTTCTCACTTTCCTTTCTTTTATCTTATATTAAAAAAGTTGGATAGACGGCACAACAGGAAAGTAAAAAACTAAATATAACTGAATAAAAAAAACTGTGTTATTAAAAACAAATTAAAATAAGGAAGAAAACACATATCAACAACACAACACAGACACAACAAACAATCACACCATACAAACGAAAGGGCACAACACCACGCCGCAAAGTCTTAAAACATTGGTGAAATTCATATCGTAAAAACAAACTTAGAATACAAAGCTCTAACGCACAATACAACACAAGCCCTTGAACGCAAATCACAAAATATATATATACAATCCAAATCAATTCAAAATTCCAATTACATGTCTATTGTCATTTATATATGCCATTACCTTTTTTGCAAAAATTCTTAAATTTTTAAAATCCAAATTTAATAAATTAAAACGTATACCACCATAATTTTGTCTAATACAATCAATAGCTGGGCAGTCCAACACAAAGTGCTTGGCATCACCTAATACATTACAAATCAAACACAAAGAATTTTCCTGCAAACAAAATCTATTTAGATAAAACGGAAAACGGCCATGGCCAGTGATAATCTGATTTAAATCTATATCGTCGTAGATAATAACCTTCTCCTCAATATCTACATTAATCAATAAATTTTCCTTTCTAGATGAGGATTCCCACATCTCTCTCCATTTATCTATGTAAAATTTTTTCATTCTAGTAATAGCCATACGCCTAGAGCCGGAAATTTCAACCGTAGGTATATCAACAACGGTGCATGCCATTTTGGCCAGACTGTCGGCCCTCTCATTACCAATATATCCCACATGAGCCTTAACCTAGTGAAACACAAGTTTAACGTTAATTGTTTGTAACAAGAGCTTAATATCCATAATAAGACAGT
>KK115020.1:395922-422147 GCA_000611955.2 Stegodyphus mimosarum | reverse complement strand
TTTTATTTCACAGCAAAAATATTCTAATTCCCATTTTACTTGGAATATTCTATGTTCGTCAGCGATTTTTCGTTTAATTTTACTACCACTTGGTTTTGATATAGACATACTGAATACAAAGGGCTGGAATAAACACGGTTAACGTTAAAAAGTTAACAAAAATTTATTCTTTCCACAAGAGATAAATCAAAATGCTGAAATATTTCTTCAAAAATATTCTAACAATATCACAAAATGTCAAACGTTTAGCAAAAATCAATTCAAAACAGAGAAACTAATTCTATCTCACAGCGAAATCGCTACAAATCAATCACAGCATTAAGTAAACAAACAGTTCGCTAGAACTACAGCTACTACCGAGATGAGTTGTTTGTTCTCGGCTTTTATAAGCTTTATAATTAATTTCTCGAATATACTGGATATTTATTTATTAGGTATTAAATGCACGCACTGTTCAATTTTTAACTTTCCAACGCAGCTGTCTTTTCAAAAATCGTCTGTGTTGCTAAGGCAACATGAAGCAAATCTAATTACAATTCTAAATAAATAACTATGAAATCCGTAACAATATGAATTAAGTAATAATTAATAATAAAGCAAAGTGCATGCACATGCATGCACCAATATATTGTACAAAACTATGATTGGAAAACTGAGACCATGAGTTCGGCCACATTCGGCTATCAGGAGATGCGTACAAGTTCTGAGTGCACGTGTCCCCCAAAAACGGAAGGTAGCTGAACGCAAGCTACTCACACGCATTTGTAATTTAAGTAGTGTGTGTGTCAGCTCGCTGTGAGTAATCTAACAGCATTGAATAAATTATCGTTAATTACTTAGCAGTAAACATTTCATTTTTTTCTTTGTCGATATGTTATTTTATTATTATATATTATTATTTGCCGATATATTGGCCGGGCCGCAAAAATATTTGTTGTGGGCCGCGAGTTTGACATCCTTGGGTTACACATTAGGTTTGACAAACCACAAAACATCTACAACAACCATACACAAAACAACCACAACAACAAATAAAATTTGTCAGCTTTTTAAAACTGCATGAACTGACATTCTTCAAACTTACATTCAGTTTCACTTGGGCTATGTAGCATTTGTTGTCTGCAATTGCTTATTATGCATTGTTACATATATTACTATTACCGTATTGATGCGAATCTAATACGCATCCCCATTTTAAAACTTTAAATAATAAAAAAATTGTTTGTGGGCGAATGTAATGCGCATCAATAGTTTGAGGAATTTATTGAATCTTATTGTATACAACAATGGATTTGTATATAAACTATCAATCAATGGTATGATAATTTTATTTAAATTTAGATACCATATTTTATACAACAATGGATTTATACATAAAGTAGCAGAACATAGAATTAACCTATAAGTGGGCTATTGTTATGTGAAACAATCATTGTTAATTACCACTACCGTATATACGGTACCTATCGTAAAATATGAACATGAAATAAACCGTAACATTTCTATCTAGCTAACAGTTTCAACAATCAGTGATTAAACGTCAGTGATTAACCAGTAAACGTCTTTATTCACTAATGTTTTCATTACTGGAATCCTTGCAGCTCTCTTCGTCAGAAGCAGATTCATTTCTTCTTTCCTCATCATCATCATCTTCATCCTCGGCGTTCCAGAGCATGTCATCTTCACTGCCATTCAATGAATTTGAAATGCAGCATTTCTTGAAAGATTTCACAATCATTGGTGCTTCGATGCTTTTCCAGGCAGCAGAAACCCAGTGTGCAACAATGTGCGGTGCAGCACGCTTAATTTTTCCTGTCGGGGTCAATTCACGGTTTGTCTCACAAAACCATTTTTCGTACTCCACCTGAACGTACCCTTTAAATGGTTTATTTATACTGACGTCCAGGGGTTGTAACACAGACGTCATCCCTCCAGGAATGATAACAAGATCACTGCCTAGGCTGTGCATCTTCTTTTTTACGTCGTCCGTGAGATGACCACGAAATGCGTCCAGACAAAGCATTGATGGTGGATTGGAGAGCCCACCGGGACGGCGTTCCCATACATTTCGGAGCCAATCAAGCATTAATGATTCCGTCATCCACCCCTTCTCTTGGTTTCGAATCAGGACATCATCTGGGAACAGCTTTTCATTCTTAGGGGTTTTAGGGCATGTTTTCCGTTTGAAGATTAAGAAAGGGGGAAGTTTGCACCCGTCTGCTGTTATTGCTAGCATCACTGTTACGCGTTGTTTTTCACATCCCGAAGTTTTGATGATAACTTCCTTAGTCCCCTTCTCCGTAATGGTGTAGTTACGAGGCATATCAAACCAAATTGGCGTCTCGTCAGCGTTGCCAATTTGCCCCATTGAAAAATTCTTTTCCTTTCGAAGTGTGATGACATGCCGCTGAAATGTTAGTAGTTTTCTCTCAAAATCTGCAGGAAGCTTTTGGCATATTGTTGTACGTCGTCTTAGAGATAAGCCCATCCGCTTCATAAACCGATCCGCCCATCCACGGCTAGCCTTAAACTCTTGTTTCGGTATTCCAAGAACTTTAGCCTCCTCTTTTGCTTTATTTCTTATGGTGTCACTAGTCACAGGTTGTCCATTCTTCCTCCTTTCACGTACAAATTCCAAAACGTTTTCTTCAATTTTAGGGTGTCTTCCTTTGCGAGGGCCAGTGAATTTCTTTCTACTAGCTTTAGTTGCAAACAGTGCCAATTTCTGTTCCGCCACAAGCGAACATTGCTCTCAGCTACGTTGAATTCTCTCCCTGCCTTTCTAATGCCATTTTTTTTTCAGCATAAAGAATTACTTTACGTTTGAAAGTACCGTCTTATGACATTCTTCTCTGTTTGCCCTCCATTTCGTGACTACGTACTCTGCAGTTTGTATCCTCTATGCAATAATGTGTCAACGATAAATGTAGTCGAGAAATACAGTAATCCATTGTTATGATTTAAAGTTGGTTGACGTCATCGGCGAACTTTGTACTCGAATCTAATACGCCATCGAATCTAATGCACACCCCAATTTTGAATACTGCATTTGGCCAAAAACGATGCGCATTAGATTCGCGTAAATACGGTAATTTCTTTCTGAAAAGTGAACTGTCATTTTTGCCATTTTTTCTGTGCACTTACATTGTACTTATCTGTGTAATCAATATGTCTTTGCCTTCATGGTGGTCCACTTTTAATGGTGACGAATATATTACAAAATGATAAACTCTTTAAATCATATTAGCTTTGCTATTAATTAAGTTCTAATGATAAATTACATTTTACATGTGTTACTCAATGATGCATGTTATAAATCTTACAAAGAGATCTGAGTAGTACACAATCTTCACTTACTGATATTCACTGAACTCTACACAATTTACAAGGTATCTTCAAAGCAGTGTGGTTGCTAAAGCGTAGTATATACCCATCGGAAATAAATGAGAAAATAAGATCCGTAAATTTTGAATGTTTGCTGTGTAACTTGAATTCATCTGCTTATTAAAGCCTTTAGTAATTTAACTCTTTCATGAATAAAATGCCCGAGATGGCCTTACATTCAAATGACTACTGGTCACCCTTGGAGTTTGTGGTTCTTTTCTTTATACTTTTTCTATCTTCATTTAATTTTGTTTTGAAATTTATTGATGATGAAAATTATATCTTTAAAAAAATAATTTTAAAATTAAAATAATTTAATAATTAGATATAATTTAATAATTAGATATAATTTAAAAATTAAGTAGAAATTTCAAGAAAGTATAAATTTTTATGTATTTTGTCATAATTTATTGTGTTTTATAAAAAGTTACATACAACTGATTTAAGACATTTATGAAAATATTCAAAATATAAGTATTTTGGCATTATGCACGTTAAATAAACAATAGACTAAAGAGCTTCATTTTTTATTATATGAGAAATATTTTCTATAAAATTCCATTATAAAAACATGCTTTATTAATCTTCATAAACATCTTGATGCCTGATCTTGATGCAAATGGTGCACTTCTCAGAATTTGCTTAAAAAAGGACAGTGATCAAAGAATCAAATCAAAAAATTAATCTTGATGATTCTGCTCATAAGGGATTTACCTGTAGTTGAGCAATTATGTGTATTTTCAGGTTTGTCATACAGTGAATTTTGGTAGAATTTGCTATTTGAGGAGTTAAAAATTATAGTTATGTTTATTTTCAGATAAAAATTTTAACTAGATATCTTTGGCCTGGCACGAAGAAAATGTCGGAATTTAATTTCCATGTTTCCTTTCACTTGTTATTCCATAGAAATTTAGTTTGCTTTTGTTTTGCTCTTTTAAAATAGCTCCTACAAATTAATTTTTATTCAAAATAAAATAATGGTAAAAATAATGCACATCCATTTGACATATCCTAGACCTCAAATGGTAAAAACATTGTCTGAGAGTGTAGTATATAATCATTAAATTATTGTATGCTTTAATAATCAGACTAAGTAAGTTACTTAAGCCTTTAGCCTCCCTGTTCTTGCTTAGTTTTGAAAGAGATATATTAGATATTTATAAATGCATTCATTGATTTAAGTTCTATCTTAATGGTAAGAATTCAGAGAAAAATTGGTGAATTCGGTTTTATATTTCCTTTGTTAGGACTATTACTATTCCCAAATGTTGTTATGCATAATGGAAACTTGTGAAAATAGGTTTATTTTACAATTTATGGTTTTAGTGGGAGATATGAGGATGTTATATGTGACTTTGAAAAATCTGCTGAAAGTCCAGAGGAGGGAAGTAAAATATTCTCTACATATGCATTTTTTGAATTACTAAAACTGCCTGATTTAAGAGAAAGAGGTATGTATTTTTATTTAATAATATTCAGTTCTATGGTAATCTTTTCTTAATTTTTTGCGTGCTTTTAACTGAAATATTTGATATTTTAGCTATCAAAGTAGCAGAAAAGCATCTTGAAACAAAGTTTTATCTGCCAAGCATTCTTGTGGGAGTTCATTATTTTATAAATGAAAACTATGACAAGGCTCGTGAACTGTTACAGGTATGCTGTGCTTTTTGTTGGCATAAAATTTTATTTATTGTAAGTTTATGAACTGACATAACTGAAAGTGCAGTGAAATACAATAACGGCAGATGTATATATTTGAAGGAATTTAAGTTGTAAAAGCCCTTAAATATATATCTCCATTGTAGTCTAATTTGCTAATAAGTGTGTGTAAATGTGTATGCAGTATCTTGTGGATGCATTCGTGAATCTGGATGCATACGAGAATATGGATGCATACGCTAATAAAGCGAGCTCAGCCCGCTAAAGTGGCATGCTTGACAGCTAGAAAATCGCTGAACACTGGTAGTTAGGTCAAACTTTCGAATCCCGGCGAAAGTGTGGGTGTTTTTCACGCCGAATTTCGTGATTTTCGGCGTGTGTAACGTGTATGCAGTATCTTCTGAATGCATATGCGAATAAAACGGGCGCAGCCCGCTCAGCTGGCGGTTTCTTACACGGCATAGATGTTTTCGAGATTTTCCGCATGGGAAATGTGTATGCAGTATCCTGTGGGTGTATACGAGAATGTGGATGCATACGCTAATAAAGCGGGCGCAGGCCGCTCAACTGGCATGCTTGCCAGCAAGAAAATCACTGAACACGAGTACTTAGATCGAACTTCCGAATCCCGGCGAGCGCGTGGGTGTTTTCGTGATTTCTCGCATGTGCAGTATATTGGATGCATAAGGGAAACAAGCGGGCTTTCCCGCTAGCCACTCTAATATATTAAAATCTATACGCGTCTGTTTGTTTGTAACACTATCTCCTGGAGAACCGCATGGTTCTGGGCTTAGCGGAGCACACCATTCGATTCCAAATGGTCGTGGCAAGCCATTTTGACCATTCGTGTCTTCTTACAACTTTAATTAGCTGAGATATTAATTAAAACCCGTCCCTTCTAGCCTCTTTGGAATATTTGACCTTTTAAAGCTCCTTTCTCTCACTAAAGGGCGCCATCTCATTGCTGTTATTATATGTTTGCATTAAATACTCAAGCAACTCCGAATGTAAAGGGAAATTTCGACTCCATCGCTGTGATTCTTGCATTCCACACCGGATTTCCAGCCAAATTTTACTTATTTGCTGCAAGATCGCATCTGCTTGCATAAGTAATTTTTTTCCCCAAGTTTCAAGCAACTCCGAAACATTTGTTATTTTGTTTACGTAAAAAACTCGCTCAGCGCGGAATGTAATCAAACACTGCGTTTGCGCTAAAAACTCACCTCCTCGCATTTAATATATATCTTATTTCTTATAATTTCAAGATTAAAGTGAGAAAATTTCGAGAAACTTCGAAAAATTTGCTATTCTGTTTACTTGCATAAAATTTACACATCAAGAATAATTCGCAAAAGCTTAGCAAGACGACGATAGCCGAGCGGGCAAAGCCATTGCTCACAGTATCGAGAGTTCGAATCTCTGCCATAAATTTTTTCAGCAAGCGTCAATTTTGGCCAATATTTCTTGGACTAGGAAAAATTGCCGCTTTATTTTTTAAAGTGGATTTTTTAAATTTATTTTACCAGCAGTTTCTTAGTCAGTAAGTTTTTGTTAAGTAAACGTTATTTTGACGTCTGATTAAAATATAACGTTTTACATTAAATTTAAATAATGAAGTCATATATGTTATCTGAAGAATAAAAAGTTTTGTTTCCTGGTTTGAAGGAAAAGTATTTATTAACAAAATTATAAATTATTTATTTATTTAAATTGTATTTATTGTAATTAATTATTTATTTATTTTGAAGTCTGATTAAAATTATAATGTTTTACATTAAATTTAAGTAATGACGTTATACATAAAAATTTCGGTGATTACACTTCGTACAAGGGCCCATTAGCGGCTGAGCGGTTAAAATCGCTTAACACTGGTAGTTACATCCAACTTTCGAATCCCTGCGAAAACATGGGTTTTTTTGTGGTTTTCCACATGTGTAACGTGTATGCAGTATCCTGTGGATGCATAGGTGAATAAAGCGAGCGGGTTTGGCCGCTGCATGGGTGTTTTCATGATTTTCCGCATGTGTATCGTGTATGCGGACCTCGTGAATGCATAGGTAAATAAAGCAGGCGCAGCCCGCTAGAAAAACGCTGGACACTGGTAGTTCAATCCAACTTTCGATTCCTGGTGTTTTTGCGATTTTCCGCATGTGTAATGTGTATGGAGCATCTTGAGGATGCATACGTGAATAAAGCTGGCGCCTTCCCGCTGCATGGGATTTTTCGAAATTTTCCGCATGGGAAATGTGTATGCAGTATCTTGTGGATGCATACGCTAATAAAGCGGGCGCAGCCCGCTCAACTGACATGCTTGCCAGCTAGAAAATCGGTGAACACTGGTAGTTAGGGTCAACTTTCGAATCCCGGTGAACACGTGGGTGTTTTCGTGATTTCCTGCATGTGCAGGATCTTGGATGCATAAAGGAATAAAGCAAGCAGAATGCCGAACGGGCTGACTGAACGCTGGTAGTTCAGTCCAACTTTCGAATCCTGGCGAACAAGCGGGCGTCACGGAGAACAAGCTCGTGCAGCCCGCTAGTTATGTATTATAATTCGTAGTATCATGGGGGCAATATTGTTTTCACTTTCCAAAAATGCATTTGAAGAAGTTACATTCTTTGAGTAGCATTGTCAACCTATGCATCATAATTTCTATCATTGATATTAAAAATTAATAGAACTAGTCATTTGTCTACTTGGTTATAGCGATATCCATTATTTTTTTGTTTAATTGGGTTGTGTTCACTAGTTTGCTCTCAATTACTGATGTTTTGTAAACTGGGTTTTTTTATGAATATCAATTTATGCATTATTAGCATTTTGAATTATATAAAATAGAGATTTTTTACTCTTTTCCAAATATATGGAAGGAAGTGGTAAACAGTAAAATAAATATTGCTGTCAATGAAATTGAGCTTCATATTTTATAATAGTAATAACAAACTTGAAATGATATTGAGTAACACATGAAAAAAGAGTATGAATGCTAAGAAGATTAAGAGCATATTTGATTAACTTCATAATCCCATAACTAAAACCCAAAGAGCAGTCTCAAAGAGGATAATTAAATATTTCGGGCAAAATATTTGTATGGTTTTTGATGGCTATTATATCAGCAAACTTCGTTGTATAGATTGCATTGCTTATCCTTTAAGCGGCATGACCAGCTTTATCCAGTCATGAGTTTTTTTTTTTTTTTGTCACCTCGTACATATTAGCTTATAATTTATTACAGAAAAAGGGATTGCTGTCATGTTCTTCATTGGTAAATTAAATACAGTAAACAATTTTTCTCTGTATATCCCCCTCGCAAGGTTACAAAAACTCGCCCCTTTATCAAAAGTTACTCAACAATTTCCTCTTCCTCAAAAGTTTCAGAAAAGGAGCAATCCTAAAGTTTAAAGCAGAATAGTCCATATAGTGATTATTTTCATCTTACTAATTGATTTTTTAATGGAATTTGGATTCATGAGATCTAATTGATAAAACAATAATACTGAAGAGTTTCCTCCAAGAAAACTGAGATATTTAATGTTCTTGATGATTCTGAAGATCAATGCACATAAGAAGATATACCAAATGGGAACAGAGATGACAACTGCAATGATGGGGATGACTTAATGAATTTGAAATACCTCCATTTCCAAGACATTGTGTAGTCCAGTCAACTTGGTTGTTGGACTCTCCTTTTATCATTCTAATTATGGACATTTTTTCATAGAATATGAGTCATTTTTGGCACTGTAAGCAATTTGTACAATTGATTGGCCCCCTGAGTAAATTCAGCATGCTAGTGTTCCAGACCATTTATATATTTTTATACTGAATTAAACATCATTTTAATATTTGTGATCTGTCATAAATGCAAGCTGTTTCAAATCTACAAGTTTTGGTAGCTTAGAAAATATATTTTTCTGGATTTATTGAACCTTTGTGGAAATATTCATATCTGAACTGTTGCTTCTTCCTTCAAATTTAAACGGTTTTGAAAAAAGGCATCAAACTATATGCTCTTAATTCTGCTCTCTCTGTACTGAAGAATTTTTCATAACTTCCAAAGGATGGGTTGATTCTAAGATTTTAAAGGAAAACCAATTCACAGTTTCTATACAGTACTATATTTTAGTATTTTTCTGTGTTGCTGCATGGGGGCATTGTCGTTTCTTAGAACAACTTGACTGGTACCTTCCAAAAATTGGCATTCTAGATAAATGTCTGAGTTGCCTAATTTGGAGCTGGCTAATTAACAAAAATAGATGCTTTTGAGCTATTGGACTTCAGATATTATTGCCACTTCTCAATTTGGTACCTTTCTTTTATTATTTGTAGAGCTTTTTTTAGTTTTCAAAACTATTTTGGGATGATAAGAGCATGACCTTTAGTTAATTTACAATATATATATATATGTATACACACACACACACAAAAAAAAGACAACTCTGATTAAAAACATTCTGAAAAATAAATTAAATTTACTCTTTATATTCTCAGAACGGAAAACCTGTTCTATGTATGCATTCTTTTCAGTTTAAAGGTTGTCTATTCTAGCAAAATGGAAATATTGCTACATTAAGGAAATATTTGTTGTAAATCTTGTCTACAAGTGATTCGGTAAAGTAATTTGAACATCTATGTCTTAACTAATTCTTTTTCTATTTAAAAAGTCCATATATTTCTTCTGTTAATATGCTGTGATATAGTGAGACTTCATTCTTAAACTAGTAGGTGTAGCATACTGCTTTACTTAAAATTGTTTCGGCAGTTAAATCTAAAATCTACTGCTACTACATAACAAGATTAGATTAATCTTATGATTTTTATATGTTTCAATTAAAGAATGATTTAAATTTTTTCTTAAACTGTAATGATAAACTTTTTAAGATAGCAGATTGTAATCTTAAGTGTCAGACTGCATCTGTGTATTTCTTTTTTATATTGATTGAAATATGTTGTTTTCATTATTTTATTTAGGTACATCCACCTTCTCTTGATAAAGTAGATTCAATGATTTTACGAAGTGTGAAGGAAACAGGAAATGTAAGTCCCATATTAGTTTTTTTCTCCAAGATTTGCTTTTTATTTAATTGTAATGAGATGTTAATTAGTGTTAATATGTCAACCATTAGGTAACCTTGGGTATGCAGTATGTGAATCTAGTAAATGAACTGACTGCTGTGAAATACAGAATCAAAATAAGGGCCTATGGAAATCTTCTTGATATATTAGGTAAGAATTTTGTTTCGAGCAGGATTTTGTTCAGGTGTTAAAGCTGATAACATGTCATTAAAATAATCAAATATATTGCTGCAAGCTACAGGTTCATGGAAGAAATTTACTCTTTTTTGAAATAAGTAGCAACTTCTAGCAAAATAAACAGTCATATATATATATATATATATATTTCTTTTCTTTTACAGTGGGCACTTGCTTTTCTAGCATTGACCTCTCCTAAGGCCAAAAATGGCAGCCATTTTATTTTGAAGGCACCTAATAGTTGCCCACTGTTACCTCCTATGAGGAGATAAACGATTTACATACATGTTTTCTGCAGGATTCGAACTTGGACCCTTCGGTTTCACAACCGGCTCCCCTAACCACTATGCTGTCTAGGCGGCACAGTTATAAAATAGCTCTAGGAGGAACAGGAGAGGTAAAGTGAATTCTCCTTAAGGCATATCACAAATCACTAGTCTCCCTTACAGAGTAAACTCTAAAGCAGTAATCACTGAGAAAGTGTTCAATGCAGCTGTACACTTTTGACTTGACTCGCTCTGCTCACTAAAAATTAATTGGTCCTTGGCTTCAGTGTGTATGTAGGATTGCTCAACACTTTGGATGCTTTTGAACAAATAGGTTGTAAAGATTTGAAAATGCATTTTTTTGAAAACTTTTTAGAATGATGCAAGCTTTATGACAAAAAAATTGTCAAGACTTATGAGGAGAGTTGAGTTTCTAATCTTTACAATTTAAATGTTGATTGATACAGAATAACAAAGTCTACAATGTAATACATGAAATAAACATTTCACGAACAAGAAAAGGGGCCACAGTGTTGATAAACAAAAATACAGAATTATTGCATAAATTCTGCTAAGCAAATAAATTATGAAATAAAAACAGTATGGAACATTATAAAAATACACATTTAAAAAATTAAATTACAATGTACTCTCGATTATCTCGACTAACCCTGGAAAGCAAGTCACAGATACTGAAAATCTTAGATAATCCAAACTATCAATTTCATGCATATTGTATATGTATATTTGTAGAAAAATTGGTAATTTTACTGTGTTTTTGAGAACATTTAAATATTTGTCTGATTTCAGTGGGTATTTTTCAAAGTGCTATTTTATGACTGTATTCAAATATCCCTTTTTCGTCAAAGTTCAATAGAGTTTCATCAAAAGTCATTGGTGTCTTGTTAGGAGAATTTGAGATAAAATTTAGAATTTTTCAAAAATATGATTTCATTTGAATCTCGTGGTGGAACAGAAAGATGCAATAGCAGTTTTTATAAAAAGGACTGAACATAAGAGGACAAGGTTCACTGTTGCTTCATATTGCACAGCATGCAGATCATAACTTAATAGCCTCTTGAAGCAAAAGAAAATTCCCAAATAACATATTAATGTGCACTCATTCAAAGGTTAGATGGAGAAGGACAGCATTTTGGAATAGCTACATGAAGTAAACAAGAGAAATGGAGCTGTCTGTAGTAAACCATTACTGCTGGCTTAGGTTTCACTTCAAACTAAAAAATTGAAGAAATGATAGCAGGAAATAAAGTCAGATGGAGTTATGATTTTTTGGTCTGTGGTGAAGCCAACTGATTCTTTACCTAGTAAACTTTCTGAAGGTATTTTTTAGAAAAATGGATGGAGTGGATAATATCCACAGACAAAGCAATACTGAAAGATTGGCAGTCTAAAAGATATGAATAGGCTATTGATCATGAAGTGTGAAAAACAATGTGGTCAAAGATTTGGCCTGAAATGATCGCCCAGTTTTTCAGAAAACTACTGCATCTCCACCCTGCATGCCATGTTAAGGATGGAACTGAAGATGAAATTATCTGCAAGGTCTATGAAACTGTTAATATTGAATGGAAGATAATCATATTCTATTCAGAGTAGCTTTTATCAGACTTAAAATAATTTCTAGAAAATTCTGGGGTAGCTAGAGATATTGAGAAATTTGATTAATTAGTATTAAGTAAAACAATATTTTTCATTTACCATAAAATATGAATAATATGGCCTAATTATTTGTAAATCATTTTGAACCCGTATATAAACTGACTTCAGTAGCAAAGCAAATTGCTGAAAATTTCTCACTTTGAAATAGATAGTAATTTTTATTCTATTAATCTATTTTAAATCTGTCATCAAAATCTGTAAAGCATTTCATGAAGATTTTACTAATGAAATTTATTAGTAGATAATTTAAGTTTAGTTCCTTAAATGCTATCTTGATAAATTTAACCAAGATTTATATGCATATTAATAAGTTTATTGTACGTAGCGTATTCGGAAACTAAGTACCGTTTCATTCTAGCCCTGTCGCAGCGCTGTGGTAGGCGTCCCGCGCATGCACACTAGTCTTTCTTGTTCACTGACTTTCAATTGTCGCCATTTTGGTTGCTCTATGTTGTGTTTTCAGTTTGCTGTGCACATTCAAAATGTTTAAGACAATTAGTTCTCCCGCTGACTGTGAGATTCGTGCCGCGATTAAATTTTTGAACGCGAGGAATTTTAAACCGGCCGAAATTTATCGTCAAGTGACAGGAGTTTATGGTGAATACGCGATAAGTGATGGAATGGTGAGTGGTCAGCCTTCTGTTGTCACCGATGATTTGGTAAGGAAAGTTGATGAAGCAGTTCATGAGAACAGACGTTTCACAATGACGACTCTTTCAGAGGCATTTCCGCAAATTTCACGTACTGTTTTGTTCGAAATAGTGTCTGACCGCTTGGATTATTGCAAACTGTGTTCCCGATGGGTTCCAAAAATGCTCACTGATGTCCACGAAACAAAGCGACTTGGTATTGCCCTGACACTTCTCATGCGGTACAGTGATGAGGGAGAAAACTTTTTAAACCAAATTGTGACAGCTGATGAAACTTAGGTGTGTCATTTCACACCAGAATCGAAACAACAATCGATGGAGTGGAGACACACTCATTCTCCGAAAAAACAAAAGTTCAAAGTGACAATGTCATCACAAAAAATCATGTGCACTGTCTTCTGGGATAGGAAAGGCGTTTTGCTTACTGAATTTCTTCCCAGAGGTGAAACCATTAATGCGGCACGATATTGTGAGACTTTAACAAAACTAAGGCGTGCCATTCAAAACAAACGAAGAGGAATGCTCAGTAAAGGAATTATGTTGCTCCATGACAATGCTCGGCCCCATACTGCTGGTGTCACTCAATCGTTAATTCGACAGTTTCATTGGGAGCAGTTCGATCACCCGCCGTACAGCCCGGACTTGGCGCCGTCCGACTATCACTTGTTCCTGCACATGAAGCGCGAGCTTGGTGGCAAGCGCTTTGGATCTGACGATGACACGAAAAATGCTGTGGAGTCGTGGTTATCGAAACTGGCGGGAAGTTTCTTTGACGATGGTATACAAAAAATGGTCACCCGCTATGACAAGTGTTTGATCATTGGCGGAAACTATGTTGAAAAATAGTTTAAGACATGTACTTTCATGTAAAAATAAAATTGGATTCGAAAAAATTGTTTTACTATTTTTTTTTTCAAAACGGTACTTAGTTTCCGAACACGTCTCGTATATAAGAGCATTTAGAAAAGCTTTTCTATGCAACTTAGATTTTCATTGAGTATAAACACTTAAAAATTTTCAAATCGAATGAAATGCCAAAATATAAAAATAAATAATAATATAATATATAAAATAGCCAAAATATATGAACTGAAATTAAAGTATAGAAGTATGAATTCATTAATAAATTAGTTAAAATGTTATCTCAAAATGATGATATAAGTAGTTTAATCATCTGAATGATGAATTATAAAGTGAATTAAATCAAGTTTGGCAATTTGAAGGTCTTTTGAAATTTTATTGCCATACAATGCATAGACTTTTTGTTGTTGTTGTTGTTGTTATTGTTAGCAGCTGTGCATTTATCTGATGGAAAAGTAAATCTTTAACTACCATACAGCATGAATACTTCTTTTGTAGACATCTTATCAATAGTCAGCCTGTATTTTGCCAATAATATTTTTTTTTTTTTTTTTTTTTTTTAATTAGGGAGAAATGTTAAGATAGAAAGAGTTGAGAAAACCTGCTGTTGACCAATGAATTAATACTTTTGAGTTTTCGTTTATTTATTTTTATTGCTCAGTATGTTTTTTGGAAGGTAGAGCAGATTGAAATGAGTAATTTAGGTTAAAGTGCAGTTGAATGTTAACTGCTCAAGCCACTTCCAGTTTTGATCTGGAGTTTATCGTGGAATACTCAGTATAGGGTCTTGTAATCTTGCAAATGCAAAATGTTACTTGAAGAAGATAATGTAGGAAATTTTAGTAGGTACAATCCTGAACTGAATTGGAAAGCTAATGTTGTGAATGGAATTTTGGCAAGATAATTTTACTTTAATACTTTTAGACCAAAAGAGCTTTTAGTCTTGAAATGTGATTTTGCGCTGCTTATGGAAAATGCGTTGTTTCTGTTTTCATTTGAATCTGTTGCTGTATAGTAAAGTATAAGATACTTATCTTTCAGATATAAGATACTTATCTTAATCTTCTTGTTATTAATTAACAATTTAAGCTGTTTTAAAGCATAAACAAAACTGCATTTAATTCATGATGTATCTAATTAAAAATATTAAATATTTCTACAGAATTGCATTATGTATTTTTTCACTTTTCAAATATATAGAAGATAATTAACATTCTCATGTTAGTCTAAATATATATTTATTTAGCGTCCTATAAAATGTTTTGCTGCTCCGCCTGAGCCTTTGCATTGATAATCTCTATTGATAAACCATATTAAACTTTAAAAAGAGCCTTTTGGGGGAACCATTAAAATCCGATATTTATTTATTTATTTCATTTTATTTTTTTGCAGATGATTATATTTTTCTTTGTGCATGCATTTCATATTTATCAGACTTTTGTACTTGTTTGTTGCATATGAATGGTATACTTAAATGGCTCCGTTACCTTAAAACAGGCATTTTAAGGTCATAATGACCCTTCCCTCATTTGATCATAATGTTTGTCCTTATCACCACACAGAGCAAGTTAAAGGATTAAACCCTTTTTCTGCAGCAGCCATTTAAATGTTATGTGTCGATTTGGGAACAAGAAATGGCCTTGGAATACCTTTTCTAAAGTAACAGACTATGGTTATTTATATTGTTGCTATAGTGTTTTTCTATTTAGCTGTCATTTAGCCCAAAATCATTGAGTGCAATCTAGTACAAACGGTGATTTTCTAATGTATGTGCAGTCACATAACTGTATTTACCTTGCATATTTTTGTAATAAGTTTTTTTAATTGAAAAGTTAAGAAAGACGTTTATTTTTGTATTATTAACAAGATTTTCTGTGTTTGGAAGTTTGCATATTACCTAAGAACAGTTTATAGATTTTTCCTTTACTTCTTCCCTGTTTTATTGAATAATTTTTATTTCTTCCTTCATTGCAATTTCTATGCTATGAGGTTTGAAATGCATGAGCTTTCATGTTTTTATTTCTCTGTAATATTTTTGCAGTTCGAAAGGAAATGTTTGATGAAGCAGCTGCTTTAATAAAGAAGGCTGAGGAACATGAAGTTTATTTACACAAGTATTATCAATCTACATTAATGTCATTGAAAACTTCGTTAGAGAATCAGAATAAATCTGTTCCATTTAATGTTCCATCTGAAATAAAGGTGAGTGGTTTTAATACCTTGTTGTTAATAATTTTTTGAAAATTTCTCAATAATTATGCTAACTTATATGTTCAGTTAAAAAACTGCTTGTTCGAAAATCATTGTTAATCAGTTTGGAACACATAGTAGATCATCTGTGTAATTCCATTAAGAGAGCTTCTTTACCATCTGCAAAATTCATTTGAAAAGAAGTGAAACTTTTCTTAGATTTGGGTTATTATGTAGTAACATTTTTCTTGTGTTATTACAATTCATTTACAAGAAATACAGCTATTTTGAAATTTTCTTTTTTTGAGTTGTAATAATTAATCTTAACAGTTTCATTGTGGTGCATGAAATATCATAACCTCTTTGTTTGGTTTATTACACATTTATTTATAATCAAATATTACAAAATCAATGCATAGTTAACTGTTCTAAGCATGAAAAGTGAGTTGTTTGCAGAATGTGTTCAACATGTGCACCATTTTGTTTCACAATCTCTTGCAAGTCAACCTTTACAGTTGTCACAACAATCCAGCACATGTTTTCGAAAACTTCACTGCTTAGCTCCACAATAACAGGCTTCCTTATGAATTTTTCTTTCAAAAAATCTCATAAAAAGAAATCACATGAAATAATATCCAGGTTATGCAGGGATAGTTGTCGCTCACCTTTCTAATATTCACAAAGCCATTGTGACATTACTTTCAAATTAGACATCTCATACAGGAAATAAGCACAACATTTGTAGTATTTAAGTAGGCTCCTTTTTGCATGAACCACTGAGTATGTAAAAAGAGACCTGTTGCTATTTTGGGGTATTCGGATGTTTGATAAATGTCTTTCATTCTTTTCTATCACAAAGCTAGTGTCTTCCAATTGCTGACAAAGCCTGTGAATGGTCTGTTTGCAAGAAGTCCATCTTGCACCAGAATGTGCACAGAGAGGTCTTTATGTCAACACCAGACTCTTCATTCCTTCAATAAATATTACATTTTACACTTTCTCTTCAATACTCAACTGAGAATTAGCTGCTATCTTGCAAGCTGCTGTTTCATGGCATATTAGAGTCCAATACTAACTTCTCTTGAGATCTTACAGGATTTATATGAACAAAAGTATTTGAATATGCATTTTTAACATTAAATATATAATATTAAAAAAATTTTGGGGTGACTGAATGGTATGACACTTTGTCCACCACCCTGATTACTCCAGCACATACAATCATTTGAATTTGAATTTGAATTTCTACAGACAGTTTGTTGAAAGCATCTATATTTTTAGTCTTTTGTAGTTGTAAACAAACAATACTATGTTTTTTTTTTTTTTTTTTTTTTTTTTTTTTTAAACTCTGCGCAGTATTTTATACAAATAGCTATTACACTAATACTTTGTAAATTATAATATGTTGCAAATTGTTTAATGGTTCTGCAGTAATTCAAAAGCCAAATATTGAAGCTTTTGTTGAAAATATATATATTAGAGCTAATGCATTTTCTAGAACTTTCCTAATGCTTTTATGATTTAAAATTAAGTAAAAGTACAATCATAGATCAGCATTTATTTTGAATAAAAATTTGCTGGCTTCAGTTCTTGTGCTTCTTAAGAATAACAACCTAGTCTCAGAGCCCTCAGAAGTAGTCAGATTTTATTCAGAACCTACAATTATCTAAATTTGCTTTTTTACCTAATTTTAAAATTTACATATATATATATCTTTCTCTTTCATTTAATTTTTCGATTATTTGATTCTTTTTCTATGTAAAAAATGTGCAGTACAAGATTCAACATTCTGAATAGTTGTGGCATTTGCCATTCCTGATTACAGAGGTTTCTAAATTTTAGGTCATCAGTTTAAAGTCTTATGAGATAACGTGTAAAAATTATAAAATAAAAAATATGAAGTGGTTATTTAGAAAACAATTATACAGTTATGACCATAAGAAAATTAAAAAATAACTGTTTGTGTGTTCTATTAAACATTTCTTTCATTTTAAGTTGTTTAAGCTGTTTTTTCCTTGTCTTTCTTTTTTTTTCTTCCCCCCTTTTTTGTGTGTGTATGCACTAATGTTTTTTCTTTAATGTTATAGACAGGCAGAATTTTTTATTTGATTAAAAAGGTCTGTTGTTCAAGTCGTCTAATTGTCATGCCAAGTGTTCCCACTAAACTGTCATTCAAATTGTTCTCATCTTCAGCAACCTCTTTGTTACTCTCTTCATTATTGGTAGCAATATTTTCTGGACCTTACTACAGGTTTCACTGTCCAGTAATTGATTAATGATTGGGGCATTGCCATCATAATGAAAAATTCATTTAGTATCTCTCCTTCTTTACAAATTCCCTAAGATGAAAATTTTCACCTTTTGTTTGTGATATTCAAAAACCTTCAAATTTGTGGTTGTCGTCATCATTATTATTATTATCATCATCACCACCACCACCACCACCACCACCACTACCATGAAATATAATAGTCCAAAAAATATGTCCAGAGAGAATAAACTCTCTTGACAACTACTCAACACCCAGAAGTTTGGTCATGACTGATGTCAGTCAATGTATTGTCATTGGCCACAATGTGATTCCTTAGCTAGCAGATGTTTAATATCAGTGTTATAAAAAGCAAAATAATATATATTGTTATATAAAAGCAAAATAAGCATATGTTTAAGGCATCAAAGAAAACAATACAAAATTTTCTTTACTAGTTTTACCACAGAAATTAGCAGTCCATTACCAGTTTTACATATGTGTGTTGCAGCTGAACTCTCTGAGAGAAGAAATTAAAAAAAAATAGCATAAATATATGTGGAGGTCACCAAAATAATGATTATGATAATAATCTTTTAAGTGCTTAGGGCTTCTAAAAGAAAAAAAAAAAAAAGAATTTCAATCCTGTGTGACATGCAGGAATCTTGTTTAGTCTAGAGAAAAATTGCTTTTATAGCACACCTGTTTTTTTTTTAATATTATATTCTGCATTCCTAAACTTTATAAGGAAAGACAAAAAAAAATTTGCATTTGGTGTGGAGCTTCGCGTATTAGATCGTTTTGGATACTGGGCATCCAGATTTTGGACTTGGAAGAATCTGTATGAATATTTTTCTTTCTCAAAGTATCTACTTCTCATACTTCTTTGGGGAGACTTTCAGACTTTTTAAATATCATTTCTTAGAGATGTCTCTTGGGTATTGATAAAGAATAATTAATCTTTTTCAAAATTATTGCTTTAGCAATGTAAATCAATAAAATTTGATATTAATAATTTTATTTATAGAGTTTTAAAATTTTGAATTTGTGGATTTTATTTTATTAGAATGTTTTGCAGTATTTTAACAATATACTTTGCTTTTTGCATTTTAGGAATTCGGCCATGAAAACTCTGAATAATATTTAGGATATATTTCTATTTACTTCAGTTCATTAGTTGAAATGGTTTTTCATTTTCAACGATTTCACTTCATCATATGAAAGTAGAATTTGTATTATAAGATTGTCTTTTCTGAGAAAATGCAAAATAAATTTTGTCTTCTATGAATTTGTTTTTGTAATTTATTTATAGATGTAAATAAAAAAAGAAACTTAACATTTTAAACATTTAGTGAAGTTAATATATTTGATTGCTAGTATCCCTCTCCCATGCTTAATAAACTCCACAAAGTTTAAATGGCCTTATTACATACCATAATAAGTCTTTGATTATACCATATTTACATGCATAATTTTTCTTTCCTTAAAAGTCAACAGGAGAAAATGTGTATATGTTTTCTTGGCTAACAATATAGACCAGGAGTGGAAAATCTCTTGCCATTTCCGTATATTTTCATAAAAGGAAAGTAAATAAATCTGCTTTTGTTTTTGTATATTTAAAAAATAACCTAATTCAAGAGGGATGATTTCATTATTTTTCAATTCAGGGCAGTATGATTTCAGAGCCTACTCAGAGTTTCAGAATTGCTATATTTCTCCATAACGACTTTAGCTGAATGCTGTTTTACCTGTTTCTAGTTAGATAATAAAATGCACATATCTTGCAGAAGCTGTCATTGACCTTTTATGTAGGTTGTAATTTTTGCAATTCTCCTCTCCTTTAATAAAACTGATTAACAGATTGTTTCTTTACATTAAGGAAATCATGCTTTGAATAATAACATTTACCAAAAAACATATATTAGGTTTGAGTCCTGTTTGCTCTGGTAAGATTTGGAAATATTTAAGAAAGAAAATATTATTTGATTAAATTGTGAGCTAATTATTCTTAAAACTATATAGGTTTTCATGCTGAATGCTAGAAACTGTATCCTTCAGTAGCTTACATGAAATGTTTTTTTTTTTTCTTTTTCCCTTTTAAAAGCAAAGTCTTTAAAGAAATACAGATTATGAAGGAAGAAATACTTTTTTGAGGCAGTACACAATAATTATTTTGTTTTAACATGTGAAATGTATGACAATAGAAATAGCTGTCGTTCATTATTTATCTTAATCAAAATACTGATACCAGGGTTGCCGCGCTACCTGGAAAACCGGAAAAAGTCAGGGAATTCAAATATTTTAGTCTAAATCTGGAATATTTTAGTCAAATATTTTAATCTAAGTCAGGGAATTTCATACAGCGATCTCCCAAAAAAGCGAGTTTTGTGCAAACGTTGGAAGCAATCATTTTCTTGGCACGCATTAGCGTCACCCGAGCAGCTGGCATAGAGCCAATTTTTGCAGCTCTAAACAGATTATCGAAAGACTCGCATGCGCATGTGCAGTGCATGTTGAACTAAAGAAAATACATATTCTTGCATAAAACAAAATCTATTTAATCCTAATGTAGCGGTACCTTGGAGAATAGTCTCTGTATACCGTACTCACAGTGTTTGGTGACATTATGATGAGCAGTAAACGGGCCATTTCGGTGTTGGCGGCAATTTTCAAAATCGTGCCAAGGCCGTACTGTATATACTAGGATTTTACCGCAAAATCTTTTAAACATTTTTTTTCTCTTTTTAATAAATGCCTTATTTGTCATTTTGCAGTAAAATAAAAAAATAGTAGTTAGTCATCTAGGCTAACAATTTAATATTCGCCAAAATATCGTTGATTATTGTAATTCAGTTTTTTAATTATTTTAATGTTAATTCATATAATTTAATGTTGCTTCTTCCCCCTAGATTTATTTATTATTAGTAAATAATGCTTTCAAATTTCAGGAAATTTTCTCTGGCATAATCCTGAAACTAATTTTATGAGTATGATGACATAACATCACAAAATTCAATGCACATATTTTTTGCTTATGCATTCAGCTAAATAAATATAAAATACCTGAATTTATTTAAAAATATCATTAAATAGATTTCTTTCTTTCGTTTAGTTGCAAAATGTCAGGGGGGCGAAGAAACATTTTTTTTATCCACATTGAGCAGATTCTGATCTTAATTCTCCAGTGGAGAAAACAACTCCTATTATAGTTATAATGGTAATCTTAGGACATAAAAGTCATATGTAATTGGCAAATTTTGTGTTTTCATTTGGTACCATAATTAATTTACCTCTTAGCACAGCCAAAGTGCATTACGTGGATAGAGTGAAATTTTCTTAAAACACACCTGGAAAAGTCAGGGAATTTCATTCTCCTGTCTGAGTGGCAACCCTGTGATACTTATGTTTCCAGCAGTTGTGAATTAGAAATATTCCATTCTTCAAAAAGTTCATGGAAAATGCTTGTGAAATATTTCTGCTTGAAGGGTAAAATATTATTACCTATTTACCTTCCAAGTAACATTAATCAGAAAACACGAACTTGTTCCAGTGCTTTTTGACACTCCTATAGAAGTATTGGTAAAATGCTTTTATTGGTATCTTCCATAGATTCTCTATCACGTCAATTTTGATAACCTGAATAATCGGAAAACATTGACCTCATAGAATTATCTTTATAAGAAAGAACAGCAGGATCAGAGGTTGAGAAATAAGTAGAGGTTGTCAAATAAGATGGTTTGGGGATAGCAGATATGTGTTTCTAATTTAAAAAAAAACCAAGCCTTTTTGCTCAAAATGCATCTTACTGAAAGATGCTTTACCTTTGCTGTATATCATGAATTATACTGTGTAAAGTGATGTCAATTCATAGAATTCTTATGTAGAAGCATACCTTCTTGCAAGTTTCACATGTGTGACATGGTGTTTTGTGATCTTTTTGACGAGAAATATTATATTAATTAGAGCTATTATTAAGTATTTAAGGCTCATACA
The DNA here is from genome assembly GCA_000611955.2 of Stegodyphus mimosarum. NCBI lineage: Eukaryota > Metazoa > Arthropoda > Arachnida > Araneae > Eresidae > Stegodyphus > Stegodyphus mimosarum. Next base: position 399,963 of record KK115020.1, on the reverse strand, counting down.
AGAAATGACATTTGGGCTCTTGTAACTGTCAGATTTACTTGAGTTTGATTCTCAGGGCTTTAAAATTTCTATTACCAAAATGTATATGAATATGTAATTTACCTTTAGAATGGTTTTATAAATTTGGGAAGCCAGCTAAGTTGCTAAACTTCTTCTCTGCAAAAATCACAATTACAGACATGTTGTTAAATCGAGAAATATTCAAATTTTAATTATGTTTTAGAAAAAGAAATTATTATAGATTATGTTTCATGAGAAAAAGATGAGCATTAAATAGGTTAAAAAATAAAATATAAAAATATGAGTAATTAAGGAGTGTATATATTATTTTAAAATACATTAATTATTATTTTAAATGATGTTAATTTTTATCAAGTTTTATTTGAACTCAAAATATTAATTGTAAAAAATTACATGCCGTTGATCATGCAAACTGGCATTTTGCAAGCTATAAGGATAATAAATGAAACAGCTTACATCTTGTACAGTGCCAATACTTGTGAGGGTATTTAAACAATAAATGCCATTATATCATAATATAATGATGCAGTTACCAAAAAAAGGCCTGAAGCTGAGGCATGTTAATGTCAATAATAATAATATTAATGATCTATTATTAAGTAAATGAAGAATCTATATTCTATGTTCCTTGAATTATGTAAAAATTGCAATGCCTTAAAGCCATCAAATTTTGAACACCCGTACACCTCCATCCAAGCATGTGCACCTCAGACTTAAAATTTTGAATCTTTTCCCCCCTTAAATTTAATTTATATTTTGTGTGAATTTGAAGAGTTTGTCATAATGAATTCAGCAGTTTATAAATAACATGTGACCATTCTGCAAAGCATAAGGTATCTATGCTTTGAATTTAGTTGGAAGCAATTTAAATTGCACTTGGAAATTATAAGATACTTGTCTTCCAAATTTTATAAAAAAGAACTCACCAGTTTGCCACTGCCGAAAATAAAATATTTTTGTCTTTCATGTACCAGTTTGCTACCATTTAGTGAAGCATATGATATTTAATTTTTCTTTGAAATTTGATCTGCATGTTACTCGTTTATAAACAAGTGGTTTAAAAGCAGTAATTGCAGTTCCTTTTTGTTATTAATTACTAGCTGGATTTGTGAAATTACACTAACTGGAGACATTAAAATCATTACATACTTCTTCTTTTTTTGCAGTAACAATTTTATCCTAATCATTAAAAATGAAGGAAAAATGCTTGCACTGTGATCTTTGTATTTATATTTCAGTGCAACTTCTGAAAGAAAATTTGGATTTAGAGTTCACAAACCCTCGGTACACTGGCTTCTTAAAGCTAAACATGCAATTCAAATTAACAATTTTTGAAAGCTTCGTTAAATTTGCATGGCATTAAATTTCAGTGTCAGTATGCAAATATCATATGTTAGGGCCAGTTTCAAGGGCTACCAGCAGTCAAACAATAAAAAGCAACTGAACACTTCAGTCCGAGTGAACAGATTGGGTACACGGACATTTTCATAGTTTTCCCATGTGTAACATGAATACGAGCCAGTTTCCTTTTAAAAGCCATTCACAGGGCATCCCTCCCTTTCCGTGCAGTGCCCAATGGCAGAACATGTAATAAAATAAAAAATGCAGTCCATCTGAACTGACTGTCTAAACATATGCTACTGTCTGTCTACGAGAAGAAAAGCTCCCGCCACAGTGTCTGGCGGGTGGGGGTTGCTATACCAACTGGGCTAGTATATTTCAAACCGGGGTGAACCAAGGGTTGCTTTCTTCTTGTTTTGTTTTTGGCGACCCTTGGCTTAGGGGAAAAGAGTTATCATTCGTCTTCAAGACAACCCATCTGTAACATGGATATGAGCCAGTTTCCTTTTAAAAGTGAATACGAAAAATGGATCAAGGCTCATTTCTATGACAACAGACAGCTGCAGATTAACTGGTGAGAGCTTTTCTTATGATAGACAGACTGTACTTGGGTTGACACTGAAGTTGCCAGTTTTCTGAAGGGTTCATGGAGGTTCATTTAAATGCCTATATGAAGTGTTTATAACTTTCATAGTATAATTTTTGATGAAATTCATATTTCTGTGGCTGAAAAAAATTAATGGCAGATAGTGAGCCCTCACATACTGTTGGATGTATTGAAGCATTATATTATTATATATTAAATAATTAAGTTCATTGGTAAGCAAGGATTCTGTGGAACAAACTTTGAGCGGGATGATCACGGGTGGAACAAACTTTGAGCGCTCAAAGTTTGTTCCACAGAATCCTTGCTTACCAATGAACTTAATTATTTAAAAGCAGTTGCTATTGACCGAGAATTTTCTCCCGTGATCATTAATAAAGCTGTTAAAAAGTTTTCAGATTCCCATCATAGAAGACATTCCACTGTTAGAAACAATATTAATGACTTTGTCGTGCTTCCATTTTATCCTTCTGTTAGTTATAAGGTTGCACGGATTCTCCACAAATTCAATTTTCAGGTCAGTTTCCCCCCTATCAATAAAATTCACGGTTCGACTCTAAAAGATTCTGTTTCTGACTTTAATTCTTGGGGAATTTATAGTATATCGTGTCAGTGTGGCTTGAGATATATTGGCCAAACAAAAAGAGCGTTAAAGTTTCGTATCAAGGAACATGAATCTTATGTCCGAAAGGGCGAAATTAACAAGTCTTCAATAGCGTATCATAGTTGGAAATTTAATCATAATTTTGACTTTGGATCTGCAAAAAGTATCCAAAAAGCTTCTTCCGTTGGTGAATTGGATTTTCTTGAGGCTTTTCATATTCACAAAGATTTAGCAAGTTTAGTGAACGATTTTAAGTCTAATCCAGTCCTTCCTAGCGCTTTTAAAATTCTATTAACATAATTCTTGATGATTATTTTTCTCGATAGATGGCGTTGCCTCCTCGCGCGTGGTTCTACCCGAGAGTATAAAAAGCCGTTACTCAGCTTTCTTTCCCCTTCTTGTATTTTGTTCTCCTGATGAGGAGGGACCTGTAGCTGCCCTCGAAATCGATTGAGTGTTTTTATTGAATGTACGCCAAATACAAGGTTGTGTTAGCGAATTTCATCAGTTTACTAGTTAACCCATATGTGACTCATCATATAATTTAAGAAAATTAAATATTGTTTTCATCTTTGTACATAATGTTTGTTTTCTTTAATGCATAAACACATTTGCTACCTTGAGGTGCAGCTTGTTTACATTTCCATTTTTGGTGATTTACTTTTGCAAGCGTGTGTAATTATCCATTTAAATATGCAGTTTCCCACAGAAGAATCAGAAACTCAGCATAGCAGAAATTTGAAGTTGTTAAGTTAAATGATTTAGGATATACGATATTGTTATGCCTTTAAGAAAACGAAGTTTGAGAAGCGGTGCTATTAAAAAATATCACAGCATTATTAGAAAAGGCATAATTCTCTAAAATAACTCGGTAATGAAATTTAAGGTTTTCTAGACTGGCAGATAATTTGAAAGGTATACAAAAGGTCTTATCCAGATAACATATCAGCAACTTCCCATTTTGTCAAGACCCCATTTTTCATCTAGAGAGCGCTAAATTTTTGTGACTGAAGCAGTAATATCTGCTCTTCAATGTTAATAAGATTTTTGCTAATTTAGAAAGTGCTTTTTGTCAATATATTAATGTATTATGCTAGTTGCATCCCAGCATGGAATGGAATCTACACTCACGTTTGTGAAAATTGCAACACCATGAAGGACTTACGCGAGTGAGCTGAAATTTTCAGGAAATGCAAAGTAGCGCATGATATGCAAATGATTAGAATTGCAAATCCGTAGCGCATGCGTATGCTGAGCAGCGCCCTCTGAACGGCTGATGGATCCGAATAAATAGACGGCTGTAGCGAGGCGTGTATGGTTATCTGCTAGTGGTAAACGTTAACTCAATCTGTACTTATGCCTCGTCGACGAAAGAGAGCGAGATTTGAACAACTTACAGAGTTTGAACGAGGGAGAATCATCGGCCTTCGTGAAGCTGGATTGTCGTATCGTGCAGTAGCCTCTCGTGTGC
>KK115020.1:361941-394836 GCA_000611955.2 Stegodyphus mimosarum | reverse complement strand
TCCAAAGGGACGTTTATTTAACATTTTGTGTGTTACCTTTATTTGTTAAATACCATGTTCTTCGCACTTAAACCATAAAATTCAGTTCAACAGCAATATCGCAAAATAATTTTAAATTGAGCATATCTTTAGAAATTTCGGTACACGCTCTCACGCGCTGGAGATAAAAATGTTTTCCTGTACAACGTTGGTATTGCTGGCTTTGAAATCTTTGAGTTTGTTAATGAAAAATTCGTTAAAGTTTTAGAGAATATTGTTACGAATTTCACATTTATTTGGTTATTTATTTAGAACTGTAATTAAAATTCCTTTTTATTTTCCCGTGCAACGCACGCAGACGATTTTTGAAGAGAAAGCTACGTCAAAAAAAAAATAATAATAATAACATGCATACATTTATGCAGATTTTTCATTTTTTAAACTTTAATGCAGAGCCATAACATTTAGTGGCAACAATTTGAAAAGTGAATCGGGCATTCAGAGTGAATCAACGCAAAATCGCAAAACGAAAGTAATAGTCCTTCGGGACTAAATCCCTTTGGACTAAAAATGCTTAAAAAATCAGAAAGGTTTCCGATTTTAAATTACATTCAGAGAGGCGTTTTTTAACGTTTTGTGTGTTACCTTTATTTATTAAATATCATGTTCTTCGCACTTAAACATAAAATTCAGTTCAACAGCAATATCGCAAAATAATATTAAAATAAGTGTATCTTTAGAATTTCTGATACACAGTTTCGCTCGCTTTAGATAAAAAGGTTTTTTTTTTGTCCCGTAGAGTGTTGCCTGCCCTTGCTCGCTTTTGAATCGTTTAAGTTTGTTCATCGAAAATTCGTTAAAGTTTTACAAAATCTGAAATAGATAATAAAACAAATTCCAAATTCGGGCTTCCAGGTGCGCATATTCGGGTTTCAAAATTGGATGGCTCTAGGTACCGTTGTTTTTATCACACTTGGAGAAATATATATACATTTATGCAGATTCTTCATTATTTAATTTCTTTAAATATAATGCAGGGCTACAATATTTTGTGGCAACAGTTTGAAAAGTGATTCAGATTTTTAATGCAAACTCACAAAACGAAAACAATAGTCCATCAGGGACAAAGCCCCTTTGGACTAAAAAAGCTAAAATCAGAGATATTAATTAAAAACTCGGTAAAACGATAATTTTCGCCCTCGTTTTTCCGAGTGACAACAGACTCGCAAGCTGGAGATGAAAATCTGCTTTATTTCGAAAGTTATTGTCACTGCTGGCTTTCAAATCCTGGAGTTTGTTAATAAAAAATTTCTAAGTTTCACGAGGAAATGAAAATAGCATAGCCAAACATTAAATACAGGGTGTTTATAAAGTCCCGGAACCATTTTGATGTTTAATAATTCATAAAATAATAAAGATAGATTAAAATTAATAACATAAATGGTTAGATAGACTCAAAAAGTTTCATGACCCTTGTCAATGAACTTCCACGTGTGACCCCTTCGTCGCACGCAGAATATCAAGTCGATATTCAATTTCACGCCAGGTACCGGCAAGCATGTCGGCATCCACAGAGGCTGTTGCAGTTGTAATTCTGGCTTTTAGATTATCAATCGACACTCTTCTCCCTAAACGGGTCATTCAAAGAACTATGAAGGATGGTACCCCAATGAGGTGGTGTACCATCTTGTTGCAAAAAGACATGTGACTGAAGCTCTTCTAGTTGTGGAAATACGAAGTTTTCCAACATGTCTAAGTATACGACTGATGAGACCGTCTTTTCTGTAAAAAAGAAAGGCCCAGTGACCCCACCACACATTAACCTTGGGGAATCCTTTTGTGCCTCACGGTATTCATGGGGGTTTTCAGATCCCCGTATGCGCACATTATGGCGATTAACAATGCCAGAAAGATGAAAGGATGTTGTAGGAAAAAAAAAAAAAAAAAAAAAAAAAGAGAGAGAGAGAGTGGGAAATGCAATTAATAAGCAGCCGATATTTAGAACAGTACAGATATTTAGACTGGAAAATGAAACTATCTGAAATTAACCACACACGCAGACGATATTTACAAAAGTAAAGATTTTCAAACCTGAAAAGGAAAATATATAAGTTATTCTATCTATAAATGCCATAAGTTTCTTTAGATCTTCATTATTTCATGAGTTATTAAACATCAAAATGGGTCCGGGACTTTATAAAGACCCTGTATATTATTCCCGATTCCAAAAATTCGTGGGAAGCCATTTCGACTATTCCCATCTTCGCATTACTTTAATCAGCCGAAATATTAATTAAAATCTCTCAAAGCGCTCATTTTCGCACTCATTTTTCGGAGTGGCAACAGTCTTGCGCGTTGGAGGTAAAAATGCTTTATTTCGAAAAGTGTTTCTACTGCTCGCTTTCAAATCGTAGAGGTTCTTAATCAAAAATTTGTAAGTTTTGCAAAATCTATACATATAAAGAAGAATGTCTGTTTGTTCGCATTATTGATTTCTAATCAATTATGATACATTTTTTGCCAATTTAATCGACTAAAATTGAATATAGGTGACATATTGGATGGAAGTTGAGCTTTTATGACCATTTGATTAGGAAGACGAAAATCATTAAAAACTGCGTGCCATTGTTGCTGATATAATGAGAGAATTAGCTTATTTTTCTATCGAAATTTTTTATATGGGTCCCATATCGCATCAGACTGAAAAATGTATGACTATGAAGCGTATTTTTTGCATCGCTATTAGAGAATGATGACAGCGGTATCGTTCTCCCTTTTGTTAGATGTGTTACTCTCAGTCTACCTTAACAGGCATCAGGTATTTCCGCTAGTAAATTAATGAAGTATAAAAGTGCGACATATATGAAGAAATAACTGCATTGTGGCCCAAAACTACAGTGCAAGATGTAGTAGTCGGTAAAAGAAAACTGGTCGATTTGTTTGTTGCAGAATATTTCCCAAACACTTCCTTTATTTAAAAAAAAAGTGGGGTTAAAACACAAAGTTTGTAAAAAAATTGTGAAGTGTACCAAAATGCGGGATGGGGGTTACATAAAAAATCGTAATTAAATGTGTACTTTTATCGGAATACTTACTTCACATTCATCATATTAGTTATTTTTAAGAATTCAAAAGCATCTTCTAATCGGATATAGAACATTTGATGCATTTAAACAAAAGTTGAGCATAATTTAATATAAAATTGCGGTGGCTCTGATAAATGTTTGCTACTTCATGATCGTGCATGTCTTAATCTGTAACAATTTAAAGCACAATCATCTCCTAACTAATCGTGCCTGCTTTTTCTGTCGCTGCTGACTTCCTTTTTCTGATTTCGATGGTGGCATGATCTGCTTAATTTTGAGAGTGTTCCATCTTCCTCATGCTGCCATTGCCTTCCAACCTCATAGTCGTCTTTCTAACATCGTTGATCGCGCGGTCTTTTAAATTTCCCCCATTCTACTTCTTCAGTTTGTCTCAGCCTTTTCCTTGTTTGGGCGTGATATATTTCAGATGCTTGTCCTTGGTTTCGAAACTTTTCTAACTCCTTTCTTTTTTGTTCCCTCCCTTCATGTGTAGCTTTCCATATAGAGATTTCTTCAATGCTAGTTTTCCCTTTTCCATAGAGCTCCTTCCTTTTGTTCTGCGCACATGCGTCAGATATAGGCATCTCTACAGCATCCATTGATTTTTCCCTGATTTTATTTATACCTAACGGACCGACCTTTTATACCCAAAGATTGCGCATAAAAAGGAAACTGCGTTGAATGGTCAACCTCATCGAGACGCGAAAGCCTTTTCTCATATTGCGGAAGCAGAAACTTTGCTAGGGTCTTGAAATACATTTCGGTTTATTTGAGCGATCTAATACGCTAGATGTTTACATTAAATAGTTTTGAAAATATATATAACTGCATCACAATTTCAGACATATAAATATCTAAAACACATTTATATATAGTCATATATATATTTAGATACATTAAATTTTGAAATATATATTTAAAACTAAACCTATATCGAATAAAAAATTAAATCTGATATAAGCCAAAATAATAGTCGTATAAGTATTCAAAATTATACACGTGTATCCAAAAGGACACAGTGGCTCCCAAAAGTGTTCGTACGCTTAACGATTTTCATTGAAATAGGGCTCTACCCATTAATTAAAAGTAAACTTTCTGAATGAAATTTTCATGATAAGATCTATAATTTATTCGTAACAAAATTACATGAAATATTTTTAAAATATATCGAAATTTTATTTTTAAGAAATTAATAATAAAAAAATGACAAACATTTTATCTCACAAAAGTCTTTGTACACTGAAATATTTTTGGATGAAATCAAAATTTGAATGATCGTTTGTCGCGTTTTTAAATTTTTCCATTGTGGTGGCATTTAAAAAATCGTTTGCTTTAATTTTTCATTCTTTACTTCATAATATTCTATTTATTATTCCAAAAATCGGTCACAGTCCTAAAGAAATTACAACAGCATTCGAAAATTGATAATTTAGTAGTGGTAAATCAATTCGAAATATCGCTAAATTAGTTAATTTATCTCATTCTACAGTGCAGTATGTGATAAAACGCTTTAAAGAAAAAATCTGATTGAAAACAAGGTAAGAAAAGGTCGACCGAGAAAATTAACTAAACGAGATGAGAGATTTATTATTAGAAAATTTGTGAAAAACCCACGTTAGAGTGCTGTAAAAGTTTCTGCAGAATTTAATGCAAACTTTTCTACTTCAATTTCACCTGAAACTGTTCGACGAGTTCTCAGAGAAGCTGGATTACATGGGCGTTCTGCTCGTAAAAAAGTTTCTGCTAGTGAGAAAAACAGAAAGCTTAGGCTTTCATTCGCAAAATCAATGATTAAATGCACCCGAAACAGACTGGAATAATGTCCTATTTGCTGACGAAAGCAAATTTAACATTTTTGGTTCCGATGGTCGAATAATTAATTGTATGGAGAAGAAAAAATGAGGAACTTCATTCTAAGAACTTAGTTGCAACAACTAAGCATGCCGGTGGAGGTGTTCTTGTGTGGGGGTGTATGGCAGCATCAGGACTAGGTAATTTGGTATTTATTGATGGCATAATGAATCATTCTCTTTATTTAAATATTTTAAGAGACACAAAATTTGGGTATTGGAAACAACTTTATTTTTAATCATGATAACGATCCTAAGAATACGGCTCTTAACGTTCGCCTGTAGTGTCTCTATGATTGTCCACAGGTTTTGAAAACACCACCTCCGTCGCCAGATTTAAACCCCATAGAACACATATGGAAATAACTGGAGGTTAGAGTACGAAAACACGACATCAAAACGGAAAGCGAACTCAAAACAATCATGATGGAAGAATGAATGAACATTGATACAGAAATTACAAAAAACTAGTAAAATCTATTCCCAGATGTTTAAAAGCTGTTGTATATGGTAAAAAATATTCCAGTAAATGTTAATTTAACGAAAAATGAAAATATTTACTAATATGTCAAGATTTGTTTGAAGTGTAGGAAGACTTTTGTGAGATAAAATATTTGTCATATTTTAATTATTAATTTCTCAAAAATAAAGTTTCGCTATATTTAATAAGTATTTCATGTAATTTTGTTACGAATAGATTATAGATCTTATTATTAAAATCTCATTCGGAAAGTTTCTTTTAACTAATGGATAGAGTTCTATTTCAAAGAAAATCATAAGCGTAGGAACACTTTCGTGAACCACTGTAAGTGTATGATGAATATGTATAATGAATAAATAAAAAGTAAAAAGCAGTTCGAAATTTTATCGACTTATGCACTAACAGCCGTAACAGCTGGTGGTAAAGTAAAAATTAAAATAATACTTTTAAATCCATTCCATATTCAACTCAGAACAACTCGTTCGAAAGAAACTCGAGAAGCGCAGTGACTAAATAGTAAAAGAAATTATAAACAAAAACAGTAAAAGTTGATTCATTTACTTCTTTCACTGTACCAGTACATCTGATGGTATAAATAACCTTTTTTCTTTTACTGTTTTTCTTTCTGACTTATTTTTTACTTCCTTGTGTAGAGACATTAGGTATTTCGAAGCAGGAGACATGAAAAATGAGCAACGCCTTGCTGGGAATCGAACCACGGACCTCTCGTTTACGCGTCGAGCATGCAGACCACTACACCACGAAGGCATGCGAAGCAGGCGGGAGAAATACCCTATATACTCCCCCTTTTAAAGGGCGACTGGGGTTTTAGGGACACAATCGCCAAGTCGCGGTGGTGGAGAATCATCATCCACCACCTTTTTAGTTCGGGCGCCAGTGTAGAGACATTAGGTTATTACGAAGCAGGAGACATGAAAAATGAGCAACGCCTTGCCGGGAATCGAACCACGGAGCTCTCAGTTACGCGTCGAGCATGCAGACCACTACACCACGAAGGCATGCGAAGAAGGCGGAAGAAATACCTTATACTTACTTGTACGAAGTAAAAAGTATTGTAATCGCGAAAAATTTCAGGTATCATATTTCAACGAAAATATCCATTTTCACCGTTATCGAATGCAATTTAACAATGTTTTTGCGTTATATCTGAACGTAAGGACAGAATAAAGGACTCTTTTTCCCCAAAAAAATATTATGAAACTGATTTAAAATGGATTCTGAAGAGATTTTTTCATGGTGTCTGTGCGTATAGTATCTCGCATAACTCGAAACCGAGTAGCCTCAGAACGTTGAAATTTTGTGTATAGGGCTGATACAACATGTAGATGTGCATCTCCTATTTGGTTGCAATAGGCCGCACCAAAAGTATAAAAATATACACTAGTTATCATAAATTAAGGCAACATCGCAAAAATAGGGATAACTCCTTCAAAAATAAGCCAAACCGCGTAAACTTTGAATATGGTGCCAAGTAAAAGTAGCTGAGTAAAACTGCAATATTCAAATTAGTGGCGCTGCACTCGGAATACGTCATCTGCAAGGAGCATAAAAGTATACGGCACTGTTTGAGACTAAGCCCACATAGTTCACTGTGATAGTCACATCAGAAATCTGAGATAACCAATTCGTAACAATGACCTCCAGGCATCATTTGCCTGCAGAACTACGATGGAGAGCCATTGGGAGACTAGAGGCAGGAAAAATCAAACAGAAGTGGTCAGATGGCTAAATGTGAATCCTTCTGTGATTCACAGACTTTGGAGGCAATTTCAAACCACAGATTCGGCATCTAGGAGGTTCAGCCAAGGACGGCCAACTGCTACGACGAGCGCCGATACCAATATTTGACATTATGTGACGCAGTAATAGAACCATTACTCCGACTCTTCTTATATCCCCCCTTGCTGCAGCCACCTGAAGATTGGTGTCAACGTCAACTGTGCATAGAAGGCTTCACGATGGTGTTCTATATGCGATGCGACCAGCCATTTGTGTGCCGCTCACGTCAGACCATAGTAGGGACCCTTTGCAGTCGTCACGTCAACGTGTCCACTGGACGCCTGATCAATGGAGGGCTGTTCTCTTTACGGATGAGTCCAGGTCTAGTCTAGAAAGCGATAGTAGGCGTTATTTGATATGGAGGAAACCTGGAACCCATTATCATCCGTCAAAGAGATGCATACGGAAAAAGCAATATCTGTGTTTAGGGTGGCATCTCTTTAGGTGGACGCACAGACCTCCATGTCTTTGCAAGGGGAACCATGAACGCTCAGGTTTATAGAGATGCCATCCTTGGTGCTTATCTGCGCCCATATGCCGGGTCAATAGGTGATGCTTTCCTGTTACAGGACGACAACGCAAGACCACACAGGGCTCGCATCGTAGATGATTATCTTCAACATTAAAGAATTATGCGCATGGAGTGGCCAGCTCGATCCCCGGACTTGAATCCTATCGAGCACGTTTGGGATGCTTTAGGGAGACCTCTAGCTGCTCTCAGTCCGCCTCCTCAGACCCTTGCCGCGCTTACAACTGGTTTGCAAGAGCAATGGCTCTTGCTTGATATGGAACTGATAGACCTCATAATTGAAAGCATCACACATCGCTGTATACGCGGTATTGCTTCTAGAGGTGATCATATTCCATATTGAAGATACGTTTCCTATAGCAAACTGACACCTTCGATTTGTTCATTTTATGCGTGTGCTAATTTCTATTCTACCATAATCGTCTGGTAATTTCTTTTTATGTTATTTGATACCTTACTATGTGTTGTATATTGTGGGTAATTTTCATAAAATTCTACATGTAACTTTTTCAGTAATCTTGATTTTTGTGATTTTTCCTTAATTTATGATAATTAGTGTATGTATCTATATATATATATTTATGTATCCACTTTCTTACTCGACTCAGTGGGTTCAGTTTTTTTTTCTTATATATGGGTAAATTGTGCATTTTTTGCTTTAAAAATGATTGAATTACGCTGTTCTTATATTCCAGTTGTAAGGTTTTAGTTAAACTAACAAAGTTTTATTTTAATTTGCCTTTTTCTATCTGTTCTTATTTCAATTTCCCGTTAGAATAAGCGCGCGTTTCAGCTTTATGCTAATTTGAAGTGGAGCCAAGTAATATTTAAACGAAAGGTAGGAACCTTTCAGTGTGAGAGAGCTTTTAGTCTCAGACCACTGTTACTCTATTCGACGTTCACCTGATTAGCTAGTATTTAAATTCTAAGCCGTAGCTCTGTTACGCTATTACTTATTGAAGTAATTCTAAGTGCGTTAGTATTAGTTAAATCTTGCTACGCACCCTTTAGCATAGAGGACAACCTCGCGTTTATAGCTCTATGAGCAACGACTACTTAATTTCTAATTAGTTTTAGTTTAAGTTATCTGATTGTTTAGTTTAGAGCCAAGTGGCGGTCATTATTTTCTGTATCCTTCCCGAGTTGGGAAGTGGCTGTATATAATTGTGGTTTAATAAAAGAGGATTTTAAATCCCTCTGAAGTGCAGTTCTTCTACCACTTAATAACAGTATTCTACCACAGAACATAGCTGCATTCAGCTCCCTGTTCAAGATCAGGATTTAGTTACTTTCACGAACATGTTTGCCAAGAATATGCACCGAACACTCAGTCCTGACACAGTTAAGGTTTTTATGCCTTTCGTAAATCTGCATGCAAGATTTGTAGAATTATCCACCATTTAAAAGTTTACGTGCGGCTTTATCATTTTTCCCATGGCAGCCATATTTATTTACATTTGAACTTAGCAGAATAGTGGATTTGTTGCCAATCTAGAGAAACTAAGCTTCGCAACAACAAAGATAACGGCTTCTTTTATTATTGCGAATTAAATTGTGCTTAATCCATTCTGGAATTTATTCGAGGAAATAAGTGTTTAAGATTTACTTCGTAATTTTAATATAGATATTTTGAGTTTTTTTTTGCTTTGTCGCGAAGTGAGAACTGAATTAATTGAATGAGAAATACTGAAGTCAGTAAAAAACTGTTTCTTTTTTGTTTGTTTGTTTAATTTCTTTGATACATCGTTTTAGGTTTATTATGGTATTTGATTAGAACGTTTGGCAACGATTAGAGAAATCTTCACATGATATAATTTTTTGTGAATTCTGAGTTATAAAAGGAATGAGATGTAACGCTCTTAAGTGCACCTAGCGACAGTGCGTCAAGAAAAAAATGCGTATAATTTAATATTCCGTACAAGGAAGTCATGTGGTGTACAAATGAGATTTTTTTTTCACCTTTTCATGCAATTCAGTCACTGTGCTTCTGGATTTTATTTTGAATGGTTTGTTTTGAGTTTAATATGCGATGGATTAAATATCTTACTTTTATTTTTATTTTATGTTATTACACACTGACAATCCAAAATATCATGACCATCCCACATATGTGAACTCATAGACAAAAAAGATTAAATAATTTTGAGCCAACGCATCAAAGACGTGAAAGAAAAACATAAATTTAAATTTGGTACAATTTTGAATTATATATAGATATATAATATTATGAATAAATATTTAGAAAATAGTTCAATGCATATATCAAGGTACATGTATTTATATAGTACTTTCAAATATTATTAGATGAATCTTTATAGGGAAATACATATCAAATAACGCAATAATATAACAAAATATATTTTCATTCGAAATAGAGCGACATATTTGTCTCTAAAATTTTAATATGGAAGGATAATGTGAATCAGGTTTGTTAAATAAAAAAATACAATTTTGGCCATGTTTGTTGTTGCGCATAATATTTTTGCTATAACTAAGCATTTATTGAAGAACAAGATTCAAGCATACTTTTCAAATGCAGGCTAAACAAATAACACCATTGGGACAACAAAATTGTAACTAGCTTATCTTTCTTTCATTTAAGGCAATTATTTTGTGATATTACAAATTTACTTTCTTCAGTTAATTTTTTCGTCCCCCGTGTTATGACCTTATTTTCGTCATCACATGAGTCTGGTGGATTTTTTTTAGCGAAACTTTATTTTTAAGAAATTATTAATAAAAAAATGACAAACATTTTATCTCACAAAAGTCTTCGTACACTGAAATATTTTTGGATAAAATCAAAATTAGAATTATCGTTTGCCGCTTTTTTTAATTTTTGCATTCTGTTGGCATTTAAAAAATCGTTTGCTTTAATCTTTTATTGTTTACGTCATAGTCAAAGCTGGCTTTGGTCATAGTATTCTATTTATTATTGAAAAATGGGTCGCAGTCGTAAAGAAATTCCAAACAGCATTCGAAAATTGATAATTTTTCACCATAGTAGTGGTAAATCAATTCGAAATATCGCTAAATTAGTTAATTTATTCCATTCTACAGTGATGTATGTGATAAAACGCTTTAAAGAAGAAAATCGGATTGAAAACAAGGTAAGAAAAGGTCGATCGAGAAAGTTAACTAAACGAGGTGAGAGATTTAATATTAGAAAATTTGTGAAAAGCCCACGTTTGAGTGCTGTAAAAGTTTCTGCGGAATTTAATGCAAACTTTTCTACTTCAATTTCACCTGAAACTGTTCGACGAGTTCTCAGAGAAGCTGGATTACATGGGCGTTCTGCTCGTAAAAAAGTTTCTGCTAGTGAGAAAAACAGAAAGCTTAGGCTTTCATTCGCAAAATCAATGATTAAATGAACCCGAAACAGACTGGAATAATGTCCTATTTGCTGACGAAAGCAAATCTAACATTTTTGGTTCCGATGGTCGAATAATTGTATGGAGAAGAAAAAATGAGGAACTTCATTCTAAGAACTTACATGGAACAGTTGAGCATGGCGGTGGAGGTGTTCTTGTGTGGGGGTGCATGGCAGCATCAGCACTAGGTGATTTGGTATTTATTAATGGCATAATGAATCATTCTGTTTATATAAATATTTTAAGAAACAATTTAAAATTATCAGTCCAAAATTTAGGTATTTGAAACAACTTTATTTTTAATCATGATAACAATCCTAAGCATACGTATGTCAACGTTCGCCTGTGGTGTGTCTATAATTGTCCACAGGTTTTGAAAACACCACCTCTGTCCCCAAATTTAAACCCCATAGAAAACATTTGGAAAGAATTGGAGGTTGGAGTACGAAAACACGACATCAAAACGAAAACGAACTCAAAACAGTCATGATGGAAGAATGGATGAACATTGACACAGAAATTACAAAAAATACTAGTAAAATCTATTCCCAGACGTTTAAAATCTGTTGTGGATGCTAAAGGATATCCTACCAAATATTAATTTAACGAAAAATGAAAATATTTACTAATATGTCAAGATTTTTTTGAAGTGTACGAAGACGTTCGTGAGATAAAATGTTTGTCATTTTTTTATTATTAATTTCTTAAAAATAAGGTTTCGCTATATTTTTTAAATATTTCATGTAATTTTGTTACGAATAGATTATAGATCTTATTATTAAAATCTCATTCAGGAAGTTTACTTTTATTTAATGGATGGAGCCATATTTCAGTGAAAATCATAAGTGTACGAACACTTTTGGGGGCCACTGTATGCTGTATAGACGGAAAAACATTGTTTAGATCATAAAGTTTGTACATGTATTCTCGAAGATGAAGGTACTCGATGTGATGCTACCCACCCTGCAATGTAATTTAAATTTTCATCTTCTTTTACAGTCATGTCCAATTTCTGTTTGGAATTTTCTGATTAGTAATCGATAATTTTTTCAATATTTTTTGAATTTTTGAAATGCAGAAAAAAATCCGTGTAACTTAATATTCCGTGCAAAGAATTCATATGTTGTACACATCAGATATTTTTTTCAATATTTTCTGAATATGAAAATTACAATTTGGCGTTAATGTTGCATTGCCTGTAATGATTGGCCTGTATTCTGTTCATTGCCTGTAAAACTATTTCACTGATGAGCAATTAGGTGCCAGGAGAAAACATCATTTCACTCTTTTCTTCCTCCCTTATCCGCATTTCATTTTCTTTGCTAGCTCTTTGCCATAGCAGAGCAGTTACTTGCAATCCTCTAACCATTTGTAGCAAATGTTTTGCTTTGAATAAATGTAGTACCAGTTATTAATTCCGAAATACATTCAGCATTTCATCATCCTGTCAGATCTGAAAGCTCGACTCCAAACTACGCACAAAAGCTACCCTTCTTAAAAGTAGAGTATCAGGATTGTTGCTTTCCTTCCATAATTGCAAAAGTGCACTCCTTACTAGTCCACTTCTTACATTGTCTACATTCGAGAGCATACACGTCGCTGCGTACTTAATTAAACGTACATAGACTTTTTAATATACTGCACTCACTTTTATCATTCAATCTTTTTTTATTAATTTAGAAATAGATCTGCGAGAATTAAAAAAAATCATGTACTTCTACGCTGCTGATTTTTAAAATATTGTACACTCTTTTTACGTCCTTGTACGAAGTAAAGGAAGTATTGTAATCACGAAAAATTCCGGGTACCATATTTCAACGAAAATATCCATTTTGACCGCTATGGAATGCAATTTAACGATGTTTTTGCTTCACATCTGTTTCAAAAATTCAAAGACTCATAAAACACAAATGTTGAATAATTTTTAAAACGTTAAGTTTAATGTGTACATTATTTACAATTAATCAATGACAGCTCTGAAATTATCTTTAAAGATCGAAATACTTTTGCCAATCGAAAAATCTAATCTTTTAATACGAACTTGATTGTTCCTAGTCGACTACTGTGCGAAGTTACGCATGTATCTACCTATCTGTCTATCTATAGAGCTGCCGGTGGAGAATCCGGCGGAAAGTCAGAAGGGCATGTCACATTTAACATAAAAAACTAGCGTCATCTATCAATTAATCAAAATAATTTCCACAACATCTGTACGTAAGGACAGAATGAAGGACTGTTTTTCCTCAAACGAATTATAAAACTGATTTAAAATGGATTCAGAAGAGAATATTTCGTGGCGTCTGGAGAGTTTTTCGTGACGTATGTATGTATCTATCTTGCATAACTCAAAATCGAGTACCCTCAGAACAGTGAAATTTTGTATATGGGACTGCGATAACATGTAGTTGTGAATCTCCCTTTTTGGCTGCAATCGGTTTGCACCAAAAGTATATAAGTATATCTATATACACAGTCCAGTCACATTAATGTGACCACCACGTACTTTCCATGTCAGAGTTAAATAACCAATCACAGAAGGCAGGTGGCAGCACAGTGCAGTTGAGCGTATATAAAAGGTGTGTGAGGGCTTCGGAAAACATTTCAATCGTTGGCGTAATGCAGAAACGAAGCGATTTATCCGACTTCCAAAAGGGCATGATCATTGGCTTTCGGGCCAAGGGTGGAAGCATTTCCGAAACGGCTGAGTTTGTGAACTGTTCGCGTGCCGCCGTGGTAAAAGTGTACCGTGCATGGCAAAATGGGACTGTCCAAAATCAGCGACGTGGCAAATGTGGTGCACCACGGGCCATAGATGACAGAGGCGAACGACGGTTGCGGAGATGCGTTCGGGCAGATAGACGGGCTACCGTTGAGCAACTGACCACCAAAATGAACCAAGGGGCTACCAAAAGTGTCTCCCAAAGTACTATTCAGCGAACATTGCTGCGTCTGGGCCTCCGAAGCAGACGCCTGGTTCGTGCACCTATGCTGACTGCTGTTCATCGACGGCGAAGGCTAGAATTTGCACGCCAGTACAGCAGCTGGACGTCCACTGAGTGGCGACAGGTTGCGTTTTCGGATGAATCGCGTTTTATGCTCCATCGGACAGATGGACGTTGGCGTATAAGGCGTGAAACCTCTGAAAGGAACCACCCTGCAACCATTGCCGGAACGGTCCAAGCTGGAGGCGGGAGCATTATGGTCTGGGGAATGTTTTCCTGGCATTCTCTAGGTTCACTGATCATTGTGGAAGGCACAATGGATCAATACAAGTACGCATCTGTCCTTGCGGACCATGTTCACCCCTACATGCGCATTGTTTTTCCTCAGGATGATGGCATCTTCCAGCAGGACAATGCGAGGTGCCATACAGCTGCCAGTGTACGTGCGTGGTTCGAAGAGCACCAGGATGAGTTTACCGTCCTCCCCTGGCCAGCAAACTCACCTGACTTAAACCCAATCGAGCATCTGTGGGACCATCTCGATCGAGTTGTTCGCGCCATGGATCCTCAACCGCGTAATCTAGCGCAGCTGGCCACGGCATTAGAGTCGGCATGGCTCAACATCCCAGAGAACACCTTCAGGGACCTATGTGACTCTCTTCCTGCACGTCTCGCAGCAGTCCGCTCTGCGAAAGGTGGTTATTCTGGCTTTTGACAGATGGTCACATTAATGTGACTGGACTGTGTATACTCGGCTCGGTGAGATGAGCTTTTTTTTATTCTTATATGTTGGCGAATTGCGCATTTTTTGTTTTAAAAATGATTGAATTATGTTGTTCTTTCGGTTAAAGTTTTTATGGCTTTAGTTAACCTGCATGCGATAATTGTAGAATTATCAACAATTTAAAAGTTGTTTAAGTGCGGCTAAGTCTTTTTTACCATAGCAGCCATATTTGTTTACATTTGAAACTGATCAGAATAGTGGATTTTTTGCCAATTTAGAAAAACTTAGCTTCGCAACAACACAGATAATGTCTTCTTTTATTAGTGTGAATTAGATCATGCTTAATCCATTCTGGAATTATCATTGAAGTTATTACATAATCCCATATATTGACTCAGCATAGCGTCCATAACAAATTAAGTCATTTTCTATGCTTTCGGTATCTTTTTGCCGAGTGAAACCAGAAGCAAACTTTCGATTTTGTGCACCGAAAAATCTGCCTTGTTGCCCGCTGGCCGAATTGCTTGTTTATGCGTAGAAACTCTAGTTTTTAATTGTAAAAGTTGTTCTTTAAATTGTTTTAACTGTATTTATGTTTTATAGTTTTTAATTTTTAATAAAAATATTTTGAGGTTTTATGTATTTTTGTTTGCCGCAAAGTGAGAAGTGAATTAATTGAATGAGAAATATAATGATATTCAAGGAAATAAGTTTAAATGAAATGCAGAAAAAAATCCGTGTAATTTAATATTCCGTGCAAAGAATTCATGTGTTGTACACATCCAGATATTTTTTGTTTAATTTTCTTTTACTAATAGAGAAACACGCCAGTGAGAACTGAAAAAATTCATGTAGTTCTACGCTACTGGTTTTTTAAAATACTGTTCTCTCTTTTTTTCATTCAATTTTCTTTTAATAATTTAGAAATATATTAGGGAGAATTGAAAGAACTTACGTACTTCTACATTGCTGATTTTTTAAAATACTATACACTCTTTTTTATTCAACTTTCTATTACTAACTACGAAGGGTATTAGTTAGGGTTGAGAAATTTACGAGTACCTATATAAATATAGAAATAGAACTGATCGCTTAACCTGTTTCAATATAGAATTTACTTTCTTTCGAGCTGCAATTTTACTTATATACTCAGTTATATTGTCTAAAAATATGCATACCATACTTTTAAGATACGCAAATGATCTCGGCATCTATTGATAATGATGAGTTTTAACGATGGATCTTACTTTTTCCATTGTTGTGTTATTTTTAAATCAAAGAGGCTGAAGTATATATTTTTATCTACTGCTAACAATGAAAGTATCAGATGCGCAGATTAATTCATTTCTGAGCTTGTTATGATGACTTATTCTCCTCTAACAGCCTTCTGTTAACTACTGTTGCTTTTTCTTGTTATATTCAATTTCCTTGTCATAATGAATGCTATACTTTTTGAGTTGGCAAAATTTTTTCTCTGCCTTTTGATTTTATAACACATTTATCTCCTACTTAGTTTTGTTTATGCGAGTCTACATTAATCTTTTAACTGTTATATCTGAAAGAATTTCGGGTGTAGCACTCTTGTTCTAAAATGCCACGCCCGAGTATTGCTCGGGGTAATTTTTTTGAGTGCATCGCATTGTTATACCCGAATATATACCGTGAGAAGTTTATTTCGGCTTTAGTTCAATAGATGGCAACACTTTACTAAAGTGTTTTTTTTTTTGATTGCGCGGCAAACATTTGATTTTGCAATAAAAAAATAAAGGAATTAAGGAAAAATTTAAGGAATTAAAATTAAGGAATCGTGTCCTGCCTTCATAAGAAACAAAACTAGATGTCATTAAAAGACTGGAGTAAGGTGAAATAATGAAGAAAATAGTACACAATTTAAAGGTTGCTGAAATGACTATGACAGACAGAAAGAAGAGAACATTGATAAAAAAAGAGGGTACTGTAGAGGTTTTCGAAAGCGTTAAACAAGAAAACTACGGAAAAGAGCGAATTTGACACAGACACAAGATTCAGCATGGACATTTTATCCTCTCTGTTTAGTTATATTGGCTGGAAACTGCATACAGGTAATCATACTTGTATTTACTATTACAGGAACATAGCAATGAGCAGGCATGCGTTACTGTATTTCAAGACTTATAACCTGTTGTTTTAAACTATAAACGGCATTTTTTCCCCATGTAAATCGCAAATACAGAGCACAACTGCATTTAATTAAATAACAGAAAAAAGCGACTAGAACAACAGACAAAGTTTACATTTGCAAAATGTTATTTAATGTGTTATCTGATCTGTCAGGATGGTTAGCGGTAAGTTGTGAATTACCTTTCATTCTTCAGGATGAGTCTAGCTTTTTGATAAGTTCTTTTATTGCTACACTAAATATTTACATATATTTATTTACATCATAGCTCAGGAATAGGCTCATTCTCTCGAATCCCGATTCTCGATTACCCTCGTGCGCCCTCTATCGGCGGCTTTTCTACAATGCCATCTATCGGCTGACATTCTATACATTCGGTCATTCTGACTTGACAATCGTCCCGATTGTTCTGAGTACAAAATAATTTTCTAATACATATATATTTTTACATTTATTCTTATACACATTATTTAACATACATATTACTGATACACTAAAAAGAATTCACATTATACTGAAATTTGATACCATAATATACTTACTTAAATTCACATTTTTTTAAACACTTTAGGAAAATAATGGAAATTTTTTATAAATCATCTCTAAATACGTAATATATCTGAAGTAACACTGATTTATTATCAGTCCTAAAATGATAAGTCCGAATAGTCCAAAATGCGCTAAGTCTTTCAATCTAATGCTCAAGAGTTCAAATTAATCTAATATTCAAAAGTTCCGAGTCTCTATCAGCAACAATATGTAGATAAACATAAGAAAAATGGAAAGGTCTCACCTTAATCGCAGGGAAGAGTACCTCCATTAGTCCTTGCGAACAGATCTTCGTGGGTTCCGTCGAGGAATCAAGCTTGATAACTGGTCAGTACTTTGATCGTCGTCGTCGCCATCATCATCGTCAGAGCTAGGATCGCACCTCCATGGTTTTAGTTGGCTCACGTGAGCAGTGCTGGTGAAATAGCGACCTCTACTCAAAGCATCAATATAGGACAGTCTTTTTCCTGGCCTATGTTTTATCTCAAAATCATATTCTTGAATTAAACTACACCAACGGGCTATTTGGGGATCTGTAGTCTTCTTCGCATTCATATAGTATATGAGAGCTTGGCAGTCAGTAATGATGGTAATTCTTAAGCCGATTAAGAACTGTTTAAATCTGTGCAACGTCCATACGATTGTCACTAACTCCAATTTCCTGAAATGATACTTTCTCTCCGCTTCTGTTGTTTTCTTGTTGACGCAATAAACAAGAGGCCATTTTGCATCTTCATCACGTTGCATTGGCATTCCACTCAAACTTTCTGCGCTTGCATCGCAATGTACCTCAGTATCTGCATGCGGTTGATAGTGAGCTAATATGGGCTTATCAATCAGTTGTTTTTCAATAGTTCGAACGACTTTTTGTGTTCCTGGTTCCACTCCCATTCTTCTTTGTCAATCTGGCCAATGGTTCGCTTTTTAACGCATACTTCGGCACAAATCGTCTCAAAAATGCAGTTAAACCCAAACATCTTCGCATTTCGTGCACATTCTTTGATTCTGGAAATTCTGTTATGGCTTTTATTTTCTAGAGCCCGGTCTGATACCATCCTCGTTTATAATAACACTCAAGAAATCTAGCTGTCTTTTCCCAAATTCACATTTAGATAATTTTAAGGTTAAATTTGCTTTTCTTGGGCATTCTAATACCTCCTTTAATATGAAAATTATCTCTTCCCAAGATTTTGCAGGAATAAGTATATCATCCACATAACACAAGACCTTAGTGTTCAACAAGGGGCCTAGGGCATACGACATTAGGCGCTGAAACTCAGCAGGAGCATTTACTAACCCAAACGTCATCCTTTCGAACTGTCCTGTTTCATCTGGAGTAATGAACGCTGTCTTCAATTTAGCTTGTTTACTTAACGGTATTTGCAAATAGCCATGAGTTAAATCCAGAGAAGTGAAAATGTTACATCCTCTTAGACATGCTGAAAGATCATCTATTCGAGGTAAAGGGAACTTATCCTTTATTGTCTGGTTATTAAGTCTGCGGTAACCAATTACCAATCTATGTTCTGTTTTTTTTATTTACTAGTAATACTGGACTAGGCGATCTGATTTCGGAAACTATCCCATTATCTTTCCATTCCTTAACAATTTCTTTTATTACATTACATTCAGCTGCATTCCTTTTGTACGGGCGAGAAGACACAGGCTTTCTCCCGTCAATTTCTTTGATGTCCATTTTTATTACGTCCGTGCAACCTAATTCATTTAAATTAAGAGCAAAGCAGTACCTGAATTCATTTAACAATTTTAAGATATCAGTTCTTTCACTGTCTGTAGTTGTCTCACCAAATTGTAAGGTTTTAGTTAAACTAACCAAGTTTATTTTAATTTAAATCTTTTCTATCTCCTCTCTGCTTCAACTTCCTGTCAGAAGAAGCGCGCGTTTTTAGCTTATGCTAATTTTTGAAGTTCAGCCAAGCACTATTTAAGCCAGAGGTAAAAACCTCTCGGTGTGAGAGCTTTGCCTCAGATCACGGTCACGCTGCTCAACTTTCGCCTGACCAGCTAGCAGTTTAAATTTATAAGCCATAGTGCTTACTACGTGATTGCATTGTAAAATAAATTAAAGTGCGGTAGTATTTAGTATATCTTGCTACGCACCCTTTTAGATAGAGGCCAACTTCCGCGAATTGCTCTGCGAAGCAAAGTTTAATTAAGTTCTATTTTAGGTTTAGTATTTAATTTTATTTGATTGCTAAATTCGACCAAAGTGTGGTCTGTTACGTTCTGTATCTCTCCCGAATTGGGAGGTTTGTATTTAATAGTGATTGAATAAAAGAGGATTTCAAATCCCTTCACGTGCAGTTATTCTCCAGCCCAGCAGTTACATCAGAACATAGCGTACCTTCCGCTCCCTGTTCCAGTTCAGGACTGAAAACTTGAGAAGAAACACCCTGGTAAATATTTCACAATGTCTGCAAAGAACACGCACCGAATACTCAGTCCTGACAAAATTTTATATCATCTAACTTAATTGGGTGAATATTTTAAGAAATGGAAAATGCAAATGGACAAAAAAATTAGCGCACCAAGAAATAATTGCGGAATCGTAACGAAACTTGCAATGAAGGTACATTACGTATAGCCAGTAGAAGGCGTTGAACGTCGTACTCTGTGGAGTATACAACAGGTAACCAAAGCTTGTTTGAGTGTGCAATACCTATCCTTAAGCCGGGAAAGCCTCCATCTGAGACAGGGTCCTACAGACCTATCAGCTTGTTGTCCGCCATTAGCAAGCTCCTGGAAGCTGTTCTACTTAACAGAATGCAAAACTTCATTGATGAAAGAAATCTACTCATCCCATACCAATTTGGATTTAGAAGCAAGCATTCCACTACCCATCAACTCTACAGTGTGGTAGAGCTTATCTCCAGTGGACTGAAGACCAGAAAAGTTACAGGAGGACTCTTCTTAGATGTAGCAAAGGCCTTCAATCGGGTATGGCTGGATGCCCTCATATACAAACTACACCACCTGGGACTAACATTATTCACTCCTACCTAACCGGTAGACACTTCGTTGTTCACGTTTCTGGAACACTCTCATCCCCCCGTGCTATTCTCGCAGGGGTCCCCCAGGGGTCCCTTTTGGGCCCCACTTTATTCAACCTCTACGTGAACGACATCCCCACTACAGACAACACTACACTCGCAATGTATGCTGATGACACTGCGATCCTGACTCAAACTGCATTTGTTGGTTCAGCAATCCAACGATTACAAAATCACATACAATTACTTGAGACTTGGCTGACCAAATGGAAGGTCAAAATCAACGTGGACAAGACCACAGCAATTTTGTTCACCAAAAAAGAAAAATTTCCAAATCAGCTGAAACTCTATGGAGAGACCATCCCCTGGGCCAAGCAAGTCCTTTATTTGGGGGTGATCCTCAGTAAAAGATTCTCATGGAACCCACATATTACATGTTGTTTGAAAAAGTTTCGAGCACGTAAAGCATCACTTAACCCCTTAATTGCTCGAAACAGTGTTTTATCTATAGATAATAAGTTGCTTATCTACAAAACCATGTTGCGTTCTATTCTTTGTTATGCATGCCCGGTATGGGCGTATTCTAATAAGTCCATTCGATCAAAACTCCAGACAGCTCAGAACTGTGTTCTGAGACAGATTGTATGTGCCCCATGGTACATTAGGAATGCTAAAATTCATGAAGAATTAAAAATTGAACTGGTCAGGTCGTTCTGTGTTCGCCTGGCCAGACGTTTTTTCGATGGATTATATAATTTAAATAATCCCTCCATCACCTTGTATAGTTATGATATATATGACGATAATAATTTCCATCGCCCCATGGCGATACTCAACGATTGTATGCCATAATTCGATCTCCTCTGTATTTAATGTGCCTCTTTGTATCTGCTGCTCTCACTCCTGTGTTTCTATAGATGAACTATTGTATTCAATTGTCTTTTGTAACCTTTATACCTCTATTTTGTCACACCAAAAGTGCGCACTTTTCCTTGCTTAATTCTGTATTTTATTTCAGAACCACCAGCTCGTTCGGCTTTCTGCACATTTAATTATAATTACCACTGCTGAGGTAGAGACTTTAATTTGTAAATATTGTACATATCTTCTTTTATTTTTTACTCTAGTGAGCATCTGCTCCATTTAAGATTATCATAACAGAAACTATTATTAATTTAATGTAAGCTATTTTTTTTGTATACATATTGTTAGAAACCTACTAATGATATTCGATGAGGGGTAGGGCCTTCAGCCCAGGCACCCTGGTGCCAGCACCTCGCGACTCGAACTGAACTGAACTGTTTCAGTGTGCTGAATCATTTACAAAGGAAGAGCTGAGGTAGACATGCCATTACGCCGTGTTCGAAGACAATATGAGCAGTTATCGCAGTTTGAGAGGGGGAGAATCGTCGGAATGTACGACAGTTTTAAACACCTTCTATCAGCACTTACAATCAACTTCTATAACCCTTCGTAAAGCTGGCTTCTTATAAGACTGCCTTTTTTGCATATTTTTTGGCGTGAAAGCGCGATTGGCTGTTACCTAACATATTTGCATACTTCCATCTACCTCTGCAGCGAATTGCATCCTCTTCAATTCTGATTGGCTTCCGGAAATTAGCATTTTCCTCTCCGTGCTTACCTTTTGGAAGTGAGTGTAATATCCCACTTCTGAAATGTTATCTGATCTGTCAGGATGGTTAGTGGTAAGTTGTGATTACCTTTCATTCTTTAGGATGAGTCTAGCTTTTTGATAAATTCTTTTATTGCTACACTAAATATTTACATATATTTACATCATAGCTCAGGAATATTCGTTACCTCACTCACATTCTCTCGAATCCCGATTCTCGATTACCCTCGTGCGACCTCCATCGGCGGCTTTTCTACATTGCCATCGATCGGCTGATTACAAATTCATTAAATTAAAATTTCGAAGTTTTGTGAAATAAAACGTCAAAACTTAAATAAGATATTCAGTATAAATTTTCATAAGTTGGTGAAATTATTACCACAAATAATGTATCATAGGAAGATAAAAGATTAAATATTATGATCGAGTATTTGATAAAATAATTTTGAAAATTCGAAACAAAGTACAAGCAACAGATAAAAGGTAAAGCCAATGAAATAACAACTAAAGTTTTCTGTTTAAATCATATAAACAGATACACATTCGCAGAAAGTAAAAGAACAGGCTAAGTATTTTTCAAAGAAAATTAAAAATTCAGTTGAAACAAGGGGTATAGATTTTAATTTGTTAACTAAAAATATGGCCGTTTAAGAATACAAAGAAATCAATAATTACCGTTCAATTAACAAAAATAAATATTTAAATCAAATGGATATATCACTGAAACAATCAAAACTGTGTAACTGTAACTGTAAGGATAACTAAGCCGTAAGGAATTAGTAAAATCTGATGAGTAATAATGGAAATTAGGTACGAAATTAAGTAGAATTCATTTATTAAAACGCAAACGAAGGTTATATGATCCAACAGCATTATTTTATTTAGCTAACAACAAAAGTACGACAAACTACTGTTGCCACGCATATTCCAGTAAATGTTTTTTTTGGGGGGTGGGGTTCTGACGATACAAAACATAGACATGACCTTTACAAAGCAAATGCTTTATAGCAAACGACAAGCAAATCTAAATTAAGCAAAAGATAATGAATGTAAAAGATAATCAATAAAATTATTATTAAATCTAAATACAACTGCACTAATTAGTACAAAGGCTTAAACGCTATTTTATAAGGATTAGTTACATGAATCACCGAAGCAAGCGAAGAATATCGAGCTTCTGAATTACCATACGAAAATAAATTCTGAAGAAAAATAATTCTTAGGCTAAATAATGTATTCGAACAAATCACTGCCAGATTATGATTTCATTGAACTTCTGAATGAAAAATACAAACATCAACTAAATTATGATCACAATGGCATTAAAAAGGAAGGATTCTTCGTTAAGAAAAAATTGTTGCAGAGTTTTATTTTCGTTGCTTCTAAAGAAATAGGAATGTAGGATGGTTGTCCTTTTGAACTTTTGCAATTTTTTCTGAAATCCAGACTCCATAGTAGATATTTAGCATATTTTCTCCCTTATATTCCTCGTAGTTTCTCCTTCTTCACCGCAGCTTGAGTGTTACCAGCAGTTTACTTATAAATCTTTTTTTTATAAGTGTACTAAGAAAATAATAAAAATAATAAATTAATATCCTGTACATGTTTGGTGCCTACCTTACTTATACTTTTCAATTTACATTAACTGTTTTGTAACTCATGATACTGTATCGTATTTAAACTTGTATATTTTATATTTATTATGCATTGTATATCTTTTCAGTCGTCTTGTATTTGCCACTTGTGGGTTCCCTTTTGACCTTTGCTCTTTTATTTTTTATTTGTCTGGACTTTCAACGTCTTGTGGCCTTTTTAGGCAAATTTTGTCATTGAGCCGGTAAAGTTGCATTATTTGCAATAATTCGGCTATAAAATTACTGACTGACTGACTGAAAAATAATAAAAAAAAAATTAATTTTTAAAAAAAGAAGAAAAATCTGAAAGGTTTCAGATTTAAAATTACGTCCAAATGGGGCGCTTTTTAAATAATTTGTGAGTTACCTTTATTTATTAAATATCATGTTCTTCGCACTTCTCTTCATTAAACCATAAAATTGAGTTCAACAGCAATATCGCCAAGTAATTTTAAAATGAGCATATCTTTAGAATTTCCAATACACACTCTTGCGCGCTGGAGATAAATAATTTTTTCCCGTACAGTGTTGCCATTTCTCGCTTTGAAATGCGGGGATCTAATATTTGCTGGCAACAATTTGAAAAGTGAACTGACATTTATAGTGACGCAAAATGCCAAAACGAAATTAATAGTTCTTCTGGGCAAATTGTCCCTTTGAATTAATAAAAGATAAATAACAAATAAATAAATGACTACTAACTATCAAGCAACCGACGAAGAGGAAAATCAGGAACGAGAATACGTGAAAACTACTGTACTACTGCGAACGGTTTTCAAAATTGCTACATGTGTTGCTAATTACGAGAACAATTTTCTGAATAAAATATCCTTTAAGGCAGAACCGTGCCTATATACGTATTTTTTCACCTGAGGCAAAACGGTAAATATGCGCCCCTGTACCCAACGCAAGATTGTTTATTTACGTATTTATGGGAGGGAGAATAAATGAATAATATTAAATGAAGTTTGAAAACATTATGCAAACACGCGCAATATATATATATATATATATGCATATTGCATATGTATACATATAATCATACATACAGAACAAGTTAACTATATTTATATATATTTTATGCTCATTAAAAGTAACTATTTCAAGTGAAAACACAATAACTCTTACAGTAATATTTAATTGTAACGTTGTATATTCCACAACGTGAAACATATGTAATGATTAACAATGGAAACAACAGAATTAACAATGGAAAATAATTAAAAATATACTATTTTAGAAATGGCAAATAGTATTAAATAGTATAAATAGAACATCTGCTCAAAAATTTATGGCATAAACTTTTCAAGCATATTTATAATTTAATTTTTCTTGCTTTAAAGAAGCAAAATCGTGAACATTTCTTTCAAAATCTATTTGATTACTTAATACATGTTCTGTAGAGAGAACTGCCATGTTTGAAAGTTTTTCTTGGCCTAGTGAAGATCTCAATTCCTAACGCTGTTTCCAAATTCGGATAGGACTGAAATAAATTATAAGTGTGAATTATTTTTAAAAGTTCTAAGCTTGTAACTGCTATTGTGTCCGGAATTATTTAAATAGCATAGTTTTTAATACTGGATATTTCTGACTGAATTTCTTCAGCTTTCATATCATTCGGATATTTAAGTGCTAAGTTAAAAGCTGCTACCTTTAAAATACTTAAATCAAATGACATTAATTGTTCACCAGTTAGAAACTGAAAATCGGAAGTTATTTCGTTGAACTTTTCATATCGCCATTTAACACAAATTCTTTATCCAAGTTCAGAATTCACCATATAATGCTATTAAAAATCTCGCAAACTATGATCCAACAGAAGAAAATCTGGTTAAGCGACCACGTTCTATTCATCACAACTCAAAGTGGTGAAAGTGTACATATTGTAAATAGTATCCAGTATTTAATTGCGTTTCATATACTCAAGAATTCGTGATATGATTTTTGTGTTGTGTTTTAAGTGTATTTTCATTACCTGGCAAAGCCAAACTACGGACTTTGTCAACAGTAATTTGAAATAGCCTTATAGACTATTATTTTTCATCCTGAAATCGCTTAACAGATTATCCTGCACCATGATTGGTCCACGTGACCACCACGCCCAAAAATAAATAATCTAATTGTATCTAATTAAGCAAGAATTACTTAGCATAAAACTCACCTCTCCATAGTTATTAGATTATTATGTAGTAGATTGCAATACTATAGGCCTACAAGAGTTATTTATTCTTATTTTAATAAAACTTTGAGTAATACAGCAGTATTTATCAACGAACCAGAACGCGACTTCAGATAACGTGATTTGATTTTGACTTACTCTCTGTATCTCATGTTCATTTCAGTCACTCAATTCCTCACTGCAAATAGCACGCACCCAGCACCTGCTCAAAAATTTTTCGAATGTTTCTACATCTACAAAAGTATATCAATTTATAATTTCATGACTGCCTTCCTGTATGACTTTGCCACATAGACAATTCTTTCGCCTAAGGGCGCGGTGCTAAGCACCTCTGATTTATCTAAACAAAAGTGAGCGGCCTCCGGCCTTACTTGATATATAGGTTAAAACTCATTAGTAGTTGACACCTTGAACCGAAAGTACTATCTTGATCTTGATCTTCATCGCCATTTAAATTGTGAAATTAAAACGTCGAACACTTCTTTAAATTCCATAGAAATATATTTTTCTGAAAAACTACAATTTATATTAGTTGATTCCTCACAATATGATTTATTAACTTTTCGTTTTCGTTTCTCTTCAAATTCTGATGATATATTCACCTGTAAAGCTGAAGTTTTACATTTTTCAAAAATGCTTTGAGAAATATTTTCTCTCATTTCCTATAATGAAAGACATAGTCCCTCTCTTTAGCGTGCGGCGTTATAGACAATTATAACTTTTGACTGCAAGGTTTTATTTACTTTTCCGATTTCTTGAAGTATTAAATTCCACGCAGATAACGAACATAAAAATTTAAGCACTTAAAGAGATATTTTTGATTGCGAAAATTCTTCTTAACAACTACTAAGTAATAATTTCTATATTTCTAGTCTTTCCATTAATATTAGCGTTCAGATGTGGGCTAGGGGTAACATAGGCAACTTGTTCAAACAGTTTATTGTAGTGATCGGATTGACTGCATTTAGTCTTCTGTACCTTGAATATCAGACAATTCTATGAGAATATCCTCCACGAAAGCATCGCTTCTAAAGCATACAGTGTCGTGAGTATCATTATAATAGTTTAATCAATGAAATCAGTCTTTTACAGTACAGAATTTTTCATCATTTAAACTATCCACTCCCGACGAAAAGTTTATTTCAGCTTGAGCAGAAATTTATATGCCATCTAATTTAAATATCCAATAGTTTGGCTGTCAGACACTTTTTTCCCTAACAATCTCATGATATCTCTACAATAAAAGCATAATTTTAAAATTAACAAGATTTAATGGTATTTTGTATTTTTATATTTATTTTTATTGCGCCTCATCAATTAACTTAAGAAATTTCTATGTGTTAAATTTCGCGACTACGACAGGCGTTTATCGTTAATTTTTATTTACAGCAATAAGTATTTCTTAAATTTGTTTTAGCAAGAAGCATATTTTTTAAATATATTTTTATATGGATCCCGTTAGAGTCAACGGAGCAAAACTAAATTTTTTAAAAGATACTTGTTACATCAAAATCAATTAATTACATTAGAATGAGCCAGAACGGTTTGTATCAAATCTTCCATAAAGTACTCAAAATTTTAAACCTCCTTCTTTAGTTCTCTAAAACTGAAAAAATTATTTTGTTATTTCAATATAAACAATCGAAGTATTGAAAAACATTTATCTTACCTTATATCTTTACATCCCAGCTGACAAAGAATGAGCCAACTGGTTTAATCCTTCAGCATCTGCTTCAATAGCTTTAAATGAAACAATCCATATAGTTCCCGTGCAACATGAGTGTGAATACAAGCCAAAAACTTCGATTCATGAGCCTCGTTTATTGGAATTTTAACAAAGAAAAAAAAGGAAAAGAAAAGTGCAGTAACTAATAATGTGCTACATTTCAAATTTCAACCACCCTTGTTTATTCTTCGGATGCTGTTCCAGAAAGCGTTTATGAAATTGAAGAACTCAGCAGTTATATCGCAGTATCTGTTCATTTAGTGGACTTTCTCAAGTTTATTATGACTAAGAAGTCAAACTAATGAGAAACAGCAAAGAACAACTAATGTCGGGAGTATAATATTTTCTATGAAAGTTTATTCTATACAGTTCGTTACACAAAGTGTAATTAGTTCCTTAAAGCCACTTTCAATAACAAATTTTAATGTTAGAAAATATTATATACACTACTGTAAAAGCTCATGTCTTTCGGGAATAAATTAATGCTATTAGTTTTTCTTTTTCTTTTTTTAGTTGGATTGTTTATAACACAAAATTCTTTTAATAATCACTGATGTATTCCGAAATTAAACGTTAAAAATCATAAGTTTTAAAAATAAATTTCTGAATTTTTGATCGAATAGCTAATTTGGCGCCTCTTGGCTAATTTGTTCACCTGAGGCAAGTGCATCACATGTCTCACCCTCGTCCCGGCCCTGCTTTAAGGGACACAAATGTATCTTTTGCATTTAAGAAATCTTTCTGCCCTTAAATAAAATTTTTATAGAAGCTGATAGAGCTCTAAAAAAATCCCTGTAGAAGTTTATAAGTAATCCTGTATAGAAATGCTTCTTTATAAAATGGTACAGAAATTTTGTATACTTCCACAGAACAGAACTCTATGCAAATATTGCTTCGCCGAACCGTATAGAAGTTTTAAAAAGCCTTTATAGAGTGATACTCCATGGAAATAGACGAAGCTTTCAAGCTTTACTCAAAGCAAATTTTTGTTTTTCTTATGTTATAATACAGGATATAGAACAGCAAAAATAAACACTTTTTATTCATAACTGCTTTTTTTTAACCATTTTTGAAAGCAAAATTTTTCATTTTCCCCTCTAGTTTAATATTTGCAGCTTTTAAATTTAAGTAAATTTTTGTAATTTTTTTTGCACAGTATTTCATTTACAGTACAAAAACTGAATTATTTACAATCGTGAAATAAATTTAAATCAGCAATTTAATGAAAACATTAAATTGATGCTGATGATTATGAGATTTTATTTCCTGAAATTAATTCTTTTGATTAGTGTTTTTAATTTTAACTAAATTTAACTATTATTTAAACGTATTTTTAGTCCAAAGGGGGGCTTTGTCCCTGAAGGACAACTGTCTTCGTTTTGCGATTTTGCGTCAAATCACTCTGAATATCGTTTCACTTTTCAAATTATTGCCATTAAATATTATCGCCCTGTATTATATTTGAAGAAATTTAATAATGAAGAATCTGAATAAATGTATATATGTTTCTCGCATTGTGATAAAACAATGCTACCCAGAGCCATCAAGTTTTGAATATTGAACGTTTCCACCCGAATATGGGCATCTGAAAACTCAAATTTGAAATTTAGAATTTGTTTTATGATCGATTTCATATTTTGTAAAACTTTAACGAATTTTTGATTAACAAACTCAAGGATTTCAAAGCGAGCAATGGCAACGTTGTACAGAAAAAAACATTTTTATCTCCAGCGCGTGAGAGTGTGTATAGGAAATTCTAAAGTCATGCTCATTTTAAAATTATTTTGCGCTATTGCTATTGAACTGAATTTTATGTATAAAGTGCGAAGAACAAAAGGTAACAATGAAAACGTTAAAAAAAAAACGCTCCTTTAGGCGTAATGTAAAATCTGAACGCATTCAGACTTTTTTTTTGTTGTTTCTATTTTTTTTCCCACAGATTTTATTTTTCCAAATTTCAGAATCAGCAGTGTATGAAAGACATCTGTCATTTGTTTAGAGGAAAATATTTAAACAGCATTTAAAAGCACTTAGATCTGGATTCAAAATATTTAATTAGCAATAGTGAGTTTAACACAGGGGATATATTAATTGCCAAATCACCGTTTTACCCGAGATTACTCTATTTTTTTTCTTCTTCTGTATTCGGTACTTCTAAAATTTTACCAAGTAACTGAGACAAATGAAAACTGGGCGAATGCATCAAAAAACCGGAACAGACCCGGCCAAACAGTAAGCCTACGGATAACCCCATTTTACCGCCAACTGTCTTTTCAACTCACTAAATGGTCGATAGCGCGCCATTTATGACAACCGACCAAAATATTAAACAGAACGAGGAGATGCATGGCAAAATTTCTTAAAGCCCTTCTCGTTTTTCCAACCCCTTTTAATTATTCTTCGTCTGTCATTTCATTTATTAATTTATTATTTTCTTTAATCTTATATATTTTTTCTTATTTCGTAATTACTAAGCGTTCATGCTCGTTTTACACGAAACGGATAATTATTAACCTTCTGTTTTTAACACCAAACGACCGCTTGGCGTTTTATTGCTCTTGTGATGTCAATGATGACGTCAAATTCCGTTTCTGCGCTTGTTTACAATTGGGACCCTTAGGAGCGGTTGACCGGATGGTAGCATATGTGTGGTTAGTTTGGAGTTTTGGAAGAGCATATGTAGATCAAAATATGTATTGAAATTGCGTTCTACTTCTTTCTTGTTTGCTTTTTCTGAGCAGTGGAAAGCTGATTACATTTTAAAAATGGTTAGGTTTCGATTGGAAGACATATGTCTATTGTATATACGTGGAAATTTCAAGATTTTTAATCATGCTTATTTGGTGTCTGAAAATGAAACCCTGCTGGCGAATTTGGGATTCTTGCGTAAGCTCACTTTAAATATTCTTTGTGTTTTGATTTGAATTACGCAAAGCTTGTAAAATTTGGTTCCAGTGTATTATGCATTTGTAAGATCATTGATTGAAAAATATTACATAAATGTTTATTACTACAAATCTTTTGATTTTGAAAATTAACGGTAATCCGTGAGTTTCGTCGCTCCCTTACGAAAATAGATCAGAATAGAATTCTGGAATATAGAATCTTATAGAATTCTGAATTCTAAATGTTTCTTATAGAATTCTGTAAAAAAGTCCTATGGTAAACATTTTTTTAGAATCCTTAAAATTGAGGCACATTTTAAAAAACTACGTGAGAGCTCATTTATAGAATTTTATAAAATGTTAGGTATAACTTCTGTAGAGTTAGTTATGTATAGACCTGTAGAAATACGTATAGATATTCTGTAGAGATTCGTGCTGAGAGTATGCAAATTTGTACAGTTTCTAAACTTTCCACGTATAGAATTTTATGTAATGCGTCACTCATTTCATAAATCAACTAATAGAAAAATCTTGAAAATATCAGATCCAGTTCGTAGAAATAACAACTCTTGAAATTCTTGAAAATATCGGATCAAGTTTGTAGAAAATTGGGCTAAATTTCTAAAGAATTCTAGACAATTCTTGCCTTAATTTTTTAAAAAATGTTATAGAAGCTTTTAAGTATTTAAAAGCATTATAAAATCAGAGAAATTGTCATTTGAGATTAAAAAGAATAAATTAAACTTTCATTTGTAATAGTGAGACGATTTTCACATCAAAAATTTTAATATTGTTTCGATTTAAAAAATCGTCAAATAATAGTTAAATTTACTTATAATTAGGAAACCATTTTTCTTATCAAGAATGCATATAAATGATTAAAAGCTTTTATTCCAGGAACTAAAATTGTAAAATTAACAGCATAAATTTAATCTTTTAATTAATTTTATGACTTAAATTCATTTTACACCTTTACAAGGTATAAGATGTGTATTATATAAGCAATATCGTACGAATAGAATAACTTATGTAGACAGTATTATTGATCCGTCTTAGTGTTGATAAAAAGCGACTCGGTAGAATAGATGCTGACTCTCCCAAAATTACTGAATCAATATTTTAACTCTTCATTTAGAAATGTTGCTGATGTTTAAATGCAAAGTATCACGTAGAAGTTTATTTGCTTTCTTAAGGGGAAAAAAGAGAGCAATTGAAATTTTTTAATTAATTTTATGATTTAAATTCATTTCACACCTTTACAAGATATAAATTGTGTATTATATGAGCAGTACCGTGCGAATTGAATTATAACTTATATTACGTAGATCGTATTACTAATCAGTCTCAGAGTTGAATAAAGTTGTAGAATCGACGGTAGACTTGATGCTGATTCAGGCAAAATTACTGAATCAGTATAATTTTTGATTTAGAAATACTGCTAGTGTTTAAAAAAATACAAGGTATAAATTCACGTACAAATTTATTTGCTTTCTTAAGGAGAAAGTAGAGGGCATTCAACTTAAGTAATGTACAAACGCAATCGGAAATTTCCCTGCGTTCAGAAAATTCCAGGACTTAGAAGAGCTAGCTCAGAGACCTTTTCCCCCTGAAACAAGCAGTGAGGAGTGATGGCGTAGCCAGAATGACACTGAGCGCGGAGATGCAATTCACAACATAGAAATTAGCGTTTTAAATTTGAAGAACCAGCGTTTAAAATAAGCTGTGTGTGAAAGATAGCTATAATTTGGAAGAGACAATATTACTGCAATATGCATTTTACATTGAACATTAAAAAATTTAATAGTACTTACTCAATTTTAAAATAACAGACAAAATGCGCTACTCTTAGCATAAAGTTCCTTTGTTTAATTTGCAGGGATTTTTTTTTTCTTTACATGCCTGTTTATTTCTAATCATTTATTTATCTGCATGTTAACTAAGAGAACTCTTCTACTGCTTCTAACATAACTATAATAACAACTATTTAAAATTAACCAAAAACAACCTTAAATTGGCATAGCTTTAAACATGTATGGTTATATATGGCAAAATTTCTGCTAATCTAAGTTTGAGTTTCAGCCTAATTGTAAATTTTACATTGGCATATTTTTCTTCCGATTGAACATAATAATAGATATTTTTTTAATAATTTTGTAACTAAGGCTTTCATCATATTACATTTAAATAAATACATGTAAGATTGTTATCTTAATTTAAACAAAACAACTTTACTCACAGTACCTAAAACATTATTTATTTTTTCAAAAGTGGAGATTAATGAGATAAGTCTTCTTATGCCAATTACTTTAATATTATACTATTATATTTTGTCTAGAATGCTAAGCTAGACAAAATCGA
>KK115020.1:347404-361169 GCA_000611955.2 Stegodyphus mimosarum | reverse complement strand
TTTAAGCGGCGTATAACTTCACTAGGTGATGGATGGTCATTAAACCTACCAAGCCCTCGAATCTGACTAAAGAGACTTTCAAGTGCATCCTGAGTTAATCTAGATGTTAAAATATATTTAACATCATATGATGATTTTAGATCCTGGTGTAGGCCAAAAAGAGAATTTATTGAAATTATTATTCCTTTTTGGAAAGGCAGCATGTTGGATTTTCCCTGAACTCTTAATCCACCAATAACTTTCTTCATTAATTTCAAAACTTGAATTTGTTTTTCATGATGTTCATTTAATCCAAATGCTGCTAATTTTAAAATTTAATCCAAGTATTTTATCTGAAGGAGGGTATGGCTTGGTACTATTCATAATATCGAAAAAACTGTCGATTAACTCAAAGAAGTCAGATGCTTTTTGATTTCCTGTGAGGTGGAGTATACCTTTCGCGGTAGTTCTTGAAAATAATGTTTTCGCTGGAGCGACTTTCTGTCTCTCGTTTACCTTGACCATTAAATAATTTTGTTTTAGTTTGTGACACAATTTAATTTCTCCTGAATCTCTATTTAAAACCCCTTTAATAATATCAACATTTAAAACAGTTCCATCTTCTAAAATAAATCCTTTATCTAAAAAGTGGTTTCTCAGTAATTTGAGGCAGTGCGCTAAATCTGCAAAAACCCATATTTTTTTCGTTTGCAATACTGGATTTGGAAACTCAGAACTATTGATCGAAATCTGTAACTCTTTCCACAAAGTACTAGATCCTCCTAAATCAGACACTATTGCTTTCACTTCTACTCCAGATGACTGAATATGTCTTATAAGTGAAAAAAGAAGTTCTTGCTTCATTGGAGTATTAAAATAAAAATATATTGGTTGTTTCCACTGCGAAATGAGACCTTTGATTAAAACAAACTGCACCTTTTGAAAAGGACCAAGTATTTGGTCCAGTTTAGAGTCATAACAGAGTTCAGAATCTATATGCATTTCGTCGAAACTGAGAACGCATATTTTTTCTACAGAATTCAAATATTCGCATCTTTCCTTCAATACAGCAAGAACATCACTCTGAATTCCTGGGCTACATGAAAATTTAGCGCACCATCTCTTTAATATGCTAGTGCTAGGTAAAGGAATGCCCATTTTTTCTTTCCAAAAATCGTAGCTTTTAGATGACAGAGCTCTTATGACAATACAACGTGAAATATCTTCACTAGTCCACCTGATTTTTTCCTTCTTTTCTAGCAATGCGTTAATCTGCGTCTTTGTAAAAATATGCTGTAGGCGTTTTTCCAAATTCTCCGATCTGTGATGTTTTTTCCTAAATTTTGCTGTTTGGGATTTTAATTTTTGTATTTCCGATACAAATTTCTTTCTAGATGTCGTCCACCTTTTTTGTCGCTGAGCAAACATTCTAAAATTTTTCTTTTCTCTAGTTTTAAGTATTTTATTACAATTTTCTAAGAATATAATTTTGTTCTTCAAATTATCAATGCATTCTTGTTTATCTTTACAATTAGGGCATTCAGAGATATTGTCACTTACGGCATTGTCGTTTGTAAGTTTTATTTCAAAATCATTCACATTTGATTTATTATTGTCAGCTTTAATTTCGTTCTCGGCCTCAAAATAAATTTTCTTTGGACTTAACTCGTGTAGTCTTTCAAAAGCACTCTGCATTAGTTTTCTTTTCAAATGTCTCCGATTTCTTGGTGTTATTTCGTTTACATCACACGATAAATTTACTTTCGGCACAGCATTGCATTTCAACAGTTTCCTTTGTGGCAATCCAAGCAAGCGATTTCTCATATCATCTTCATAATCACTGCACAGAAAATGTTCGCTGCAAATTCTTGCGTTTTTCACATTAATAAAATCTTGTCTTCGACATTTATGTATCCATTCTTTCGTCAAAATCAAATTGTCCTTTGGGAAAGCATGAAATACAATATCTCTTCCTTTCGTATTTCTATAAGTGTTACGGCACGTTGCTACAGCACAAGAAGCCATATTACATAAAGGATACTTTAAATGCAGAATTTAAAAGGAAAACTGATTAAAACTATATATATACATATATATACACGAATTATTTTAAATATTTGCATTATTAGAAAACAAATATGTATGATTAAAATTAATTTGAGATATGCAACCTCCAGAAAATCGTCTCGCAAACTGAATGAAACTACAGTTTTAAAGGCGCGAAATCAGAGCAGGTGCATAACAGTGACGTCAGATTACTACCAGTTAACCCCCTCCATGAGGCTCGCGTCGGCGAGGAGTCGAACAAAGGAATGACCTAGCCCTTTCTATTTATCCCTGAGCAAATTCATTGGTAACTTGTTATTACAGGAATTTGGTTTTCCACGTTTTTGTTTGGACAGAAGTTACAGATATCTCACAATACGTAAATTTATTATTTTGCAATCACAAAATATTTGTAAGCGGAAGAAATTTGTTTTCTTGTAGCTCACTGCTCACAAACTTTTGAGCTGCAATTTGTAAGGTCATTGATAAGATCATTTTGAAATATATTTATTTATTTACTTTTCTTCTTTCATTGAATTTATCAATTTTGTATAACCTTATCAATTTGTGGAACCAGTATATCGATAAAAACGATAATAATTATCGATAAATGGTACATGTTGCTCTTTTCATCAGTTGATTTACAGATTTATTTATTTATTTGTTGCCACTTCTTTGTAAAGTTTCGCTTATATTTTCATTTGCTTCGTTAACAGAAGATCTTCCTTTGATCGATCATATATGAAAAGCTTTAAACCTATTCTAAAACTACTGTCAGTGTTAAATTTCTAAAATTAGAATGGTGGAACTGTACGAAAAGCCGACAGAATTGGCGAATTAAAATAAATGAATAAAATTATAATAACTAAAGGAGAAATATAATTAATTATTAAAATAAAATATAATGCAAAAAGTTGAAAATTTTAAGAAATTAAGTTAAATTAATGATAAGAAAATACATATTAAATTATCATAAAAAACTCAATAAAAATGAGAAAATTAAGGATCAATTAAATGAGTCATGAAAATTAAGTGAAATAATAAAGCAAATAAAAGAGGGTAAATCAATGGAAACAAAACAAGATATCTGCGAAGTAAGGAAGTTAAGTATTTTAACCAGTATTCTTCGCATTCATATAAAATATCATTTTTACTTTGGCATCTAACTCACTTGAAGCCATTCTGACCATTTTGACCATAAAAGTTAGTTTTCCTGGTACGATCATTTTAGGTATCATGGATTTTCTTGCTCGGATATCCCAGATTACCCATTTTGCTTTCCCCGATGTTTCGTCTTACAAGCGTTGTTCTCAACATCCAGACAATATGAAAAAGAGCAAACCAAATCGCAAGAAAGTAAATCATCAGAAATCTCAAAATTTTACTCTAAATCGAAATGAATTTCCAACATTACCAGGATATAAAACAGATGAAGTTTCCAAAGTTAACTCTGCGTGGAAAAAACGAAAAGAAAAGAAACCTCATCCACAAAATCCTAATTTTTTCATTCGATGAAAATGCAGCTACAGAAAGCCAGAGAATTATTTACTAAATTTAAGCAGTCAAAATGCATAATTCAAAAAATAGAAGTAGTCATAGAAGCCTTAGTACTTTTCAAACCTCGATTATGAATTTTAACACGCAGCAGAATATTAATACTATAATTGCAGCTAACGCCAGCTTTCTAAAAGTCTCTTTCTTTAATGTTAATTAAAACACAAATACGTGAAATTGAAACGTATTGTAGAGGTATTTCTTCTTTTGAGTGGCTTTTAATTATCTAAAACTTCTAAAAAAATATATATTAATCTATCAAAATGTATGGCTTAGCACTAATAATTTGAAAAACTTAAACTTTTAATCCTTCCTGTTCATTAATTAAACTTATAGCCGGCTTAATTTAACTTTTCCATCTGCCCTCACATTATTAGACCTGCCCCCTAAATTAGTATGGAACTGAAAAGAGCCTAGCCCTCTCCCTAGCACGCTGCAGATCTCACCTTACCCGATAAGACTCCTTCTCCGCAGCCAAAAGCAGAATTGCAAGCTCCTCGCTACTCCCTGACTGCTGAGCAAGTTCCGGGTCTTCACCACTTCAACTTTTTCAGGACTTAATAGTTGCCGTGAACTCAGTAATTGCTCTCTGAACTCTGGCATTACTTCTGAATATGTCAAAACTGCTTTTTCTTCACGCCTCAATTGCTTACTGAATTACTATTTTCTGCGAACTTGTACAACGCTATTTTCAACGTTCGAAAAAAGATACTATACTGGGATAGGGTTACGCCCAGAAACCCACTGCAACTGAACGTTAGTTCACCGAGGAATCTACTGAGATAAACATCAAATAGACGTAATGCTTCTAAACGAGACCTACTTAAGACACTGTGATAAACTTAAGTTCCATGGAAGAAAAGACTATAAGAAAATACAAGACTCATAACTGAGGCGGAGGGACCGCCATCATAGTTAAAAATCATATTAAACACTCTATTTTTCATTTACATGCTACAACTTTCATTGAAATAACAGCAGTTCTGATTTATAGTATGACGAACGAGGCCTATTTATTCATTGCAGTCGTTCTCCCACCTAACAGAACTCTTATCACTCAAGACTTACATTTGGTTAACATCTACTAATTAATTATCCCACAATATTTGCCGGGAACTTGAGCTCATCATTCGTAGAATTCAAGAAATGAAAACGATAATGGTAGAATACTTAGCAATATCTAATCAATAGTGAAGTTAGATTAGTAGCCGCAGACAGACCTATCCGTGTACACATGAACAGACAAAGTGACATTCTGGACATTGTAGGAAGATAGTAGCGAGACTGCTTCGTATACCGAGAACAAAGGTAGAAGCATTTGTGGTCACTGAGGTTTGGCGATTGGGTTCAGGCGTCGCTAGTCACTCTTTAAGTGAGTAGCACAGTTATACAGTGTGGAAGCTGACCAAAAGAACGGTTTCAAATCTCGAAAGTTTGAGTTCAGGTTCCGAATTAGTGTGCAACTCATATGATATGAATTATTCTAGAAATGCCGCAGTCCAGAAATAGTTATTACTATTTTCAGAATACAGAGGGGGAATACCTAAATAAAAAGTGAGGAATTAAGGGGCTATTGCTAATTTAAATTATAATTGTGATTTACGTACTTTTAGCTTACATATTCGAGGAACTAAGGGGTTATTGCTAATTAAAATTATAACTTTGATCTACATATTTTTATCTTAGCTAGTCTGTGATGATGTAAATTTTGAAGGTGAAATCAATTCACTGTTTAATCATACCGAGAAGACTGTTGCTTAGATGACGAATGGTGCGAAAATTACAACTGGCTAGATAGGTAAAACATCATTTTTATTTTGCACAGGGATAATTATGCAGAATACATTTTTACTTAAAATTACAAACGCGCCCCACAATTTCCATATACGCAGTTTACAATCCAGATAAAGAAAGAAGTCGAAGAGAAAACGTGGCTTATTCAAGCAGCAGCAGGCAAGAAAAAGGGATACGTACGCACTATATGTAAAAGGCCTTACTATTTATAGAACATAGAGGGGGAATTTAGGGGCTATTGCTTTGATTTATATATTTTTTATCGTACATATTCCCTGCTCCTTTCAAGGAGAAAAGGCTTTGCAACAGAGAAGCCTTTTTAGAGAATAAAACGCTAAAACATTAGCAGATGAAGAGAAACACAATTTGAAAAAATACGAATTGTAAAATTTGGTCCAAAATAACTATTTAAGTAATTGAAAAATCTAAATTTTGATAATACTTTAGAGTCCTGTTAAAATTTTCAGTCCCAAATCTTTGAGTTTTAGAGTTCACTTAATCACATTTTTTCAGGGAAATCCTTACAAAACATTTCATAGAATATCAGAGTTATGAAAATTTTATGCACCCATTACTTATTTAAAATAATAACAACAAATTTCAAAATTTCATTACATAACTAATTTTCATTATTATCACTTATATTTTAACATTGTAAATTTTATAAGAGTATTATTGAAATTATGATTTTTAATGTTATTATTATATTTATAATTTTCTTATTTTACGCAAAACTGAAAGACTTCACAGTTTTCTCCAAATATAATCGTATCCATCTTATTGGGCAAATCCGCTTAAACTGACTGATGTATTAATTCCTCAGTGTTTAAAGAATGCTCTGAGAGTTACTTATAAAGGCCTTCGTTCGTTGCCTTTGTGAACTGCATTAAAACTTCCATTATGCATAAAAAAAATTAAAACCACACATCATTATATACAAAAAAGTAAAAACAAAATATTTACATATGAAAAAATTATTATATGGAAACCTTAAGAAAAGTTTATATTGTATGCGAAGGGTAAAAGGAACAATTTTACAGAGGTTAAGAGGCCTATCTTTCTGAACCAGTAGTCTCTCAACATACAGTATACTTTACATTCAGTTGTTCATTACATAACTATAACCGTCATCTACCACAACTTGAAATTACGTTTTTCTTACCCAATTTACTTTGTAATTACATTATGCACATCAAATATCATTACAATCATTCAATTTTTAATTTATTAAAATTTTTAATATTCATTATGATAATGCTGAGAATTACACTATTTATATTTTCTATACTGCTACTCAAAACGCATTTTTGATCATCTTTAAAATTATTTAATTTTCGTGCTATGTTTACTTCATTCTCAGAATAATTACAAAATTAACATTAATTTAAACATTTTAAAAAGAATTAAAAACATGATGATTAATCATATTACAATTTAATAAGCTTTCCGAAAAAAATATTAAAATTCCTTATTCAAAAATAGTTATTTAAATTTATATTTCGTATACCATAAAATCTGCATTTTCATTTTCAAAAGCGCTGTATAATTTAAATTCAGTATGATGAAAATTGCCAATCTGCAATTCAATTACAATACAAAATATTCTTAACTGCTCTACTAGATGAATAAATTACTTCAAAGATATGAAACAGTTTAGCATATACCATTACCGAGGTAACAAGATTGAATGTATGTGCATTTTGTGACTCCAAAATCATTTAAAGAAAATCCTATTATTTTTTTTAAATTAATACGTTTTTCCGAAATTCCTAATACAATTTTAATTTAAATCGAAGCCGTCATACTAAGCTAAAAACTCAAAGCAATCAATTTTGTAATAAAAAAGCACAGTTTATTCCATCGATGATATCTCTCTTAATTTATGAGTAAAACTGAGTTAGATGAAAAAACATCTAGTCCTTGAAATCATTTTATTAGTATAAACATTCGGGTCAAATTTTTAAGCATTAGTATACCGCACTAAAAACGATAGTAGATTTTTTTTTCTATTTCTAGATATTGGCACTGAGTTTCTAATGTAAGAGAGGATTTTATAGATTGTTAAAATATTATTGCGAGGACAAAATGTTTATGACGGCGAAACGTTAAACAGAATAGCTTGAGTGTAGAATTTATTGGCTAATCACATTATTAATTTAGAAGTCAAACAACAAAAATCAGCGTTACATTTTCAAATTTTCACAGGACTAGTTTCGATGGTTTTACGGAACCATCAACCTCAGCTGCAAAAGCGCAAATGAACGAGATAAGATATAATGATTAGATAAGAAAGCCTGGACAGGAGACAAGCTACTGGCACCACCTGTTGATGAAAACAGAACTAAAACATAATTTCTTTAAAGGCTGAAGGCAAAGATGGATTGGAATTAGGGTCGTTAACTAGAACAGAAAGATTTTTTTGAATGTGAAATGCCTCTAGAATATCCAGTTCACCAATGGAAGATGTTTTTAATAGTTTTGGCAGCAGAAAAATTGAAAGTGTGATTTTCGAACAAACGATGTTGGGCAACAGAAGACTTCTGTGTTTCTTTTTTTCTAACATATGTCTCATGTTCCTCAACGCGAAATTTTAAGGCTGTCTTAGTTTTTCCAATGTAAATTAAACCACACTGGCAAGGAATCCTGTAAATACCCCAGGAATTCATATCCGGAATG
The DNA here is from genome assembly GCA_000611955.2 of Stegodyphus mimosarum. Classification (NCBI taxonomy): domain Eukaryota; kingdom Metazoa; phylum Arthropoda; class Arachnida; order Araneae; family Eresidae; genus Stegodyphus; species Stegodyphus mimosarum. Next base: position 353,120 of record KK115020.1, on the reverse strand, counting down.
GGGTCCTTGAGTATGAAACTCGGGAGTTTTATTGATGGGAGAATAAACGACCCGAAAGTTAAATTTCTGTAAAATACGTGCACCTTATAGCTAATTGATGGAAAGAAGGGAATGACAACAGAATTTTTCTAATCTCCTAAAACAAGAGTCTGCCTTTTGGTGTGTTGAGATGAGAATTTTTTAACTGATTAATAATGTTGGGTGAAAAGCCCCTGTCAATAGCTATAGTTTTAAATAATTTAGTTCTTCATCGAGGGATAGTTTGGAGGAGCAAACTTGAAGAACATAAAAAACATAGAAATGAAATGAAGCTAACTTTTGTTAAGTCGGACGACATGATTTGAAGTGTGATGGAAGGCAAAACCATTGATGAACCTTCATCGGTTTTTCATTGCAGTTGAATCTGTAATGAAAAACGGAAATTTTGAGGTAGTACAGTTCAGAAATGCGGATCCACGATGAATAGGAAATACGTTAAAGGCAGATAAAATCTTTTATTTTATTTCAGCAAACATGTTGCGGCCACAAACAACTTGGCACATTATTTGTGCCTATTTCAAGAGGTTTACATTTTTAATAACTTTGCGGTACGAAGAAAGCAGCAGACCAGCAAGGCCGAAGTGAACTGAGCAAGTGCGTTATGTCAGTACCTCCTACATGTAGGGGGTACTGGTTATGTTCAGTATGAAATCTTAATTCAGACTAAGTTAGTTTTGGTTGTCAATGCATTTTGATTGGATAATCAGTACTGCTGTAAAATTATTATTGGCTGTTTTATTTACATTTGCATCATCAGAATTATGTAAGAGTGATATGACGTGTATTAGTCTCGAAATGACGCGGTGCAACTAGAGGTTCTATTTTTAGAATATAGAAGTTAAATTAATTTACGTTGCTAATTTAAATTTTATGTTTTACATATTCTATTTTTCTTGCAGGTATATATATATATTATACATATACCTGCAAGAAAAATGTTCTGGAAAGTTCAAGAAAGAAGACTAAATATTCAAAAGGAGTGAATAATCTGCTTTTTAAGTCTTCAGAATCCTAATTTGTAAGCGAGAATTTTACTCCTTTGAAAACGGAACACCTTTCTCGCCATTCCCTTAGCGTAAGAAAAAAATGCATCCTTCAGTTTTTATATGAAAATTTCCCACCTTTGGCTTTGACCTGTTTATGTTTTACCTGCCAGGCAAGAGGGAAAATACTGTTTTCCTCTTTGGAAAGGCGAAGTTGTGGATATGTTGTCGATATCAAAAAACAAGATGCTTCTATAAGCTTTTCCTGTTGTGATCCTTTTATCACGAATTTTTTAAAAAATCGTATTATCTGTTTCAAGTTTTAAAGACATTGATGAGAGTTTGCATTTACAGAAATGGCATTTCAGCAACCAAACAAAAGTTTAAACTTTGTTATTAGAATTTGAATTCCGGAGTTCGATCCCAGGGCTGGGCAATGTTGACTCAGCGTTTCATCCCTTAATGAATAAAATCGATGAAATGAGTACGAAGTTCGCTTGGGGACTAAACACCGGGGTCCTGCGACAAGCTGACCACTTGTTCAGGGCATATGCTGATGCACTTCGAGGTCCAAAGGTCAAGAAGCAGAAAAAGGACATTGCAGGCCGTGGCCCACTAGGGCTGTTGCGCCACTGAGTTTAGTTTAGACTAACTCAACAACCTACTCATCATTATACTTAAACTAACGGCTAAAAACGGCTCATCAGCGACTTAGCATGACAGCAAGAACAAACTAGTAACTTGCTCTGGCTAGCGAAGTCACGCTGGGAATAGACTTTCCAAATTCCAAGTGCCGCTGATATGCCGCGATTAACATGAGTTTCGCTTGTCGTTTACCAGCTGTTTTAGTATAGATGCTTCTAGTAGCGTTTCAGATGGGGTAATGCCTGACGTGTGAGTCAGAGTTTAGCTTAGGAGGTGGAGAAGGTAGTAATCTGCATGCATTACAAGATTCGTCCGTTTAAATACTCATTTCACCTGACTTTAAATTTGCATCCTGGCGAGGAAATGCGAGGAAAAAATGACGGTCTCAAGAAAGGTACCAAACTTAAAATAATTTATGTAAAATAAGGGAAACCCTACAAATCTCAAAGTATAGAATTTAAACCGAAATTTATGGAAATTTAGAAATGATGACAAAATGGTTGGCTCTGTATTGCAAAAAATTTTTCTTAAGTCTGATGTGTGGTCACCTCTGACAGAAATAGACTCTGACAGACACCCCACATCTTGATTTCATAGAATCTACTGAACTGTTGATCAAATGTTGTGGTATTGTTCGCTACACTTCTGAAAGTGGTTATAGATTTTTGAACGCCTAGGGAAGCATTTGGCACAGTGCAATTCGACTGCCAAAGGCATCCCATCCATATTGCAATTTAATTCCAGTGTGATGAGTAAGCCGGACAATGTATTCGAGCGATATTTTCTGTTTTCGAGCATTCTCACACCACACGACCCCTAAACAGCCTCATATGGATTTCCATTACCTGATCCACATATCTGTAGCTAGTTACAGAATCCATCGCAGGTACGCAGCTTAGTGCGACCATTTCTGAAGATTTAATCCGAAAGCCTAAAAACGCTTCCGTGGAAACGGAATTGCTCGCTGTCTGCAGATCAAAACACTTCGATAACCACATAAACATTTTAATCATTATCATTATTTTCGTTTACTTAAATCTAACTTTGGTTGAAGAAAATGTCTCTTCTTCTTTAAAATTTGAATTGTCGATGATTACATATTTTTCTTTTTTGGCTTTTTTTCTTTACATTTTTCTTTATAGCAACGAATATATTTATATAACGAATATATTTATTTTTATTTATACACTCACGTTTGTGAAAATTGCAACACCAAGAAGGAATCGTCATAATTGAATGCAATTTAATACACAGTTGAGTGGTAGTGGTACAAATAAATGATTAAATGTTCAAAGCAAACAAACAAGAACAAGAGATCAGAATCAGTATTTTGTGTGGCCACCACGCGCCGCAATAAGTGCTGCTACACGACGTGGCATGGAGTCAAACAAAGTTTGAATGTCTGACTGAGGAAGAGCATTCCATATCGTTTGTACGCGTACCCAAAGTTCGTCTGCAGAAGCAACAGGACGAGGATCACGAGCAAGACGCCGACCAATGACATCCCACACATGTTCAATTGGCGACATATCCGGGGAACACGCAGGCCAAGGAAGAAGCTGTACCTGCTGCGCTGCAAAGAAGGATTTAACAATCCGAGCAGTATGAGGGCGGGCATTGTCCTGTTGAAATACAGCGCCTGGCAAGCTTTGAAGGAAGGGAACAGCTTCGGGCTGTAGAACTTCACGGATATACCGGTTGCTGTTCAGATTGCCCACAATTCGTAGCAATTGAGATCGTCTATGATATGCTATGGCGCCCCAGACCATAACTCCGGGTGTTCGTCCACTGTGGCGTTCGATAATGCACTCCGGAAGGTGGCGTTCACCGGCATAGCGTCTGACACGAATGCGGCCATCATGGTACCACAAATTAAAGCGGGATTCGTCAGAAAACACGACATGCTGCCAATCAGCACGCCAGTCTCTATGCTGATTGGCCCATTGTAGCCGCAGGCGGCGATGGTCGTGCGTTAGGGGGATCCTGTATAAAGGAGTCCGTGCGCGCAGTCCACACTGCAGCAGACGTCTACGAATTGATGAAGCACACAATGAAACACCTGTAGCTATTGACCACAGTGCTGCCAATTGTCTAGAGGAAGCTGTACGGTCCGTCCGCGCCATGCGGACCAGGTGTCTATCATCGCGAGCTGACGTCACATTTCGGGGTCCACTCCCGGATTTCCGAGTTGTCCGACACTCGTCCGTCCACTGCTTCCAAACGCGCATCACTGTGCTGCTGTTACGCTGCACACGAGAGGCTACTGCACGATACGACAATCCAGCTTCACGAAGGCCGATGATTCTCCCTCGTTCAAACTCTGTAAGTTGTTCAAATCTCGCTCTCTTTCGTCGACGAGGCATAAGTACAGATTGAGTTAACGTTTACCACTAGCAGATAACCACCGATAACCATACACGCCTCGCTACAGCCGTCTATTTATTCGGATCCATCAGCCGTTCAGAGGGCGCTGCTCAGCATACGCATGCGCTACGGATTTGCAATTCTACTCATTTGCATATCATGCGCTACTTTGCATTTCCTGAAAATTTCAGCTCACTCGCGTAAGTCCTTCATGGTGTTGCAATTTTCACAAACGTGAGTGTAGTTAAGAATTGCACCGTTTATCATTCGATGGATAAATGTAAGGCATATTCAGTATTACGATCAACCTCCATAATATGCTGTGACAATGTTTCAATCATTCCAATTATTTTTATGTTTGTTTAACTGTTAATTGTTGTGTAGGCGCTTAAACAACGTGGTCGTTGTCTACATTATCTTCCTTTTTTCAAAAACACATTGCTCATCTGTGTTAATAAGTTTTTAATTATCCAGTTCTAGTTCATTAAGTATTCGGTATGATGTACTTAGTTACACTGATGGAATCTCACTTAAACCAAGTTACTGTTCTGTTAATTGATTTAATTTCAAGAATTTAACTCTTCCTTATACTGCAAATATTTCAAAATATAGTTATTTGTCACCAGCATTTTTTATTTAGTTGTGAAATACAATTAGTTTAATTGCTGCATTTTATGGTATGCTATTTTTTCTGTTATACTCTTTCTTAAGGGGAGTGCTGTCTTCTTTCCAAAAGAATGAAGAAAGTATTGTGTCATAACAAACAGTAGTGAAATATATTGTTGACTAGCAAACAAAAACTGCTGAAAAAGGGAATTATAGTTTTAAATATATTCTGGAAATTAAAGATACTAATCCTTCCTTTCACCATGTGCGTGTATAAAGTATATTCTCAATCCTTTTTTCATGACTTCGTAATGTAATGGTAGCACATTCGGCGCGTATTCGAAAGGTCCAGGTTCGAGTTCCGGTGAAGGCATTGCTCATTTTTCATGTCTACTGCTTAAAAAAAGACCTAATGTCTCTACAGTGGCGCCTGAACTAAAAGGTGGTGGATGATGAATCTTCACCACCAGGACTTAGCGACTCGGTCATCTAATCTCCAGTCGTTCTGTAAAGGGGGTAGTATGTAAGGTATTTTCTCCCTCCTTTCTGCTTGCCTTCATGGTGTAACGGTAGCACACTTAGCGCGTATTCGAGAGGTCCAGGTTCGAGCCTCGGTTAGGTCACTGCTTCCTGTCTCCAGCATCAAAATAGCCTAATGACTCCTCAGATGAAAGAACTGCGAAAGATCTTAAATCATCTTATTTTCATTTTCTCATCTTCATTGCATTATTATGCAATATTAAAAACAAACATCTTTATTTGTTATATTCGAATTATATTTAAAACACGATGAAATATTTCAGATGATCTATGAATGCACCTTCATGCAGATTACGTGTTCAATTCATAAAAAGTTAAACAAATCTGCTTTTATGCTAAGAAATATTCTTTAGAGATAGAAGCGAAATCGTATACAAATTTATACAAATGAAAAGCACATTTTTTTGTAAGTAAAGCATTCCGTGACACTTTTAAGTGCATTTTTATAGTACGTTCTGTATACACTAAAGTGCCACTAAATTAGGGATAGCAAGTCAGTAACGAACTGCGCTTTCTCTGGCCTTAATTTGGCCTGCTAC
>KK115020.1:322644-341685 GCA_000611955.2 Stegodyphus mimosarum | reverse complement strand
GGACTCTTGAAAAAACATTTTTACAGTTGCATTGCTAATTGTCAGAGACAAACTTTAAAGATTAAACAAAGCAATCAATCAAACACGTGAAAGCACCAGTCACTGCCGCTGAAAATTATTTGCGCGTGCTGTATGATCTGAGAATTTCCAGATGCCAACTTCTATTTAAACCTAAATAAATTGTTTTTATTTCTTTATTTATTATAAATTAATTTTAGTTAGATACGATATTTTAACCTATAAGCGTTTACAATATATTAAAAAATTTTACAGTGACAGAAATTGGCATATGAAAAATGATCGAGTAGAAAAAATTTTGCAAAATCGCCTACACAAAAAATTTAGTTGCACAGATTTGTCAAAAGTAGCAAATTTGCGAAAAATCGCGCGATCTGGCAACTGATTAAGGTTTTTGCCGAAATATGTCTCGCCTATACATTATAGTTGAGATGAAAATGTATCATTTAAACTTATCTTCCCTATAGCTTTTCGCCAAAGAATTGGTTTTCGCATTAAGTCAGCCAGTGAGATAATGCAAAAGCCAAATTTAAGAGAGAAATTTCTTTCGACGTCAACGAAAGATGAAAAATACAATATTTATTTTACCAATTTATCATAGCCTCGGGGCATGTACCTGCCTATTCTTTAGCGAAAATACTGAGTATTTGCTTGTTTTGGTGTTCAAGTCACCCAATACCCATTTGAATACACAAGATTTAGATTATTTCGTAAATATCCCTCACCATTATTGCAGGTGATTTAAGCTGCAGATATGGGAACAGAAATTTACCAAGGAACAACGATGACGGCCCCATAATTCTTAATAAATACCTGGCAGTAAATAGCATTAGTTATCTTCACTTCAAACGAACCTGCTGATTATCCTGTGTGTACTCATTATGTCCCTGATGTTTTAGACACAGTCATCACTTCAAATTTACCTTAAGTCCCATTTCCGTACGTGGATGACGACTAAATTCTCATCAACTGCCAGTTCGGTTCACTCTGCATGGCCTACGACATGGATCGCCGCAAAGTCAGTAATCACATAAACTGGAATGATTTCGTTGCATCACGATCAAAATTCTGTTAATGTTAATACTTTTCACATCAGTAACACAGATATAAATCATTTCATTAAACATAAAACTTGTGAACACTTTTAACTACGCAAAATTTGCCAGTAATAAAGATAGTTTACTCTTCCTGTCCATATTCTTCAAAACATTCAAGCAGAAAAACTGCTTTGGGAAAATTTTCGCAGCGCACGTAGGATCCCCTTGATAAGAACAATTTTTAATCAAAATAATGGAGAACTGAAAAAGGTCTCTCAAAGAATACAGTGATCTTTTTTAAAGTGACAGTGTTTGGAGCGCCCTGTAGCGCGATCTAATAGCCGAAATGGCACCAAACTTGGTACTTAGACTAATCAAGACATGGGAAAAAGGATTCCGTGAAAAAACATTTTAGTTCCAAAAATCGCCGCTAGGGCATTTTGTGGCGCTGCTGTAGCTACAATAACGAGAATTATCATAAAACACGGGTATCAAAGAAAAATGCAAATGTTGTGTGATGATAGCGCCAGTAATAGGGGCTATAAACGCAAGTGGTAGACAGCTCCGACAAATAATTTCAGCTGAAGTAAATGAGCTCCAATGGACAGGCTTCTCACGTTACGGGAACGTGCGTTACTTGTGAAGCTGTATTATGTTAATCAATGTAATGCATCCGCAGCTCTTCGGGAATTTCGAACCAGAAAAAAATTACGAAAGGGGCCTTTATCGCAGAATGGTCTTAAGAAAATGATTAAGAAGTTCGAGGAAACGGGGTCACTGACCATTCGCGCTGGGAGAGGACGTAAACCAGTATCAGAAGATGTAATAACTGATGTGGCAACTGCAATTGTCGAAGGATCGCAGAGAACCATTGCTGATACTAGCAGCGCCCGGGGTGTAGCTCGACAATTGGATATGAATTATTCCACGGTATGGAGAGTTTTGCGGCGCGTTATTGGGTTTTACTCCTACAAATCAGCCGCTTGCACGAACTGAAATCAAGTGATTATGATAAGCGAGTGACATTCACGCTATTGTTTCTTGCCAGGGTAGAAATTGATGATGCTTTCCCGTGGCACATTCTGTGGGGAGATGAGTGCCATTTTTATCTCAGTGGGTCCGTGAACACACAAAATAGCAGAATTTGGGCTTCTAAGCAGCCCCACACCGTGCACGAAATCCCATTAAATGCCCCAAAAGTCACTGTTTGGTGTGGTTTCACAGCCGAATTCGTTATGGGGCCGTTCCTTTTTGAAACCATCACTCCGACAGGACCACAAACGTGCACCATAAATGCAGAAAGGTACCACGAAATGCTGCAGACGTTTGTCATTCCACAACTTCAGCAAAGAAATCGTCTCCAACAGACAAATCTTTATGCAGGATGGTGCTCCGCCACACATCAGTAATAAAGTAAAGCAGCTGTTGCGCCAAAACTTCACTGATGATTGAGTCATAAGTCGCAGTTTTCCAGTTTCATGGCCGCCTCGTTCCCCTGACCTCATGCCATGCGATTTTTGGCTCTGGGGTTATTTGAAATCTCAAGTTTATGTTGGTTGAGTATCAAATTTGTCTATTCTAAAGGACAGCATAACAAAGACAGTGCGGAATATTTTTCGTGATATGTTACATACGGCTGTGGAGAACGTTGTGCACAGAATGCACGGTGTTATTTCTGAGAACGGTGCTCACATTGAATGTTGTCTAATTCCTCACCGGGGAAGTTAATGTACGGCGATTTTTGGAACTAAAATTTTTTTTCACGGAATCCTTTTTCCCATGTCTTGATTAGTCTGAATACCAGTGCCATTTCGGCTATTAGATCGCGCTACAGGGAGCTCCAAACACTGTCACTTTAAAAAAAGATCACCCTGTACATTCAAGAAAATCGGCACAATTTCTTCTTAGACAGTTTATCTCACACTGACCACTCTGAGTGGAAAATATCAAAGTCTTTCAAAAGTAATTTTAGTACCATTGGACCAATATCTAAAAATAATACAAAAATTTATAATCGTGAGGATATAGCTAACACCGTCGTCGACACCTATGAAGAGCAATTTACTGATAACAAAATCTTGTATCCAAATAGCATCAGTTTTATTAATTATGTTAATGATTTTATCCGCAGCAATAATCCATCCAGCAATGAACCCAAAAAAGTAACTTACGCACTCAACCCTAAGGAGGCTTCAGGGTATGGCTAAATTGACAAAGGCATTTGCTTCTTACTAACATCATGAATATGCAGGTAATGCATTTTCCCGTAACCCTGGAAATATGCTCTGATAATTGTTATTTAAAACGTGGTAAAGATGGGGTAGAAGCTGAAAATTTACTGACCAATCAGTCTTCTACCCTCAGCTGCAAATATTTTTCAGAGAATTATCATTAAAAGGATGCATCATTTCATCTGAGAACATAACATATTTCCTAATCACTGATCATCAATTTGGTTTCCAAAGGTTTCTCTACCACCCAACAGTTCACAAGATTAATTGAATATATCGGCAATGCTTTTAATATAAATTAAACGGTTGCAGGTATCTTCATAGGTACAGAAAAGGCTTTTGATAAGGTATGGCGCTATGGCCTCCTTATCAAAATGATGGAGCTAAGTTTCCTGCAGCAGATCATTGTCCTCGTTGCAAATTACCTGCAAAACAGAATATTTCAAGTTCGCATCAAAGAGGAGATGTCTAGTCTTAGGAAAATACATTCTGGTGTGCTTCAGGGTAGTACTCTCGCACCATTAGTATTCAATATTTTATAACTGCGATACGCCGAAAAAATGAGAATATGGTATTAGATATTAACATAAAATGAGAATTCGGTATTAGTATTAGTCATCTTCTCTGACAGTCAGTTAACCCGCAACGGGATAATAAAATGCTTCAAGAAGCAATTTATTGACAACCCTTGTTTCGATGCTAGGAAACTCAAAATTAATGCAGAAAAGTCTTCAGTTATCTACTTTAGGGAACTTTCTCTTTGACAAAACATGGCAGAAATTAAAATGAACTGATGTGTCCATGCCACGTGTCACGAAAATTAAGTGCTTGGTAGTTTATCTCGAGGAAAGACTTACTTTCAAATTTCATTTAAATTTTATACAACATAAAGCTGATAAAGTCCTTCTGAGCATTTATGGCTCATAAGGGCTTTGTGAGCATTTATGGCTCTTTTGAGCCATTTATCACATTATCGATAGAAACTTTAAATACTAAAAGGATTTTATATTTTCAGGCAATTCGGTCCATCATGCTTTATATGCAGTTCTGGCATCGGCGGCCGCAGCAAGATCTATTCGAAATATTCTTCAGCGAATGCAAAACAAATGCCCTAGAATTATCCTGAATGCATCGTGATTTACTGGAAACACAGTCATTCACCATGTCTCAAAATCAGACCGATCGATACTGAAATTCTTCCAACTGCTTAAAAATTTTATCATAACTGCGGTAGCCACTCTCGCGAAATCTTGAGAAATATTGGCAATTACAATTAGAAATTACTGTGAAAAAACCACATAAAAGGCTAAGAAAAATTCATCATAATGTTGGGCGTGACTTCATTTTTTTTTATTCTCTTCCGCCGTTGCCAACTTTTTGTCAGCGGACTTAGTGGTGTTCGCATAATTTTTTGACAGTGGTCTTGCATGTGTTTTATTCTAGACGAAGATTTGTTATCAGTAGATTACTGACGCAATTTATAGGAACTTTGCCTCCATTCCGAACCTAGAAAAATTTTATAGAACATGTAAATATTTTGTTATTATTTTATTTTATTTGTTATTATTTGTATTTCAAACTTTAGTTTTGTGTCCACAATGTAGCTGCAATACAAGCAAATGCTCGGTATTATTTACGTATATAACTGCTTATCGTGCAGTTCAAAGAAGAAATCAACCAGCAGCAGATGGCGCCACATGAGCCTTAAACATTTTCAACTTTACAATTTTTCTTTTCAGGAACTCTTGTTTAATTAAGCACCAGGGCCATCCGTTTCGACCGGAATGCACGAAATTATTTTTGATTGTCCCGGGGGACATGAGATTTATGGAAGTAAAGGCTTAATATTAAGCCGAAAACTTCTACTCTGAAGATGACCGACCTCCGTGCTGATGTCAACGTTCTTTACTTGTAAATCTGAGCATAGATACGATGCGTCACTGTCTCAAACATCGAAAAGAGAACTGTTTGACCTTGAAAGAGTATAATCTTATCTCTGACCTTGCAAATACCCAAATGGATGAATTGGAGAAAACTGGAAGAAATGAATAATGATACACCTGGTGTAGGGCTTTTAAAGAAAATAACTTTATTATTAATAATAGTTTCAATTTAAGTTAATCTTTTATTCTTTCTACAATAAAATGGAAATTAATTTGCTCCAAAAATCCAGTAAAATGTAAAATGATGGTAAAATACTCAGTCATTCCTTGATATGTTATGTCATTGAATTTTTGCCTCCCCAATATTTAATCATTTTAAAGCATCATCCCAATCATATTTCTTTTAACAAATATTTTTTTCAATTTCCATATTTAAATATTTGTTTTAAGAATATTTTAGCGTTTCAAACACACTCCAATTTATACAATATTTTGTTTTATTTTTTTCCCTCCATGAGTGTAATAGAAATATTTAAATTGACGTCTGATTCATGAGTAAATTATAAGTAGAATAATGTTAGTGTGAAATACGTGAAAAATCAAGCAATCCGGTGACTTCGCGGTATGTACCAGTGATCGTCTTAACCAAACGTTAAGTGAAAAATCAATTCCTTCCTTCCGATTTTCTCCACCCATTGAAGAATCTTTTCACAGTCCGATTCAAAATACACTATTTCTTACATTATCATTATGATATTTGCAATATGTTAAAACTTCGTATAAATACAGAGGACTGTGTGTTACTTTTGAAATTTCTCATAACCTATGCACTTAAGTCTAGCTGCATTAGAATAAACTGTTCTCCTCTTTTGAATTCATCCAATTAAGATTATAAAATAGGTTATTGCATGCAATAGCAAAACATTATCTGTTTTCTTACATGGTTTTCATGATGTAGCAGATTAAAATTTTTAATCTTCTTTTATAATTCAGTTCCCTGATGTCTGTTCATTGTCAATTATTGTTATTTTGCAGTTCCTATTATTGATATAAAATTTTGTATAAATAGAATTACAAATTCAGAATTTCTCTAAATTTAACGATGTAAAGCAAATCTCGTACGAAGTACAGAAAGAGACATAATATCTATACATACATGTATATTTCTTGTATAATATAGTACATAATGACTTGGCTGTTTTGACTTTTTCTGATATTTTCTTCTTTTTTAGAATCTCGTTAAGGTGACGTTTGACTGTGAGACATTATATCAGTATCCTGACTTGACGAACAAATTTGAGGACCTGTTGCGAAACGTGAAGATTTTGTGCGTATTAGGCGACTTCGATGAATACAAAGGCATACCTGTCCATTTTTATCGATGTGTTAGCTCAGTTGCTTCAACTATTTCCAGATGCTGCGTAAATCTTGAAGAACTGGACCTTCGTCAAGCAAAAATTAGTTTTAAATTACTTAAAATTCTATCTCGTAGTTCATCCGTTGTTCGTTCCTTGCGTGTGTTGCAGTTAGTTAGAATTCCAGATGATCGCAACAAAATACCTTATATCAAAACCCTTGCACACATTCTTAAAAAAATGCCATATCTTCAGGTACTTTCTAGGTTTTATGTGCCGGAAGCATTGCATGTTTTGCACGGGAAGGATCTCATTAAGAACAAACTAAATGCTGTTCAGAGTTATTCATTAACTAAATTGGAGATTTATACTGGTCCGTATGAAGAGATCCTAACCTTATGCACTGTTCTGTGCCCGAATGTAACAAAATTGACAATTACTGTACGTGCGCAAGAACATTTGCATTGGTGCTCTAAATTTCCTAAACTGGAGGCTTTAAAAATTATCTGTGGACCAAACACATTGAACCTGAATAATTTGCTGGAAACCAAGGGAAGTGACTTCACATCATTGAAACTGGGATTATGTCTTTCACTTTCCCTTTCAGTTTTAACGCGTAACTGCCAAAAATTAAGAAAACTACATTTAGGCTATACTACCATGTATTATCCAAAAACTGACAGCATGCCAACACTAAAGAGTTTAAAGGAATTACGATATTGTGTGGACAAAAATTGTCCGCACAATATAAAAGCTTTAAGTCTGATATTGAATTCAACCTTAAATATAGAGAATTTATACTTATTGTATGTCTGTTCTGATCCTGTGGTGAATAATATGGTTCTGAAATGTTGTGAGCGAAACACCTTAAAACATTTGTATCTACACAGCTCGTCTTACGACGTGGATTTCTTGAAGTTAATTTTAAAATCCTGCACATCTCTTCAACGGCTGAGTGTAGGGCAGTTGGGACGTTCGGAATCAGAACTTCAAGACCTAACACGAGCTGCGTATTCAGCAATAAATTCGCCTGAAATTGAATGGATTCTGTGTAATTGATGGATGTATCAACAAGCAATGTCAATTCATTGGTGTCAATTCAAAGGTGATTACGTTTCTGGATTTGCTGTTTCTTTTCTGTGCTCACAAGTCAACGTAACCCTTTGCTAGATGTTCTCGTGATACCTCTTGCTCATATGTTATCGTAATAACTTTTTATGTATTTATTTTGTGTTTTTCTGTCGAATATTAAATATTTGCATGTTTTTGAGAGTATTTGCACTTTTCCAATTTAAATTTTCGGTATCTTCTGTTGAATTTATGAAAATGTTTACATATGTTTCTTGGAAAATTCTGCATACATATGATAACTTTTTCATAACGGCTAAGCACAGTGGTATAAGCGTACCAATACGTGAACAAAGACACCTTACTATTTCTTTATAATTTAGGCAAAGTAAATAAATAAAAATCTAAAAGCTTTTGGATCTTACAGGCTTTTTTTTTCATTTACAGACACATACATGTTTTCCAGAACGTTTGAGCCAGCGCCACTTTGGGCTGAAAATATTTAAAAACTGCATATCTTTAGGATTTCCAATAGACACTCTCGCACCAAGATATAAAAATGTTTTATTCCCTTACAGTGTTGCCACTGCTGCTTTTGAAATCGTTGAGTTTTTAATAAAAAATTCATTAAAGTTTTACAAAATATGAAACAGAAGATAAATTCCAAATTCAGGCTTCCAGGTGCAATTTGATGGCTCTAGGTACCGTTGTTTTTAAAAACATACATTCATGAAGATTCTTCATTATTTAGTTTCTTTAAGTATAATACGAGGCGATAATATTTGGTGCAAACAATTTGAAAAGTAATACAGCCGTTTATAGTGAATCGACGCAAAATGCTTTTTCGAGACTAATACCTTTTTTTGGCCTAACGCCTTTTTGGAATAAAAAAAAAGAATACAATAAATAAACGTTTCATAATCAAAATAAAATTTTGAGGGCTAAATTCTTAAAAATTTCAAAACCCATGGTAAATACTTTGAGCATATACATGATACGGTTCATAAAACATAATAAAGTAAATAAAACTTTAGTCAAATTTTGAAATATTTGTTCCAAAAAACAGTATAAGTCTATTAGAATAGTAAGTGATGCAAGTATATAGTATTATCCAGTGTGAAAGTATTCTACAAGTAGTTAATGTTCTGTCAATTGATATACACATGACTGGTTATTAAAATTGCTAAATCGGGAAAGAAAGCAGATCAGAATCTTTTTTATTGAGCATATACAGTGCAATGGGAAGAAGACATGATTAAATTGGAAGATGATTTTGATATACAGAGCTTCCATCTCTATGAGAAACAACGATTGCAATCTGGCCATCGAGCAGACCTGAGCTTGAAGGAAAGAGTAGGGTACTACATTTCATGCGGCTTTATCTCCTTAATAAAGTTAATCAATTGTAGTGGCTGGCAAATGGTAGGATTTCAGTCTTTCTGCAATTCCATGACCAGATGTCCTCAGTAGGTTAGAGATCGGGAGAACGTACTGGTCAGGGAAGCAGACGAATGCCCTCTGCATCGAGGAATGTCAGGACACCATGGGCAACATGCGGCCTTGTTGAAAGATGGCATTACACATGCCATCTTTCAATACTGAATGTCAACACATGCCTCGAAGATAGGCCACAGTCACGGGACTTAACGTTACTGGCTATGCGTACAAGAGGCCACCGGGGTGTTTATCAAGTGGCATCCCATACCAGAAAACCAGGTACAGGGGCCGTATGACGATGAGGCCACAGTCACGGGACTTAACGTTACTGGCTATGCAAACAAGAGGTCACTGGAGTGTTTATCAAGTGGCATCCCATACCAGAAAACCAGGTACGGGATCCGTATGACGATGATGAATGTACGCTGGTAACATTTATTCTTCTCCATCGCCCCACACACGGATACATCCGTTATGATGCTGTAGTGCCACTTTGGTATCCAGTGTCATCGTACCATAAGCTTGCCTGTTTCTGCTACAGCGTCAAAAGAAGCCACAACAGCGATCACTGCGCTGACACTCCGTGGTGCAGACGTCATCGCATCATCCGTGCCCGAACGCTTGTCCTGCGTATGAGTTTCTGACTTGGGACACGTGGCCTGACTATCAGGCGTTAGCGATCCATGGCCACTGATATCCTATATGCCATTCATTTTAGATGTTCTTGACCTGTCCTTTCCTGTTTTCCTGACAGTCTTAACCAACACGATAACCATTGTGGCCGAAAGATAAACCGTAGTCACGACAGGCATGATCCTGCCTCAGTCGAATTCCGACGCATGCTGATAGGATTTTCTCGTCATTAAACGAAGCATGACACAACTTTTACGCAAATGACCAAAGTTCAAGTGCGATTTCCAAAGTGTAATTTTTTCGTTTAAATACAATGTAGATGGCTTTACTCATACTTGCTTTGGTTGCATGCTCCAATTCTAATATTTGCATAACCTGGCGTGTATTATCTTTTATGCAGATTTGATGTTTGTTGTATTTTGCCTTCATGGTGTAGCAAATCAGCAATGTAGTTAAGGAAATATTGTATAGTTATTAGAGGATATATATGTCAGTTTCTTAAGGATATTTTAGCTTCAAAATAGTATTAATGTTTCTGATAAAGTGCTGTAGTGTTAGTTATCTCACCGGGCGCCTCGCATTCGATTCTATTTACGTTCCGAACTGCAGTAAAAATTAACAATGTTTACAAATTTTTTTTCATTTAGAGTGAACCAAAATTGTCCTGAAAACGGCCTTTGTTAGATTTTCTTCCCCCCTTCTTGTAGGGCGATCAACAGGTCATTTCACTTAAGTGATGGTTTCCTACTGTCCTTTGATTACTGCCTAGAGGCGAATAAGCAGATGGGCTGGTTTTGCCCTTACGGAGGAAGGAACACGTTTTGTTGTGCTCATGCTTTGGTTAGACGATAAAAGATATTTTTATCTGGAAATCCAAAACAGAAGAGGGAGTTTTTTATTGCCTTGTTACTAATTTTGTGCATATTTCTGATTTTAATTGCTTATTAGAGCCGTGGCAAGATATTTTTTTACCTGAGGCAGAAAGGTAAATGTGCGTCGCTAAAACACATATATAAAAATAGCTACATTTGTATTGAGCAAAAGTAACTGTATTAAATCAAAGCATCATAATTCTTATAGCATAATTGTATCATAATTCTTAAAGTATTTTTTAATCATAGTTTTATAAATTCAGAAAAATAATGTAGCCAATTATTTATAATTTTCAAATGAAAACGTTAAAAAATTCTTTTTTGACAAATAAGAAATAAAATCGAAATGCATGTAATAAACAGTGTATTGCCTTATCGTGCTGGACATGACGAAAGCTTTCGACCGCGTCTGGCATGAGGGGCTAATATTTAAGTTAATCTCACTTAATTTTGGCCGTGACCTCATACTCCTTTTACTTTCGTTTATAACGAATAGGAAGTTTTATGTAGCTACAGGACAGGATAAATCGGATTACAAAGACATCCATGCATCTGTCCCACAAGGATCAACTTTGGGACCTGTACTTTATCTATTTTATGTACATGATTTTCCTTGTATTAATCTAGATAACAGCTACTTTTTCTGCATATATGCGAACGACACCGCACTTGCGATTAAATCTAGCAGAGCGGAACTTGCTGTTCGGAAATTGCAACAATTAATGCCACTGGTTGAAATTTGGTGCCGTAAATGGCGAATTGCCATCAACACAACCAAGTCACAACTTCTAATTATCAGAAGGAAATTTGCATGCACTGCCTGCAAAGAAAAGTTAATACTATTTAATGAAATCGTACCACAAGTCACGAAAGCTACATACCTAGGAGTAGTATTTAACACATCATTAAAATGGAACGACCACATTCCCAAAGTAAGACAAAAGACTATTTCAGTCACTAAGTGCCTTATGCCATTACTAGGACGCTACTCTAACTTAGATTTGTACAAAAAATGGCATATTTATATTGCGATAATAAGACCGATGTTTACATATGCATCTCCTGCCTGGGCTGAATATAAAAAGAAAGTCTTGAATAAGCTACAAGTTCTTCAGAATCGAGCACTCCGAATCATTACTAATGCACACTATTATGTGTCAAATAAAACACTTCACGAAGACTTAAAAATTGAATATGTAGAGGATTTCATACACAAAATGAGTGCCATCTCATGTCAGCACTTATCTTATTTTGATACACTATATTATATATCGTATTGGAAGAAGATAATGATTTAAGACCTTTTGCAGCGTTTCTCCTAAGGGATACAAACTTTTCAACTTAATGCTCGGCGATGTTCCGAAATATGTCATTGTATTTTACTATTTAACTATCTGCATTTATTGTGGCAATTGATTATTATTCTTAATATTAATTGATTTGTATTTAATTATTCTGATGTATAACCACTAATATTCTGATATTACGTCCTAACTCTTGTTGTACATATGTATATAGTATTTTGTAACTATTCTCTATTGTACTGTTATGCTATGGTATTGCTTGTATTGTGTAACTCTTCACACTTACTCCTCCGCAAACATGGACTCTGATGGTCTCATTACTCTGATGGTGCCGACGGCCTCTCCTGCGTCTTGCTTGCTGAGTCGTTGTACTCTCTCTTGTGGCGTCATGCGGCCCCCTTCTTCCAACTTAGACCGAATTACCTCATGTGTCTTGTTTTCTAATGTCTTGTTGCCTCTGGCGAAAATTCATTGAGCCGGTTAAATTGCATCTATGTGCGATATCCCGGCTATACTCGCAATGAATGAATGAAAACTTCGAAAATAAATATAAAACTACAAAAAAAGTGTAAAACTATGAAATGTGAAAATGAAAGCTAAAATTTCATTTTATTGATCTTAACTTTTAACTCAATCCCTAAACTTTCTTGAGCACACGTGGCTCCCTCTAGTTTGCATTAAGTAAACTAACTCACGCATTTTTCTTATTTCTGTTCACTTTAATTGATTCTGATGAGGAGGTAAATGGTTTTGAACCATAGGCACTCCGTAAAACAAAATTATTGGTATTGGCATTGCGAAAATTGTAAATATTGTTCACGAGTGTTGATCTTCATTTTTTATTAGTAGTTTCGTTAACGTTATGCAGAAGAGTGTATAAATGTCCAATGAAGTCGTTTGCCCGATTCGTTGAGGTATCGGGGTATCGGATGGATACAAATAGGTATGCCGCAAGCTGATTCTTCTGAACATCTCAATGTCACTCGTAACATGGTTCACCAACTATGGAATCAGTTTAAATCCGAGGATTCTGTGTCTAGAAGACAAGTCCCAGGCAGACCAAGAGTTACGATACCTGTGGGCGACTGTTATTTAGCTCTTTCGACCGGAAGAAGCTCACCCTTACTATGCCTCAGATCACGACAGATAATTTAGTGACAATAGAAGCAAGAATCTTAGCTACTACAGTGCGCAGACGCCTGCACAATACAGATCTGTATGAAAGACGACTAGTTGCTTGTGTCCCTTTGACCGGAGGACATTGAGGTCCCCGTTTCTGTTGGGCAAGAGAACGTCTTCTAGACCAGTTAACAATGGGCATCTGTTTTCTTGACAGAAGTGTTCAGGTTCACACTGCAGGGTGATCCAGGTCGTCAGCTGATCTGGATAGAAGAATGTACCAGATACAAACAATTCCACTTTAAGGAAAGGCACACTTACAAACATGATTGAATAATGGTTTGGGCTGGGATCTCTCCCGGTGGTCACACTGACCTGCATTGTTCCATGGAAGAGCTTTGACTGGCGTGAGATATCGAGACGACATCTTTGATCAATATGTTCGCTCATATGCCGCTGGTATTGGTCCCGGATTTCTTCTGGTGGACGACAATGCGCGACAGCACCGAGCTCGGGTTCCTGAAGAATATATTTAGGGTCACGGTATGGAGCGAATGCAATGACCAGCTCACTTCCCAAACCTGAGTCAGATACAGCATCTTTGGGACTACACTGGAAGACAGGTTGCTGTTTTAAGTTCTGTAAGGTCATTAAATGAGCTTCAATAAGGGTCTTTGCTTCACATTTCACTGACCAACAATTTAATTGAGAACATGGAACGTCACTGTCACTGATGTATTGTAGCTAGGGGTGGACACATTCCCTATTAGAAACTATTTGTGCAATGTTACCATCACATTTTTCCGATGAAAACTGTGATATATTGTTTCTCTAATAATGGATTTCTATGCGAAGAGTGCAAGTTTTTGCTGTAATTCATGTTTATGTTGAACTTTAGAAGCATTTTATGGCGCATTCATTAAAGAACTGTTTAGTGAACATGTCCTCTAAATTTCGTGTTTCTGTAATGCTCCGTTCTCAAATTAAACACAAAAAACATGGTGTTCCTTAACTTTTTTGAGGGCAGTGTATATCGATGCATCGCCTTACCCATTTTCACAAAAATGTACGAGAGCTTCTTAATCGTGTTCTTCACCAACGCTGGATTAGACGTGCTGCAACAGCAAACAACAACCTTCAACCTTCTTCCCTGGACCCTCCGTTTGCCGGATATAACTCCATGCGAATTCTTTTTCTGGGGGTTTGTTAAAGACCAAGTTGATGTACAGCCAGTGCCCGTGTCCCTTGAGGAAATCTGTGGTCGAAGAAAGCATTCACTGTAGACCGTCACGGTGAAAATGCTTATCGAGTATGGGAAGAATTTGATTAACCTGTAGATGTGTGTTGTGTGACCAAAGCTGTGCATATTGAAAAATTATGATTAGTGCAATAAAACCTTGGAAAATTGCCGCTATTTATGCTGTAAGGTTTGCCCATATAAAGTAATACATCGATTTATTATTAATTTTTTAAAACCGCACCATTCATTTCTAAATACCCTCCGAGGTATAAATAAAATAATAATGATGAATTTAATAATGATGAATAAAATAATAAATAAAATATAATAAATAAAATAATAAATAAAATATAATAAATAAAATAATAAATTAATAAATAAATTTCCGAGTTGGTGGCATATTGAGAGATAACCAAAACCTGTCCTCCGCAGATCGTCTCTCACCTGTCTGAAGACCAAAACTTGTCTATCAGACATGTATTCGTCAGACAAAATCTCCACCTCTTTGTCTCGGTAATGGAGCTTCCAATTCTTTTCACAGAGACACAGCGAACACTCTGCTGTTCTGCTCGTGCAGTAGAACACAGAACCCTATTCTATTCAGCTCGGGCAGTAGAATATAGAATACTCTGCTATTCTGCTCTTCAGGTGAGCTTGGTTTCCATCTAGGGTTAAGGAATGCTCTCGATAGTAGTGTTCGTTGTGTAGAGTTTATTACACTGCCTTTTATTATGCAAGAGTTAAGGAAACGTTCAGAAGGTTCGTTTGCTTGAATAAATGTGAAGCACAATCATTGATTCTCAGATGTTCCTCTAAATAGAGTCTAGTCATCTTACCGTTCTTTATATTTTATGGTTTACAGATTACATATCTTCTTCGCTGTTTCTTCATTAAAGAAATTTCAAAACATGAATTCGCAGCACACTATTATGACTTTTGCACAACTAGAATAAATTAGTTTGTAAAACTTAAAATGAGGTGCAAACTTCGGATTTATGTATTTCATTATTTTCGCTACTTCGTTCTCCACTTAAACCTCATTACTGAATCCTTATCAAAGTTAACGGATTCTGTATCGATATATGAGATCGATTACTGAATGAAATGTAATAGGTCAAGGGAAAGAATTAAGAGAGGCACATTAAATATCATCTTATCCAGATAGCATTGTTGAAATAAAAACTTTAGTCCTAATTAACAAGAAGATTTATAAACGCAACTTATAATATAACCTTCTTTTTTACTTGTACGAATTAAAGGAAGTATTGTAAACAAGAAAAATTCCGGGTACCATATTTCATCGAAAATATGCATTTTGATTGCTATTGAATACAATTTAACGATGTTTACAATACGATATAATTTAACGATGAATACAATTTAACGACAGAATAAAGAGCTATATTTCCCAAACGAGTTATAAAACTGATTTAAAATGGATTCAGAAGAGATTTTGTTTTCATGGTGCCTGTACATGTGTATGTATCTCGCGTAACTGAAAAACGAGTAGCCTCATAACGTTGAAATTTTGTATATAGGACTGCTATAACATGTAGATGTGCACCTCCCCTTTTTGGTTGCAATCGGCCGCACCAAAAGCATATATATACTCACCCTGCTACTCGGCTCAGTGAGATCAGTTCTTTTATTCTTACATGTTGGCAAAGTATATAACTTTGTACAAAAGCTTTCCAAATCAACACATTTAATACCGTAAGATCCCCAATACGTAAGGACATGAGTAATGTAAGCAAAACTTACTAAAAGAGAAATCAGAGGGATAAAAAGAAGCTTTATTGAAAAAGTAGCATGGAGCGCAATGCGACTGAAGGCCGAAACATCCCTGTGATGGGTGTCCAGCAAGAAACATCCAGTCTTTAATAGGCGATATGATCTCCCATGACTGCTAGACAGGTTTTATATCATTTGCGCATGCTGGATATGTAGTTGTTAATGAGCTGTTGAGACATTGCTGCTCGTTCCTCTTGTAGCACCAATCGCAGTTTTGAAATCGTTACTGACGATAAGTTACGTGCTGCCACGGGTCTCCCTAGTAAGTTCCGTACATGCTTGACGGGATTTAGATCCAGAGACCTTGCCGACCAATCCATGTGTTCAATATCTTCACTCTCCAACAGCTCTTCAACAGTAACTGTGCGATGAGGTGGAGCGTTGTTGTTCATGAAGAGGAACTGAGGACCCGTAGCCCTTGTGAAAAGACGCATGGAAGGTAGAAGAACCTTGTTACAATAGCAGTCCCAGGCGACGAACCTCCTTGGGAGATATGAAGGTCGGTCCGGCTGCCAAGCATTATGCCTGCTCGAACGAGAACTCCGCGACCTGCAAAAAAATCCCTTTTGATGATGTTGAAGGGGTTATTGCGTGTTCCCCGCTCTGTCCAGATGTGTATGTGTCTAGAATCGCAACTCAGACTAAATCTGCTCTCATCTGTAAAGAGTACTCGTCCCCATTCATTGTCTCTCCAATTCCGGTGTTCCCGGCACCACAGAGAACGCCTTCTCCGATGGGCAGGCGTTAGAGGTACACACCGTACAGGGCGTCGTGCAAACAGACCACCACCGTGCAGTCTTCTGGCCACGGTAAAACGCGATATCGGTCGTCCAGTCGCCTGTGTCGTGTGTCTAGCGATTTCTCCCGCTGTCTGCCGCCTGTTTCTTCTGGCCTGTAAGGCAATATACCGGTCATCTGCGGGTGTGGTTCCTCGTGGACGACCACTACTAAACCCCCGGATAGCTCTTCCTGTAGTTTGAAATTGTCTCCAAAGTCGTGAAAGGATGCTGTGAGCAATTCCGGACTCTGCAGCCACACTTGTCACACTGCGGCCTTCCTCCAACTTCCCAATGATTCGACCTCGGGTAAAAGCATCCAGATGTCGTCTAACAGATTGATTATTCGCCATTTCTCGCTGAGGCAGCAACTCGGTGCGATTTTAACTGCTATACGGCATGCAATCTCTTTGCCAGAAATACTGATCTTACACCGACAACATGCTTTATACTACTCAGACACTCCCCCATTACGTCTACCTGCATATCTGCGCATGTGCTACGGTACATCACTTTACTTAATCTCCTGATTGGTCTTTCTGTCCGCTCTGCCTCTTCGTTCAGCTGATATGCTAATTTTTCGACTTCGTCCATAATTTTTGCACACCAGTGTATTACTCGGCTCAGTGAGCTCAGTTTTTTTATTCTTAGATGTTGGTAGATTACGCATTTTTTGCTTTAAAAATGATTGAATTATGTCCTTATCTTCTGGTTAACGTTTTTATTCCCTTAGTAAATCTGCATGCAATATTTGTAGAGTTATCAACAATTTTAAAGTTATTTAAGTACGGCTAGGCCTAATTATTTTTACCATAGCAACCATATTTGTTTACATTTGAAAGCAGAACAGTGGATTTGTTGCCAATCTAGAAAAACTAAGCCTTGCAACGACAAAGTTAACGCCTTCTTTTATTACTGCGAATCAAATCATGCTTAATCCATTCTACAATTTATTCGAGGAAATAAGTGTTTAAGATTTACTTTGTAATTTGTAATATAGATATTCTGAGTTTTTATGTATTTTTGTCTTGCTGCGAAGTGAGAACTGAATTAATTGAATGAGAGATACTGAATCATCCGGGGAAAATGTTTCTTCCTTTGTTTTTGTTAGTTTGTTTAAATTCTTTTATATATGGTTTTAGATTTATTATAGTAACTGAATAGAACATTTGGCAACAATTAGATAATTCTTCATATGACATACACAATTTTTGTGCATTCTGAGTTATAAAATGAATGAGATGTAACGCTGTTAAGTGAACCTAGGGCCAGAGTATCGCTATGGTAAACAAGTATAGTGGATTTTAAAGAGTGCATTTATTTTATTGTGGTTTATGTGCTATCGACAAGTAGATTTAATTCAATCCAATAAATTTAAATGAAATGCTAGAAAAAAACGTATGTAATTTAATATTCTGTACAAAGAAGTCATGTGATGTACACATCAGATTTTTTAATTAAAATAGGAGTTCATCGAAAAATTTTAGTTATAGTATTTAAACTTTCGGTCACTTTAGAATAAGTCCAATTCTGTGTCAAATACTTAGGTACAGATCTGAACTAGTTTATTGTATAGTCCCTTGAGAAACGTCTAAGTTTCCTTTGAAGAACAAGTACAGATTAAAAAACTAAATTAAATGTAATTATATTTAATTTAGTTTAATATTATAATAATTATATAACAGGATTTGTATTTCAATATGTATTATAAAAATATATCTCCTTACCAATCTTCTAACTTATTTTTTTTTCTCGAATTTAGCAACCACATAGTGATTGCTAAATGTTGAACAAAAGTAAGTGACTTTTTTCTTTGTCCTTCCACCATATTTGAAATTAAGATCATCAAGACGTTTCACTTCGATTCTATGAGATTCAAATGGATACCATCTCATGTAAACCTACAATATTATGATACAGCTGAGAGACTAGCAAAGGAGGGTGCTTCCATGATTCGGGTTTATGCTGAAACTTTAACCTTCCTTGAACTATACTCGAGAGGAAACACAATTTCTGGAGACAGCTACCGTCGCACTCATGGTATCGTATAATGGTTAAATGATGGTTAACCAGCCAGGTCCTGGTTCTGTTATTGGTTTCAGGAGTGACAAAAGGACCAAGCGGCTGTGGCTCGGTTGACTTCAGGACATTTAAGGACCCTCAGATATTCCAGTGGTAATAAAACTTTTCCCGCTTGCGCTAAATGTAGAAACCATAAAGCTATTGTGCAGTTGTTGTGCTCACTACCTACTTGTGTTCGTTTGGTGCGTGAAGATC